>OX940974.1:14745579-14963027 GCA_954871275.1 Leptopterna dolabrata
AAAGATACAATACAGAAAACTTCGTACTTAGTGAAATTAGCCGTTTAATAGACTCACGGACTCAGACGCTGAAGTTTTTGAGTTTCTCTGTGACCTCATTGCCGTTCTTACCTGAAAATGAAAATGTTAATAACAATTTCAATAAATTCATGGGATAATATAACAACTTCATGGTTTGTGATAAAAATTTTTAGACCTTAGACGCTTTTTTGCCATTTAACTTATTTTGTTAAAACCAAATTCGAGTTGCAGAAATGCTTTTGTCGTGGTTCCCATTAAATCTGTACATGCACCACTCCTATGTTATCAATTCAATTCAATTCTTTATTCAAAAACATATTTAGTACATAATGAAGAATATAAGTACAGAAACATGAGAAAACCAAGTTCATGAATGGGCCCCGAAGGTCTTAACGACCCGTCCAGGGGCTGGTTGTCGCTTAACTAGCTTATTAGTTTGGATTGAGCGTGTACTTGTAGCTGGAAACAATAGATTTACTATAGAAAGATTTTACCAAGTAAACGAAGGTAACGACGATCCGGGGGACGCCAAGGGAGAAGGGTTCCCTCCTTCAACCGTCAACCGCCCTCAACGGTCATAACTACAGTTCGGATCAATATGCAAAAAAAAATAGCTGAAATATGCAACAAAAGTTGGCAAAATATGCAAAAACATGCAAAAAATGCAAACTAACATGCAAGTGGAAATTTTGGTCCAACTTTTTCGGTTTTCAAGTTTTTATTGAGAAGTCTAATACGGGAATGAGCAATGTAACCCCAAACTCTTAATCATTCATCTATCATCCATCATCTATCATTCATTTCTTAATAGAATTCATCTATATTTCAATGTGTAGGTGTAGGTACAGATTAATTTCCCTGGACTATCAACACTTTTTCGAGGTTTTCGACTGTGAAATTCCTCTGTCGGTCTCAGTCATTTTCAGCGCGGAAAAGGATCTTTCAACGTCGCAGCTGACAACAGGAAGGAATTTTAACTTGGCAATTTCTCCAGGAGTGAGATATCCCGGAGAGATCGAAAGGGCAGTCATACAAAGGCACGTATAAGACCTTTCACATGACCGGAGATCGGAAATTTCAGTGTAGGTACGCAGATATTTCTTAGAAATATGCCATTTACATGCAAACTCGTAACATATGCAGATGCATATAATATGCAAAAACGCTGCAAAGTCCTTGTCACATGGGTTTATTATTATGTTGGCTGTTCATTTATTGCTTCTTTCATATAAAATAATTGAAATAGCTATCTCTAGTGGTTTCCACCAATTGTGGCCCCCAAAACCCGAATAAGGTACCTACCTAAGCTCCTCTTTTTTTTTCTTTTTTTTTAAATAAATTATCTTCGATCATTGATAGTACCATTTAATCGTCTTGATCCACCTGTTGACACCTTTTCCAGTGTTATTCTACAAATTGATGGTGATTTCAGACGATTTCCCAGGTTTTTGACTCATAAAAAATCAATTTCGGGAGCTGAACATCTGGTAGAACCTCAATTTTCTATTCTTTGGTCAAAACCGACTTCATATTCGGTCTTCTCGTCCCCAAAAACATGAAAAACGATACCTTAAAAGCTCATGTTACCAACATGTTGCTAAAACGCAAAAAGTACCTATTTTTACACACATTTTCACTCATAACACCTCTGGGTATATTCCGACCGGGCTGAAAAGTTTCGGGACACAACTAGGGCCCAAATGGAGCATGTGTGCGAAAGAACGATTTTTTTAGACCGAAAATGAAGCCTGTACACGTGATACGGCGGACGGCGGACGGCGGACGGCGGACGGTGGACGGCGGACGGCGGACGGCGGACGGCGGACGGCGGACGGCGGACGGCGGACGGTGGACGGCGGACGGCGGACGGACATTGCATTTTTGGAATCTACGCACCTTGAAACGGAAAAGAAAAAATTTTGAGGGGGGTGTGATAAACATTTTTTGCTGAGCGAATACATAGGTGTATTATTCACAGAATAATAAACCAAAAACGCTGCAAAGTCCTTGTCACATGGGTTTATTATTCTACTTGGAATACCAACAGAAATGCTGGCTGTTTATTTATTGTTTCTTTCATATAAAATAATTGAAATAGCTATTTCTGGTGGTTTCCACCAATTTTGGCCCCCAAAACACGAATTAGGTACGCTCCTTTTTTTTTTTTTTTTTTTTCAAATTATCTTTGATCATTGATAGTGCCATTTAATCGTCTTGATCCACCTCTTGATACTTTTTCTAGTGTTATTCTACAAATTGATGGTGATTTCAGACGATTTTCCAGGTTTTTGACTTATAAAAAATCAATTTTGGGAGCTGAACATCTGGTACAACCTCAATTTTCCACTCCTTGGTGAAAATCGACTTCATATTCGGTCTTCTCGTCCCCAAAAACATGAAAAACGATACCTCAAAAGCTCATTTTACTAACATGTTGCTAAAACGCAAAAAGTACCTATTTTTATACACATTTTCACTCATAACACCCCTGGGAATATTCCGATCGGGCTGAAAAGTTTCGGGACACAAATAGGGCCCAAGTGGAGCATGTGTACGAAAGAACGAATTTTTTAGACCAAAAATGAAGCCTGTACACGTGATACGGCGGACGGCGTACGGCGGACGGCGGACGGCGGACGGCGGACGGCGTACGGCGGACGGCGTACGGCGGACGGACATTGCATTTTTTGAATCTACGCACCTTGAAACGGAAAAGAAAAAATTTTGAGGGGGTGTTATAAAAATTTTTTGCTGAGCGAATACATAGGTGTATTATTCACAGAATAATAAACCAAAAACGCTGCAAAGTCCTTGTCACATGGGTTTATTATTCTATTGGACATACCTACAGAAATGTTGGCTGTTCATTTATTGTTTCTTTCATATAAAATAATCGAAATAGCTATTTCTGGTGGTTTCCACCAATTTTGGCCCCCAAAACGCGAATTAGGTACGCTCCTTTTTTTTCAAATTATCTTTGATCATTGATAGTACCATTTAATCGTCTTGATCCACCTGTTGATACTTTTTCTAGTGTTATTCTACAAATTGATGGTGATTTCAGACAGTTTCCCAGGTTTTTGACTCATAAAAAATCAATTTTGGGAGCTGAATATCTGATACAACCTCAGTTTTCCACTCTTTGGTCAAAATCGACTTCATATTCGGTTTTCTCGTCCCGAAAAACATGAAAAACGATACCTCAAAAGCTCATTTTACTAACATGTTACTAAAACACAAAAAGTACCTATTTTTATACACATTTTCACTCATAACTCCCCTGGGTATATTCCGATCGGGCTGAAAAGTTTCGGGACACAACTAGGGCCCAAATGGAGCATGTGTGCGAAAGAACGAATTTTTTAGACCGAAAATGAAGCCTGTACACGTGATACGGCGGACGGCGTACGGCGGACGGACATTGCATTTTTGGAATCTACGCACCTTGAAACGGAAAAGAAAACATTTTGAGGGGGTGTTATAAAAATTTTTTGCTGAGCGAATACATAGGTGTATTATTCACAGAATAATAAACCAAAACAGAAAAATGTGCACGAATATGAAATGTCCAAAACATCTCCAAATACCTTAATTCGGATAAGTATGACACTTTCTATTGACAAAACCTGATATGCAAAATATGCAAAATCCGAACTCTAGTCATAACGGCCGATTGTGGACGAGGGACGGGTGGAAAAGTCCCTATATGATCAGCCCTTCTAGCCCAGCTCGTCATTCGACCGATCACACTCGAACACACGACTACTCACTCCTTCACCCACACCGCACACCTCTTTGGCGCTCGAAAAGACTCCTAAGGAGCAACTAATACTCGCAGTGGTCCATTCTCGCGGGTATCAGTATTAGGTCCCTCTCTTTCATCTAGCACTAGCTGTGGTTCATTTTCGCGGGGTGCTAGCAAAATACACTTAAGGAACAGCTAATAGGTACTCCCTGCGGTTCATGCTTGCGGGGTATTAGTAGCAGGTCCCTCCTGTCCCTAAACACCCGTAAGAAACACTACACTGGTGATCCCCACATTGGGAATCATCACAGTTTTCATTGTTACTGCCTTTGCAACATGCTCAATTACCACCTCGTGACGTATGCACTAACCTGTTTCGAAAGACTCAGAGAAACGTTTTCATGGCGGTAGCTTTGTACCAGATGCCGCTCTCGATGGATAACGCAGCCTGACGAGAGGCAAATCATCCATTTCTCTCAAAATGCCCCTCGAAACGTCGGCGTATAAATGAAGCGTGTTCTTATCGTTTTCAGTATTTAAGGGAGGAAGCAGCTTGAAGCGTAGAGTGGAAAAAAGTTCATTTAAAAACACCGACTTCAAAAAAGGTGTATAAAACTAAAAAAGTAAACGAAAAATTGTATGTTCAACAAATGTAATTTATTCAATTTATTCGATGCATCGAAATGATTGAAGACGTCGAAAAATTCCTACTAAAATGCGTGAGAACCAAAAGCCCAAGGGATATAATATGAAGGCTATGTGTGGGATTTTTAGTTGGAATTTGGCCGTCTTCAAAAATTTTGTTGCATCGGCTTTTAATAAATTACATTAGTAAACATTTAATTAATTAATTTTTCTTTGTCATTTTGGTTTATTGTTCTGTGAATAATTATGTATTCGCTCACCAAACAATTTTTATAACACCCCCTCAAAATTTGTTTCTTTTACCTTTCAAGGTTCGTAGATTCAGAAAATGCAATGTCCGTCCGCCGTCCGCTGTATCATGCATACCGGCATCATTTTTGCTCTAAAACATTCGTTCTTTCGCACACATGCTCCATTTGGGCCCTAGTTGTGTCCCGAAACTTTGCAGCTCGATCGGAACATACACAGGGGTGTTATGAGTGAAATATGGGTATAACATAGGTATTTTGGTTTATTATTCTGTTAATAATACACCTATGCATTCGCTCAGCAAAACATTGTTATAACACCCCCTCAAAATGTTTTCTTTTCTCTCTCAAGGTGCGTAGATTCCAAAAATGCAATGCCCGTCCGCCGTACGCCATCCGCCGTATCACGTGTACCGGCTTCATTTTTGGTATAAAAAAGTCGTTCATTCGCACACAGGCTCCATTTGGGCCCTAATTGAGTGCCGAAACTTTGCAGCCCGATCGGAATATACCCAGGGGAGTTATGAGTGAAAATGTGTATAAAAATAGGTACTTATTGTGTTTTAGTAGGTAACATGTTAGTAACATGAGCTTTTGAGGTATCGTTTTTTCATGTTTTTGGGGACAGGAAGACCGAATATGAAGTCGATTTTGTCCAAAGAGTGGAAAATTGAGGTTCTATCAAATGTTCAGCTCCCAAAATTGATTATTTTATGAGTCAAAAACCTGGGAAATCGTCTGAAATCACCATAAATTTGTATAATAACACTACAAAAAGTGGATCAAGATGACTAAATGGCACCACCAATGATCAAAGATAATTTGGAAAAAAAGGAGCGTACCTAATTCGTGTTTTGGGGGCCAAAATTGGTTGAAACCATCTTAAATAGCTATTTCAATTATTTCAAATTAAAGAAGCAATAAATGAACAGCCAACATAATAGTAGGTGTGTCCAATAGAATAATAAACCCATGTGAAAAGGACTTTGCAGCGTTTTTTGTGTTTTAGTAACATGAGGTCTTCCATGTTTTAGCGAATTTTCAAAGAAAATGAAGCTATTGCAATGGCTTCGAAATTTAAATAATATAAATTTTTGGAAATTTTCTTCATAGAAATCCGTTTCAGACCATTCTAAAACGATTCCTGAAATTTAACACTTTTTTATATGTATATATATATATATATATATATATATATATATTTATTTATATATGTGTCACTCCAGACGATAACTCTCGATAGAATTGAGATAAACAGCTCAAATTTGCACAAAAAATCTATCTTGGCAATCGAAAGGCTAAGTTCGAAGATGGGCGAAATTGGCCTACTCTAAGGAGGGTTTTGGCGCATTTAAAGTGCGCAAAAATTACCCAAAAATCCCCAAAATGTTATTTTCCAACAAGTGACCCCTCATTTTAAAGGTTTTTGCACGCTGAACACGATGGTGGAATCGGATTTTAGATATCTTGATCCGTTCTCAAATTAGAGCATTTAAAGTGCGCAATAATTACCCAAAAATCCCCAAAATGTTATTTTCTAACAAGTGACCCCTCATTTTAAAGGTTTTTGCACGCTGAACACGATGGTGGAATCGGATTTTAGATATCTTGATCCGTTCTCAAATTAGAGCATTTAAAGTGCGCAAAAATTACCCAAAAATCCCCAAAATGTTATTTTCCAACAAGTGACCCCTCATTTTAAAGGTTTTTGCACGCTGAACACGATGGTGGAATCGGATTTTAGATATCTTGATCCGTTCTCAAATTAGAGCATTTAAAGTGCGCAAAAATTACCCAAAAATCCCCAAAATGTTATTTTCTAACAAGTGACCCCTCATTTTAAAGGTTTTTGCACGCTGAACACGATAGTGAAATCGGATTTTAGATATCTAAATCCGTTCTTAAATTAGAGCATTTAAAGTGCGCAAAAATTACCCAAAACTAGGATAATCTTTAAACTCTTACCCCCCCCCCCCCCCTCCACCCCCTTAGAGTGGTCAGATTGAAATATGTGAGAAGTATTAATTGAAGACGAGAGTTCGAAGCAAAAAAGGGGGAGGCAAACGATTAGTACAACTCCTTGAATTTACCCACAGCGATCAAATAAATAAGCACTTAGTACAATTACGTAATAAACAAACGGTAGAATCAGGATGGACAAAACGTACAAATTAAAATAAATACGAAGAGAATATACATAGAAAACCAAATTTTAGACCGAAGTTTTCCTTTATTCAAAACCATAGCCATTAATTCGAATATTTCTTTGAAAATTCGCTCATTAAGTCATGCTGCATGACTGGTTTTTTTAGGACGAGAAGACTGAATATGAAGTAGATTTTGACCAAAGAGTGGGAAATTGAGGTTCTAACGAAGTTTCAGCCCGTAATTTACGTTAAATTTTGATCTGAAATCATCTTTGTTCCGCGCAAAGTTAGGGTGCTCATTTGGGAACACTTTTGGGTCCCAGCTGTGCTCCAAATCTTGGAAGCCCGATCGGAATGCACCCTGTGGTGTTGGGGGGGGGGGGGGGGGGTGGATGGGTGTAAAAACGCTGCAAAGTCCTTGTCACATGGGTTTATTATTCTATTGGACATACCTACAGAAATGATGGATGTTCATTTATTGTTTATTTCATGTAAAATAATTGAAATAGCTATTTCTGATGTTTTCCACCAATTTTGGCCCCTAAAACACGAATTAGGTAGGCTCCTTTTTTCTTTTTTTTTTCAAATTATCTTTGATTATTGATAGTGCCAATTAATCGTCCTGATCCACGTGTTAACACTTAATACAAATTGATGGTGATTTCAGACGATTTCCCAGGTTTTGACTTTTGGGAGCTGAACATTTGGTAGAACCTCGATTTTCCACTCTTTGGACCAAATCGACTTCATATTCGGTCTTCTCGTCCCCAAAAACATGGAAAACGATACCTCAAATGCCCATGTTACTAACATGTTACTAAAACACAAAAAGTACTTATTTTTATACACATTTTCACTCATAACACCCCTGGGTATATTCCGATCGGGCTGCAAAGTTTCGGGACACAACTAGGGCCCAAACGGAGCATGTGTGCGAAAGAACGACTTTTTTAGACCTAAAATGAAGCCGGGACACGTGATACTGCGGATGGCGTACGGCGGATGGCGTACGGCGGACGGCGGACGGACATTGCATTTTTGGAATCTACGCACCTTGAAACGGAAAAGAAAAAAATTTGAGGGTGTGTAAAAAAAAATCTTTTGCTGAGCTAATACATAGGTGTATTATTCACAGAATAATAAACCAAAATAGGGCTTTTCGAGGTATGCTTGTGGTTTTAGTGAACTTCGGCTTGTGAGATGTCGTTTTCTTTGTTTTTTAGGGCGAGAAGACCGAATATGGAGTCGATTTTGACCAATTAGTGAAGAATTTAATTGTAACGAAAGTTCAGCTCCCAAAATTCATTTTTTGTGAGTCAAAAAGCTGGGAAATAGTCTGAAATCACCATAAAGTACGTATGTATTTGTATTTGTAACACTCGAAGTAGTATCAAAAGGTGAATCAAGACAATTCAATGACAATTTCAGTGATCGAAAATATTTTTTTCAGAAATAGCAACCTAATATTCGTCTACCCTCAAAGATGTCTTAGTGGGTCTCTTCAGTGAGGTCCCAATCGTGCCGTATTCAGTCGAGAATAAGAAACCCATGTGACAAGGACTTTGCAGCGTTTTTTGCTTTTTATTGCAATTAACGGATTATTTATAGAACTGTGGTTTTTATTCGAACGTCGACGTCTTGAGATGTTTTTTCCGTCAAATTGCTATAATGGCCCAGCCAACGCCATTTCCTTTTCCTCACTTCAAGTTTTTCCATTCCTTGGAGGACAACATTAACCTACAATGACTACAAGCGATCGTTGCAAGTACTCACCTTAGAGTTAAGTATTTTCCAATCGATAAAATGACGTCTGAATTTTAATATATCGGCAAAATTATACCCAAATATTGGGTCGAATGCTTCTCGATGTCCCGAATATCAATCAAGCCCCGCGAGATCCTTAAACCTAAAATATCCTGGGCATGGTGGTCGTCTAGCAGGATAACTAAACCAGGCAACGCCTCCTAAAAGATCTTGGGCATGGTGGTAGCTCTGTCTATAACCAAACCAAGCACACATCCAAAAGAGATCCTGGGCATGGTGGCAGCTCTGCACTATAACCAAACCAGGGAACGCTCCAGAAAAGATTCTGGGCATGGTGGTACCTCTGCACTATAACCAAACCGGGCACAACCTACCTCAACGCCTCTCGTAGTGGATGTGCGTCAACTATACATTCACTACACGGGTCTTTTTGTTTTTGTAATGGTGCACGAAAAAAATATTCGTTCAAGTGTCAAGTGTTGATAGTTTCTGATAACGAACAAAATAAATAATAATAAAGAATAAAAAGTGTGGTTTCTTTGGATAGGCGGAACCTGGAGCGGAAATCAACGTCGTCCTATGTCTCAAAACACGGTGTTTTCCCTGCCAAACCAAGTTTTTCGTACCCATTCAAGGTAGGAACAAGTTCATTTCTCCGTCGGGCAAATCCTAATCATCCATTTCTATGTCAGAATCCATGAAAAAACTAATGAAAACACTCCCTACTCGTCAAGTTTAGGCACAAACAGGAACAGAAAAACGCTGCACAAATCCCTGCACAACGGTTTATTATTTTGTACAGAATACCCTTCTGTTACAGATCACAGCTCTCTGTATAGATAACCCTTCTATATAATTATGTACTATTCTATACATATTATGTAGATCGCAGATCCACCGTAGGTTATTACCTAACCCCGTACTCATTACTAGGTACCTACCTAAATCACGAAAATGTTGCTAAAATAATTCTGTCTCTGACAAACAGTAACTAAAATGGCAAAAAGAAACGCAAATAATGAAGTTCTGAAGCGAAATTGTTGATGCGGAGTGAAAAAAGTTGCAAACGTACCCACCAACAAACTCAAGCCCTCCAGCCCAGCGTAGATGGTATAATGAACCGTTGTGTAATAATTTACCGTTGTGTAATAATTTACCATTTTGTAATAATTTACCCATCAATACTACTTCAACGTTTGTTCAAGTTTCACTACCTATCAACAAACTCCAAAAGAGCCATCATTTTTCAAATGAAATAATATCACAAACCAACTCGACTTCATACTCCGTGATTATAATCAAGTGCTCCCTAGCAATGATGATCTCGGGCCGATTCCCAATTTTTAGCGCGTCCCTAGTGATGATATTTGGGCTGAATGTATACAATTTCATTCACCATCCTGTTTAAAATGCCTGTCGGTGCAAACTTCTGGGCCTTACTGTGAACGAACGGCTGGACGTACGATGCTCCGGGTGGTCTTAAAAACTCCCAAGTTCGAGAACTTTTTAAAACCGTAAAAAAAGTCGAGAAAAGTGCTCAGTGCGGCGTACGGCGTACGGCGGACGGACAGAAATTTTTCATTGCATTTTCGGATTCTACATAATACCTTGAAACGGAATTTTAGAGGGGAGTTTTTGGGAGGGGGGGATTTTTGAGGGTTTTGGGGGGGGGTGAGCAAATTTTGAGGGGAGTTAAACTTTTTTTTTCATGCTCGATTCCAAAGGTTCATTATTGAAAATAATAAACCAACAACGAAAATGCAATATGGCTGCCCGCTAATCAGACTTCGACTGGATAGTGAAATTTTAACTAGAGCTTCGATCTCGAGTTAAAGATAGTCACTGATTAGCGATAATCAGATGCTAAAGTGAATTGATAAACGGGTAGTCAGACTTTAATCGGGCTTGCAAATGTGGTTGATAAACCGGCACTCAATGAGCCAAAAACAATAAATAATATGTCCATTGCGGCTATTAATCCCACAACGGCTCTAACTGCCCCGTCAATGACAACTGAAAATTATTAGGTAACTCATTGTACCTATTGACGAACAATATATAATGCGGTGAGGGGGGAGTTACTGGCTGTGGGGTGATAAACGTACGTTTATTCATCCAGACGCGCGAGTTCGGTACAATAAATCGCGGACAACATTTAAGGTAACCAAGTTATAAAAGCACGAAGCCCCGAACACAGACTCCGCCAAATACCTTTTGCCTTCCCACTATTATTCCGCTCCAGGTGTCATTCTCTGGGACCCAGACGGGTTTCTCGCCTGTAATTGATTGTTTAAGTTAAGAAACGAGTTAGTCAAGCGTTCAAAGTCCCCCATCCTGAAAACTTGTCGAGATTCAATTTTCCCCGGTGGAAGGAGAAGAAAAAACCCGCTCCCTCCAATTTCCCTTCGCCCGACTGATTTGTTTATGCCCTCCGACCCCCCACGTTTTCTTCGTATCGTCGCTATTGGGAATCGCAGCAGGCTGAAGCATCTGCGGTGGTGTTTTCAAACACCAACAGATACGGTAACTGGGGGGTAAGGATCTACAGTTTTCGTCGTGCAAATTTTTCGACGTAAAAATTAGGCCATTGCCCCATTAGTACATGAACCACTGGAAATATTCGCCGTACAAACAGCCAAGGATTCCGGTGGAGTCAATCGAACATGCACGTTGCACAGGTGTTTCTTTATCATCGTTTACATGGATGCGCAATTATTGCCGGTCAAAATCAAGCAGGTTTATCACTGAATTCTCCATACGTACTTTGAAGAAGCAAACAACTAGGATTTCTACCATTTCCCGGCCTTTACCAGAAGAAAAACGTCAAAAATTTGCTAAGAACAACGATTTTCGGCCTAATGGTTCAGTATTTTTTACAGTTCATCACCTACTAATGGAAATTGAAAGCTGATTTTCCAACAGAAGCTTCCTTGTTGGATTGGAATTGAGCCTCGAAACCGGAACTTCCTGGAAATTTTTCGTAGAGACCGGAATCTTGTACACAGCTTACATCAATCCACATAATACACACACGCACACGCACACACACTCAATAGAAACTTGGAAAAATCGTCGAAAAAGAACTACTTACCGTAGGACAGTGAAGGTTTAAAACATAAAAAACGCGTAATGGGCAAAATAATGCGTGAAATGTCCATTGGCCATTCGGGTCCAAATCATGCAACATGACAATCAATATTGATTTTGTCAACATGACAATGGGTCAATATTTATATTGAAATAGTAACTTTTAGTCTTGAGTCACCATTTGTAACAACATTTGGTGATTATACATTGTTTGTTGGGGTTATTAGACAACTTTAGCCGATTTTTCACCCTGAAGAAGACAAGTGCCCCCAATTCTCTGGAAAATAATAATTTTTTAATTGAAAAAGTCTGACTCTAGCCAAAATTTTTTGCCACTATTTTTGAACTGATATAATCAACTTCGGTCATTTGAGCCAATTACCAATTTTGGTTTATTATTTTCAATAATGAACCATTGGAATCGAGCATGAAAAAAAAATTCTTACCCCCCTCAAAATTTGATGGTTTACGTTTCAAGGTATGTAGAATCCAAAACTGCAATAAACACGAGTTAAATGTTGCTAAAATAATTCTGCCGATGACAAACAGTACCTAACAAAAAGAAACACACATAATGAAGTTCTGAAAAGAAATTGTTGATGAGGAGTGAAAAAAGTTGCAAAAGTACCTACCAACAAACTCCAGCCCCTTCTACGTAGATGGTATAATGAACCGTTGTGTAATAATTTACCGTTGAGTAATGATTTACCGTAGTAATAATTTACCCATCAATAATACTTCAACGTTTGTTCAAGTTTCACTACCTACCAACAAACTCCAAAAGAGCCATCATTTTTCAAATTAAATAATATCACAGAACAACCAACTCGACTTCATACTCCGCCAATATAATCAGGTGATCCCTACCAATGATTGGCCGTATTCACAAATTCCTATTGTGGGCGCGTCTCTGGTTACGAGATTTGGTTTGAATTGTATACAATTTCATTCACACTGGAGTCGAAAATGCCTGTCGGTGCAAACTTCGGTGCCTTACTGTGAACGAACGGCTGGACGTACGATGCTCCGGATGGTCTTAAAAAACTCGCAAGTTCAAGAACTATTTAAAACCGTAAAAATATTTACGTAAAAAAATGGTATAGGCGTTTTGAAAATTTCAACCCCTATTTTGAACCCCTTAGAGATGACTCACAGTAACGTCGAGCTTCGAGGACCAACTAGACGCCGAACGGAACCTATAACCCGAATTTCATCAATTTTTTTTCATGGTAACTAAGAAAAGTGGCCTGTACGGCGTACGGCGTACGGCGTACGGCGGACAGACAGAAATATTTTTATTGCAGTTTTGGATTCTACATACCTTGAAACGTAAACCATCAAATTTTGAGGGGGGTAAGAATTTTTTTTTTCATGCTCGATTCCAATGGTTCATTATTGAAAATAATAAACCAAAATATTTCTGTCTGTCCGCCGTACGCCGTACTGGCCACTTTTCTTAGTTACCATGAAACAAAATTGATGAAATTCGGGTTATAGGTTCCGTTCGGGGTCTAGTTGGTCCTCGAAGCTCGACGTTACTGTCAGTCATCTCTAAGGGGTTCAAAATAGGGGTTGAAATTTTCAGAACGCCGTAGCTCGAAAACTTCCGATAGAAGGGTATGGTTTTTTTTTACGTTACTAAATTTGTCTTGAGCTAAACAATTTTTTGAGACCACCCGGAGCATCGTACGTCCAGCCGTTTGTGAGCACCAAAAAGCTTCGTCAACACGATCGTGAATCAAACGGTATAAATCCGGCCCGGATATAATAACTACGGAGCATCTGATTATAATCAAGGATGACTGTATGAAGTCGAGTTGTTTGTTCTGCGATATTATTTCATTTGATAAGTGTTGGACTATTGGATTTTGTTGGTAGGTACTTCTGAAAATTGAACAAACGTTGAAGTATTATTGATGGGTAAATTATTACACAATGGCAAATTATTACACACCGGCAAATTATTACACAACGATAAATTATTACACAACGTTAAATTATTACACCACGGTAAATTATTACACAACGGTAAATTATTACACAACGGCTCATCCACCCAGAAGGGGCTGGATTTTGTTGATAGGTACTTTTCCAACTTGAACAACCGTTGAAGTATTATTGATGGGTCAATTATTACACAGTGGCAAATTATTACACAACGGTAAATTATTACACAACGGCTCATCTACCCAGAAGGGGCTGGATTTTGTTGATAGGTACTTTTGCAACTTGAACAACCGTTGAAGTATTATTGATGGGTAAATTATTACACAATGGCAAATTATTACACAACGGTAAATTATTACACCACGGTAAATTATTACACAACGGCTCATCTACCAAGAAGGGGCTGGATTTTGTTAATAGGTGCTTTTGCAACTTGAACAACCGTTTAAGTATTATTGATGGGCAAATTATTACACAACGGTTCATTATTCTATCTCCGTAGAAGGGGAACCTATACAGGTAAATTATTATACAACGGTTTAGGTAGGTACCTAGTAACGAGTACGGGGTTAGGTACTAACCTACGGAGGGTCCGCGATCTACATAATATGTGTAGAATAGTACAGATATTATATAGAAGGGTTATCTATACAGAGAGCTGTGATCTGTAAAAGAAGGGTATTCTGTACAAAATAATAAACCGTTGTGCAGGGATTTGCAGCGTTTTAGCTATACTGTTCCAACAAGACTCAAAATTGGCCAATTTTTTATTTTTGAAAATTGTCCATCTTCATTCATCCTTTGGCTTGCATTTACAAATAGTTTGGGGAAATTTAGAATCTCGTTGCTCAGGTCAGATATCGTCCGGAATGACAAATTAACAATACCTATAAACGTATATATATAAAAACTGTCGAAACCCCCTGATGATTCAAAATGCTCTCCAATTTGCACCAATAGATCCAAAATGCACGTATCATTTTATATACAGGGTGTCTTCTATCCAATGGATCACCCCCCTAAAATCGCCAAAATGAGGGTAAACGAAAATTTTTTTTTTTGAATCTTCATATTTTTTTGCGAGGATTTCAAAAATGAAAAAATTTTGCTGCGCGCAATTGCGCAACTATGCACAACTGACACCAACTTTCTTATTTCAAATGGGAACCCCCCTTTTTTATTGCAAATTCGGATTCTACGCAAAATTTCATGAACTTTTGACCCCTCAATCGATTTTTTTGACCGCGCGCAACCCATTCAACGAGCATGCAAATTTTTTGAAATACCAAAATGCGCAAAATATGGTGTCATGTAAACCCCAAGTGTGGTACATGAATTTCCATTTTTTTTCAACGCTGATTCACGTGGTGCTGTCAGTTTTGAGATTTAACTCACTTTTTATCGATATTATGCCCATAACCTATGTTATTCGGTGAAATATTACAGTTTTTCCGAAGTACCAACTTTGGCAGTAGATTTATTTTTCCTCACCCTTTCGAAACACGGGCTTGGAACCGGCTTTGGCGGGTTTAAAAATAAATCTACTGCCAAAGTTGGTACTTCGGAAAAACTGTAATATTTCACCGAATAACATAGGTTATGGGCATAATATCGATAAAAAGTGAGTTAAATCTCAAAACTGACAGCACCACGTGAATCAGCGTTGAAAAAAAATGGAAATTCATGTACCACACTTGGGGTTTACATGACACCATATTTTGCGCATTTTGGTATTTCAAAAAATTTGCATGCTCGTTGAATGGGTTGCGCGCGGTCAAAAAAATCGATTGAGGGGTCAAAAGTTCATGAAATTTTGCGTAGAATCCGAATTTGCAATAAAAAAGGGGGGTTCCCATTTGAAATAAGAAAGTTGGTGTCAGTTGTGCATAGTTGCGCAATTGCGCGCAGCAAAATTTTTTCATTTTTGAAATCCTCGCAAAAAAATATGAAGATTCAAAAAAAAAATTTTCGTTTACCCTCATTTTGGCGATTTTAGGGGGGTGATCCATTGGATAGAAGACACCCTGTATATTGCAATAGCGTTATGTTCACCAAAGATTCCATAAAACACATTTTTCGCCAACCCAGATTGGGAAAACTCTTTTTCCTAAATCTTCTACGACCAGTGTGCGTTTTTGGCAAGTATAATTCGATCAGAACCTGTCTTTCACATTATACCTAACAGCTACCAAGACAATTACTAGGTACGTGAAAACTCCAATCCGTCATGGAACCGCTGTGAGTATTTTCTAAAAGCGATATGGAGGCGGAAGAGGAATTTTTTAGTTGAGTCATTTGAAGGACGCGCGATTTTGATGAGGGATGATGAATAGTTCATTGTGAGCAGATACGCTGATTGGGGGGAGGTGTGAACCAACGTGACAAATGAGCCACCGGCACGCACGGCCACGGGCACATCCCCCGGGACGTCGCAATCGCGGTTGGGTTGCCGAGACGGAAAATCGAAGGGGAAAATGAGAACGTTCCAGCAATACAGCATGACCAAATGAACGAATCCTTCAACATTTTCGGTACCGTATTTAAAAGTAATTTTTGGTGATTTTTAGCAAGTTTTCACCAATTTATTACAAGCAATTTTTCACCCACAAAAAAGTAAATTTGACCCATTTGTGATCATCGACTATGTAATGGTGACTACTCCTTTTATATTGAAATATTAATTTTCTGTCTTGAGTCATCATTTTATACAACTTTTGGCGATCACATTAATTTCAATGGCGATTTTTCCGACTGTAGTGAATTTTCTATGAAAACGCGCTACCTATTGCAATAGGTTCAACATTTTTAGTAAATGAGTTTTTTCGTATCCTTCAGATGGGTCAAATGGGGTAGAAAGTGGGTCAAATAGAGTTTTCGTCGGTCATAAATTGCTAAAAATCGAAATAAAAGGTATACAAGATGATAATTCGCTCATTTGATCAAGCTGCATGACATGTACTTTAAGTAAATCCTCTAATAGCTTAGCAAAATGAATAGAATGCGGAGAATGACGCACATCGTGTTCTCGCCCTAATCTAGTCAGTGCAAGATATTGTTAGCAGGCCAAGGACAACCGCCGGGAAATCAAAAGAGAATTGATTTCGAATCAAACACAGTTTAATTATATTTTCCTTATTTCCAGTCAAATACCAATTGGTGCTGTCAACATGGTACTTGGATCGGATCGGACCTTCCCAATTCGACTCCTAATTCACTCTTCCAGTCCTAAACTTACTACAGGCCATTATGTCAATTATTGCATAAAGTAAAAACTCGATAATTGCAACCTCTAACTGTAGAATCCTCTCAAGTGCAACCAAAAGTATATTTCCTTCACCTTCTGTCCATTTTACATTGATTCGATTGTATTTTATGTACCTACGAACTAATGCGATCATCACCATTATTTAAATACTAGAATTAGAGAAGAAGGTATTAAAGACGAATGTTAGCTCTTTTTTAGCCAAGGTCAACTATCGTCTGGAGTGGCAAATAAATACAGACATATATTCAGAATGCTCTAATGGAACGGAAAAGAACAAAACAATGAGTGTTCTAAAAATTTTGGACCCATTGCAATAGCGTATTTTCACCCAAAATGTGCTAAAGAAGAAGAAGAAGAATAAGAAAAAGAAGAAGAAGAGTTTTGTCGTCAAGGTCTGAGAAATGTTTCGGTAAAAACAAAACAAATTTGACGATTTATCCTCTTTTTAAATTCATATCTTAGTAGACGAATCGTCAAATCTGTTTACTGAAACCTTTCTCAGACCTTGTCGGCAGAACGTTTTTTTTTTTTAAAGCATGAATATGACATTTTTTCGCACGAATATGATATTATGTAATAAGGATCATACTGACCTAGTTACCAACTTTGTACCAGGTAGTGACCATTGGAGAGTTCGTGGACTTTCGAGCGGTGAAACGTGGTACGAATAAAAGGAACAACGAGCAGAAATTATGTATGTACTACACATCCGCCTGGACTTCGATTCGGAGTATGTAAGTTTATTCCAACGCGGAATAAACTTTCCTGGGTTACCATAAACCAAAATTAGTTAAATTTGGTTTGTAGGTATCATTTGGGGTCTAGCTGGTCCTCGAAGCTCGGCGTTACTGTCAGTCATCTCTAGGGTGTGAAAAATAGGGGTCGACATTTTCAAAACCGTAGCTCTAAACTTTTAGTGTTCACTAGAAACTGTCAACTCCAGTTTTAGGATTTTTTTAGACCACCCGGAGCAATGTAGGTCCAGCCGCTTGTTTACAGTAGGTAACCGTAACAAGCCCTGAAGTTTAAATCATAAAGCTTCACCAACATGACTGTGAATCAGACGGTATACATAACTCCGGTCCAGATATTATTGATGGAAAACAGCTGATTATAATCACGCACGGCTTTATGAAATCGAATTTGTTTGTTATGCAGCGTTTTCCTGCAGCGGAAGGCTGCTGGGCTTTCCTGGGGGAAGCACGAGAGGAAGTATTCTCCACAGAAAACAGTGATCTACGCAGAAGGGTTCAATCTTTACAGGAAAATAATAAACCGTTATGTAGGTAATAATTTTTTATCTTACTAATTTATTAGCGTTTTTTAACCGACTTTAAGATGAGGTTCTCAATTCAACCAGTTTGTTTCCCATTCTTTCTTTTTTACTGAGCTAGTCGCTGTTAATTGGCGTTGGCATAGAAAAGTGTAGGCTGTACCTTACATTTAAAAAAATTATTTGAAAAAACCTACTTCGAAAAACGCACCAAAACGTAGGAAATAACTCATAAACGCCTTTTCGAAACTATTTTTTTAAATATATTGTAGCTCACCATATGAATTTGTCAGCTAGCAATATAAATTTATAAGACCCAACTCGCTTTGTCGGAGATGGGTAGGGTCCCTAGAAAAAGGTGAAGTAGAGTAGGCAGATATTCATTTAAATATGCAGTGAACGACTCGGATAAATCTATATTTCTCTAATTCGAAAATAATGGTTGTAAAATAATGCCTTCCGTAATCAGTCTCTTTGATTAATTAAAAATAAAAATAATAAACCAAAAAATGCAGTTTCTTGCGACAGCCTAAAGGAAAAAGAAATCTTAGAAAAAAAGGAATTCTGAGTGGCCACTCTTACACAGTAAAAAAACTTTACCTATAAAAAAACAAAAAAGATAGCGAAATTTCTCTCTAGAGATGGGGCGGCTCGACCAATGACGTACTGAAACTGGCCCACCTGAACCTGCGAATCTTCTGGTGTGAGGTGCCACCGGAGTCCGTGGAATTCCACCCCAAACTTGGAACCTCCGAGATGAGGCTGGAGGCTCGAAGTGGGAAAGGTGGTGTTTTAAGGGATGCCGTTGATTAGCTGATTCGACGAACCCTTCTGCCGACTGTAGAGCGACGAGGGAGGTGGTGGTCGAAGTACTCGAAAATATGAAAAAGGCCGATCCTCCAGGGGTGACAAGGCCCCTAGTACACGGAGATGCGTGTCGTGGAAAGCCACGTGGAATACGCCGACTGTGAAAAAATATCGGGTGATCTGCCCTAGGCAATTGTCGCAGGCAAACTGGCGAGGCGTCGCGAAAATCTGATCCGCTACATCCTAGATGGAGGGGAAGGTGTTGATGTTGACGATTGTAGCGAGCGTCGTATTAATCTCCTTATCGATGGACTCTTAAGCTCCCAATCGCTACAACCATCCCCTTCCTTAGGGGAGAGTTTCAGATCCATTCACGGACGAAACTCGTCAAAATTCATCTGATTCGAAGAAGGGCTTCAGATCGGCTATATGCCACACTCCAAGGTCAGCACCAGACTCATCGCAGAGATTGTAGATGATGGGCGAGATCTTACGATTGATCTTGAACGGTCCAGAATAAGGCTTGCAGAGCTTACCGGCAATGTGATCAGCTGCACTGGAAAGGATGAAGGACTTCTTCCAAACCCAATCTCCTTCGTTGAACTCTAGGTGTTTTCTTCTCAAATCGTAACTTGCCTTGTTCTTCTTGTAGGCCTCAGTCATCTTGCTGTGGACTTTTTGGGCGAGCTCCGCAAGCCCTGACTTCTTACTCTCAACCGTCTTAAATGGGTGGTTTAGCCCCTCTTGATTCTCGTCTAGGAAAGAAGTTTTATTGGGCTGCATCTCATACCCAAAAAGAAAGACCAGAGAAGCTGGAGTGAAGCCTGTAGTGTGGCTGACGGATGTTCGTAGGGCTACGGCGAGTTTGGGGAGAAGTATATCCCATTTCTTTTGATCCTTCTTCAGGTAGGAGCGGAGCATGGTGACAACACTTCTATTGTACCGCTCGGCCGGATTAGCCTGGGGGTGCCTGCGGGCATTGTAGAGAATTTTGACTCCATACTCCTCTGCTAAGGTTTTGAAGTGGGAACCACGATATTCTGGTCCGTTGTCACAAAGTATCTTGGACGGCACGCCATAAGTCAAGAAAACCTCCAACTCAATGGTGGATGCAACTGTCTTCGATTTTGCATCACGGATTGGCTTGACTATTACGTACTTGGAGAATACATCTGTTACCATGCAGATATACTTGAAGCCCTTGGTTGAACGCGGAAGTGGGCCTATCAGATCAGTAGCTATGATGTCAAATGGCCTTTTCGGTAAATGTCGCTCTCCAAGTAATCCCGAAGGCTTTGATGGATTGACTTTAGATTGTTGGCATATTCTGCACTTATTGACGTAGGTCCTGACATCAGCCCTCATTTTTGGCCAATAGAACCGCTCATTGAGTCGTTGGTAAGTCCTGAATTCCCCCTGATGACCGGAGGTCAACTCATCATGGCACGACTGGAGTACCTCGGAACGCTTATCTTTAGGGACTACAAGTTTCCAAGCGTTGCATGTATCAAAATCAGATGACTGGTGTTTGTATAGATGTCTACCACGAAGCTGCCAATCAGGATAGTTTACAGGATCGTTTTGGGCCTTTGTCCTCATGTTTAGATACCATGTGTCTGAAGTATCAAAATCCAGCTCAACAGATTGTACGGCAGAAATTGTAGCTGCCAGAGGTGCTCTAGATATGGCATCAGGAATCACGTTGTCCTTACCTTTTTTGTGAATGACCTCATAGTCATAAGGCTGGAGGCGAATGGCCCAGCGAGCTAGCCGACCTTGAGGGTCTTTAAGATTACAAAGCCACTTTAGACTGTGGTGGTCTGTAAAGACCTTAAAGTGCGTCCCCTCTATGTATGGCCGGAATTTCTCAACTCCCCATACGACTGCAAGGCACTCCCTCTCCGTCGCAGAGTAGTTTTGTTGAGCTTTTGTAAGGGATTTGCTAGCATAAGCAATGACGTGAGGCTCATCATCCAGAATTTGCATAAGTACAGCTCCAATACCGTACGCTGAAGCATCTGTATGTATTTCGAAGGTCTTTGTGAAGTCAGGGCAGCCTAGGACTGGAGAATTCACAAGGGCCAGTCTGATATCCTCGAAAGCCTGTTGAGCAGCTTCGCTCCAACAAAACGACTGCCCCTTCTTCAGGAGTGACGTTAAGGGAGCTATCCTTGTGGAAAAATCTTTAATGAATCGACGATACCATGAGCACGTACCAATGAACTGGCGTACTTCTTTTTGCGTTCTTGGGCATGGTAGGTTAAGGATTGCAGAAACTTTATCCGGATCACAGCGAAGACCGTACTGGTCCACGATGTAGCCCAAGTATTTCAGTTGGGGAAGACAAAATCGACATTTCTCCTGGTTGACTGCCAAACCTGCTGCCAAAAGACGTTGGAACACTTTCTCCAAAACTTCCAAGTGTTTATCAAAATCGGGTGTACAAATAATGGCATCATCAAGATAAATGAACACAAAGGGTTCTAGGTCGACACCCAGGACTCGATCAACAAGGCGTTGCCATGTAGCAGGGCTCCCATGAAGGCCAAAGGGCATTCTGATGAAGTGGAATAACCCTCGACCGGGCACTGTAAAAGCAGTCTTCTCTCGGTCACTTTTTGCGACCTTAACCTGCCAAAAGGCTGCCTTGATGTCAACGGAACTGAGGAACTTGGCATCACGAAGCCTATCCAAGATGCTGTTGATGTAGGGAAGAGGGTATGCGTCTTTCTTGGTTACAGCGTTCAGCTTCCTATAGTCAACGCAGAACCTATATTTACCCTCAGGCTTCCTAACCAGTAGGATTGGAGATGACCAAGGGCTAGAAGACGGCTCGACTATCCCATCTCTCAACATCTGATCCAGTTCATTATTTATTACTGTCTGCATGGCGGGTGAAACAGGATAGTACCGCTGCTTTATCGGTACAGCATCGCCCGTCTCTATCTTATGTTCCACAACGTCAGTACAACCTGGGGATTTTAAAAACAGATCAAAGTAGGCGGACACAAGATTACCGAGACGTTTTTGATTGGCAGGAGATAGGTTTTCTCGGGATCGAACCCTAGGCTCAGAATTCAAACTTGACACTTGGTGGTCAAGGCTTGAAGAGAATGTCCATGTGCCTTTGGAAAGATTTGGGACAATTTCTAATTTGCGCCAAAAGTCGAGTCCTAGGATCAGCGATGAAGCAATTGAGGGGACATAAAGTACTTCGATCAGTTTCGACTTACCTTCCAAAGTTACAGGCACATTTAAAACCCCCTGAACACAACACAACTCACCACTAGCTGTAGCAACTGATTTAATTTTAGTGGGTGAGAGGCGCAATCCAGCATCACACAACTTGCTCCAACCCTGAGAACCCAATATTGTCCGATTGGATCCAGAGTCCAAAAGTCCTGACAATTCTACTCCAAAAATCTCGACCGCTAAATATGGTCGTGCGTCTCCAGGTACATTAGCCAAAATCATGCCAATTATTACTCGATTCCTGTGATCAATGCGCTCCATCCCCGGGTTTATAAATGATCGTTTTCCATTTCGGGGCGAACACCGGGTTCCTTTCGCCCCGCCAGCAAGTTTCCCGTATTCTGAGTCGCCGAACCTTCCGAATTTTGAGAGGTTTTCACACAATTCGGACAGGTTTTGATCGTCACTCCAGGATGTTTGCAAACGAAGCAGTGTAGTCCCCTTTTCCTCTCATGGCTACTTTTGTTCGATTTGGAGTCTGAAGGGGTGGTATTATCCTCAGAAGAAACTTGAATGGATGAGGTTTTGTTAATCAATTTGTGGATACTTTTCTCCAACGGAGGCTTTGGATGGGATTTCGAGAAATGTTGCAGGCTAGGTTCCACCACAACTCTGTGAGAAGGCATTCGAGCGGAGTTTGACATCGCCCTACTTTTTTCTAATTTCATGAGTAAACACTCAAGTTCTTTCAAACTATTATACTGTTGTAGGCTAAGAGCCATTTGATAATCAGGAAGAATGTTTTCCTCGATAATCTCTAGTTTTTCTGGTTCGGAGAGAGGACGTGATAGTAAATTGAATAAGTTATCCATTTTGGACAGAAAAACCACAACGGGCTCATCATCGCCCTGCCTTCTATCCAAAATTTCCCTTTTTAATAATTTCTCATACGAGGGGTCAGTGAAAGCTAGAGTAATCCTTTTTTCAAGGTCCTCCCAACTGTTAAACGACCTTCGGCATGACCGATAAACTTCCAGGGCTGACCCATCAAACAGGAATTTGGCTTCCCTCAGTAAGTCAGCTTTGCGCATATGGTTAGCCCTCCGAAAATCATGAACCTCAATAAAAAACCTACGAATGCTCATTTTATTGTCTTCCCCAGAAAATTTTAAATTCCAACTCGAAACCGGACTCCTCTTGAAGTATGCTGTTTTGTGTCTCCCAGCATGCGAGGTAGAAACATCATCGTCTGAATCCGATGTGAATAATTTACGATTAGCAATTCCGGTTGACTTATGTTTGCGTCCACAGTGATCGCTATTAGAGCCACGTTGAAAATGCTCAGGACGAGCGTTGCAAAGCTTACCTTTGGATTTCGAAGAAATATAGGTAGCACCTGATATGTCGGAATCAGAAGAATCATCTTTGGGGTCGACGTTTCTACTACCTCCCCCAGCCCCTTCAACTGCAGGTTTCAGTACTTTTAAAAGATCATCGCCTAGAGCAATAGCGTCAATAATTTTCGTACTCAAATCAGCGTCAGGTGTTGAAGAAATACGTGCTAACCGAGAAAGAGCATGATTCAGTTTGGCCTCCCCCTTATAAGAATAAGCTTCCAGGTCCTTATCCTTGCAGCTCTGAATCTTATCCTTCACTGAATTAATTTTATTAAAGCATATGTCCAACTCCTCTTCGTTAGACTGTGTCTTATGTGGAGAGAAAGTTGCGCCCTGAACCTCAATTGAAAGGGCTTTCCGAAGTTGCCTACGTAAATCATCAATCGTATTCTTATCGGCAAGCTTAAAACCTCTATACTCAAGTTCAGCAATCAGTTCATCCTTATCTAACCTATTAACAAATCTCTTCTCCATCTTATACATAGACATCGTAAAAATAATAGATATATATGGCAAAAAAAATTGAAATGTGTAGTACCTACCTATCTAAATATAAGACTTATTATATTCCTACCTACCTACTGATCATTCAAACGTAATGCATTTCGGGCCCCACGTTGGGCGCCAATATTGTAGCTCACCATATGAATTTGTCAGCTAGCAATATAAATTTATAAGACCCAACTCGCTTTGTCGGAGATGGGTAGGGTCCCTAGAAAAAGGTGAAGTAGAGTAGGCAGATATTCATTTAAATATGCAGTGAACGACTCGGATAAATCTATATTTCTCTAATTCGAAAATAATGGTTGTAAAATAATGCCTTCCGTAATCAGTCTCTTTGATTAATTAAAAATAAAAATAATAAACCAAAAAATGCAGTTTCTTGCGACAGCCTAAAGGAAAAAGAAATCTTAGAAAAAAAGGAATTCTGAGTGGCCACTCTTACACAGTAAAAAAACTTTACCTATAAAAAAACAAAAAAGATAGCTAAATTTCTCTCTAGAGATGGGGCGGCTCGACCAATGACGTACTGAAACTGGCCCACCTGAACCTGCGAATCTTCTGGTGTGAGGTGCCACCGGAGTCCGTGGAATTCCACCCCAAACTTGGAACCTCCGAGATGAGGCTGGAGGCTCGAAGTGGGAAAGGTGGTGTTTTAAGGGATGCCGTTGATTAGCTGATTCGACGAACCCTTCTGCCGACTGTAGAGCGACGAGGGAGGTGGTGGTCGAAGTACTCGAAAATATGAAAAAGGCCGATCCTCCAGGGGTGACAAGGCCCCTAGTACACGGAGATGCGTGTCGTGGAAAGCCACGTGGAATACGCCGACTGTGAAAAAATATCGGGTGATCTGCCCTAGGCAATTGTCGCAGGCAAACTGGCGAGGCGTCGCGAAAATCTGATCCGCTACATCCTAGATGGAGGGGAAGGTGTTGATGTTGACGATTGTAGCGAGCGTCGTATTAATCTCCTTATCGATGGACTCTTAAGCTCCCAATCGCTACAATATCCTAGGTAATCTACCTATTGATCGCACTAAAAAAAAATTAAGTAAATGAATAAAAAACTCGACTCCAAAAATGCTGTATAAAATTAAAAAGTAAAGAATAATTTTTACTTCTTACTTTTTTGTAAAGAATATTTTTTATGCTGAAGAAACATATATAATTTATCAAAGCCGATACAACAAAATTTATGAAGTCGGCGCCAAATTTTAACTAAAACCCCCGCGCAGAGCCTCATATATGTATCCCGTCGTTTTTGTACATTTTAGTTGAAACATGGCGCCGACTTCAAAAATGTTGTTGTATCGGCTTTGAATAAATTACGTACGTTTTTCCAGAATGAAAAAATATTCTTTACCAAAAGTCAAAAAGTCAAAATTATTCAATACTTTTTAGAGGTATACAGCCTTATTGGAGTCGGTTTTTTGGTTTATTATTTTCAATAATGAACCTTTGGAATCGACCACGAAAAAAAAATTGTCACCCCCCCCCCCCCCCCCCCCCCCACTCAAAATTTCATGGTTTACGTTTCAAGGGACGTAAGATAATAATATCGAATAAAAATATTTCCGTCCGTCCGCCGTCCGCGGCTTTTTCCTTAGTTCCCATGAACCAAAACTCACGAAATTTGGTATATGGGCTCCAGTTGGTCCTCGAAGTTTGACGTTACCTACTGTCGCTCAACTCTAAAAAATAGGGGTTGAAATATCCAGAGTATCCCTATCTCGGAAAATTGTATTTTGAGGTGTGGGTT
Organism: Leptopterna dolabrata; assembly: GCA_954871275.1. NCBI lineage: Eukaryota > Metazoa > Arthropoda > Insecta > Hemiptera > Miridae > Leptopterna > Leptopterna dolabrata. Next base: position 14,771,377 of record OX940974.1, read on the forward strand.
TTCTCGCATTTTTAAATAGTTCGATCTGGAGCATTCTGCGATGTCGCCATAACACCTACTATGAAATCTGCCCTAAACAGCTGTGCGTATGCAGGCATGAAGCTGAGGTGAGAGTGCACATCACTTGTCTCTCGGCCAGGTGGCAGCAGTAGCGGAGTGGTCTAGGCGTCGGGCTCTTACACTTGAAATCAGAGGTTCGAATCCCGGTCCGGGACCGAATATTTTTCACTTCCCATCAACAACTTCCCTTCAGAACTACATTTGCTTTTCTTTTTGCCATTTTTAGCTACTGCTTCAACATTCAACGCATGATATCAATCTGTAGTGGCGAATAAGTACTAAACTACAGAGGGGCTGTGATCTGCACAGAAGGATGTTCTACACAGAGAGCTGTGATCTGTAACATAAGGGAGTTCTGTACAGAGCTGTGATCTGTAGCAGAAGGGTGTTCTATAAAAAAAAAAAAAAACCGTTGTGTAGGGATTTGCTGCGTTTTTAAAAATTATTTTCTATCTTATTAATTATTTATTTATTTTTAAGGAGTACCTACTTTATGCAACCCAGATTATAAACCGAAATCGTAAGATAACTTGAATGAAATACTAACACGGTGGACGAATTGGAACATTTTAAAAAACACAAGTCAATAAGTTGACAATTAATGTTAATAACGTGTAGGCAGTAAATATTCAACGCAGCCCGAAGGAAGTGAACGTTTGGCACGCTCATTTATGTAACCTGACTGGTTCAAGAACCATCTTGTAAAAGTCAAGCTCGCGTCAATCTTATGAATTTTGGTTTATTATTCCGTGAATAATACACCTATGTATTCGTTCAGCAAAAATTTTTTATAACACCTCAAAATTTTTTCTTTTACGTTTCAAGGTGCATAGATTCCAAAAATACAATGTCCGTCCGCCGCCGTGAATCAAGACAATTAAATGGCACTGCCAATGATAAAAGATAATTTGAAAAAAAAACGCTGCGAAGTCCTTGTCACATGGGTTTATTATTCTACTGGACACACATACAGAAATGTTGGCTGTTAATTTTTGTTTCTTTCATGTGAAATAATTGAAATCGGAGATTACGTAAGCTCCTTTTTTCTTTTTTTTCAAATTATCTTTGACCATTGGTAGTGCCATTTAATCGTCTTGATCCACGGTTGACACGTTTTCTAGTGTTATTATACAAAATGGTGATTTAAGACGATTTCCCAGGTTTTTGACTTATAAAAAATCAATTGTGGGAGCTGAACATTTGGTAGAACCTCAATTTTCCAATCTTTGGTCAAAGTCGACTTCATATTCGGTCTTCTCGGCCCAAAAACATGGAAAACGATACCTCAAAAGCTCATGTTGCTAACATGTTACTAAAACACAAAAGGTACCTATTTTTATAAATATTTTCACTCATTACACCCTCGGGTATATTCCGATCGGGCTGCAAAGTTTCGGGACACAACTAGGGCCCAAACGGAGCATGTGTGCGAAAGAACGATTTTTTTAGACCGAAATTAAAGTAGATATGGATGATACGGCGGACGGCGTACGGCGGACGGGGGATGGACATTGCATTTTTGGAATCTACGAACCTTGAAACGTAAAAGAAAAAATTTTGAGGGGGTGTTATAACATTTTTTGCTGAGCGAATACATAGGTGTATTATTCACAGAATAATAAACCAAAAGGAGCGTACCTAATCGTGTTTTGGGGGCCAAAATTGGTGGAAACCATCAGAAATAGCTATTTCAATTATTTTACATGAAAGGAACAATAAATGAACAGCCAACATTTCTGTACGTATGTCCAATAGAATAATAAACCCATGTGACAAGGACTTTGCAGCTTTTTCTGTTCAAATTGTTTCTTGTCGCTTCACCGCGTCCACTCCCCGCCGCAAAGGGGAAATTACGTTTGTGGAATGAACGGGAGGTTGAAGTAATGAAGTGTCCAAACCACATCGAGGTGGATCCCTCGAACAAGTGCGAGTAATCTACGAATCAATTGTCATTAGTCGCGTCTGTCGACTCCGACTGCCCCAAGTGTCTGCCCGACTCCGCTGTGTGAGGGGCGTAGCGCTCGCCCTCATCTGCTCTGCGATCGTCGAGTGGTTATTTTTTCGCTTGTCAAAACGAGGTGGTCTCGGCCCCTTCCTCATCAGCCGGAAACGAGTCCAACGAGACACGCGCAGGGTAATACTGACTCACGACACGGCCCTAACAATAGTCATTGCACTCACACGCTAATGGTCACAACCTTAGTCTCCTCCCCGGGGGTTTGTATGGAGTTCAACCGATCGACATTCACAACAGCAACGTTGTCCATAATCAATGGGCAGTGAATTTGAACACACAGCGGCACGAGCCATTCGTATACGGAACTTTTATACGGGTTGGAAGGAGCAAAATTGAACATCTGATTTTGCTTCTTTACTACCTTAGGTAGGGAGGCCAGAGGTATGCAGGGATTCGGGCAAGAAAAAAAAGAAAAACGCTGCAAATCCCTGCACAACGGTTTATTGTTTTGTACAGAATACCCTCCTGTTACATCACAGCTCTCTGTATAGATAACCCGTCTAAATAATATAAATTATGTACTATTCTATACATATTATGTGGATCGCAGATCCTCCGTAGATTAATACCTAACCCCGTACTCATTACTAGGTACCTACCTAAATCACCAGTTAAATGTTGCTAAAATGATTCTGTCGATGACAAACAGTAACTAAAATGGCAAAAAGAAATGCAAATAATGAAGTTCTGAAGGAAAATTGTTGATGTGGAGTGAAATAGATGCCCCTTCTGCGTACATCACTGTTTTCTGTGGTCAATACCTATAACGAACCGTTGTGTAATAACTTGCCCATCAATAATACTTCAACGGTTGTTCAAGTTAAAAATGTACCGCTCAACAAAATCCAGCCCCTTCTTGGTAGAACCGTTGTGTAATAATTTGCCGTTGTGTAATAATTTACCGTTGTGTAATAATTTACCCATCAATAATACTTCAACGTTTGTTCAAGTACCACAAGTACCTACCAACAAAATCACTTATCAAATGAAATAATATAGCAGAACAACCAACTCGTCTTCATACAGCCATCCTTGATTATAGTCAGGTGCTCCCTAGTGATGATATCCCGGCCGGATTTATACCGTTTGATTCACGATCGTGTTGACGAAGCTTTTTGGTGCACACGAACGGCTGGACGTGCAATGCTCCGGGTGGTCTCAAAAAATTGTTTAGCCCAAGACAAATTTAATAACGTAAAAAAACCTTGTCACATGGGTTTATTATTCTATTGGACGTACCTACAGAAATGTTGGCTGTTCATTTATTGTTTCTTTCATGCGTAATAATCGAAATAGCTATTTCTGATGGTTTCCATTAATTTTGGCCCCTAAAACACAAATTAGGTACGCTCTTTTTCTTTTTTTAACTATCTTTGATCATTGGTAGTGCCATTTAATCGTCTCGATCCACGTGTTGACACTTTTTCCAGTGTTATTATACAAACTGATGGTGATTTCAGACGATTTCCCAGGTTTTTCACTCATAAAAAACGCTGCAAAGTCCTTGTCACATGGGTTTATTATTCTATTGGAGTTCTAGAGATTCTTGTTGGCTGTTAAATTTATTGTTTCTTTCATGTGGAATGATTGAAATAGCTATTTCTGATGATTTCCACCAATTTTGGTTTTGGCCCCCAAAACATGAAATAGGTACTTTTTTTTTAAATCATCTTTGATCATTGGTAGTGCCATTTAATGGTCTTGATTCACCTGTTTACACTTTTTCCAATGTTATTAAACACATTGATGGTGATTTCAGACAGTTTTCCAGGTTTAAGAAACCAATTTTGGGAGCTGAACATTTGGAAAACCTCAATTTCCGCGTCTTTGGTCAAAATCAACTTCATATTCGGTCTTCTCGTCCCCAAAAACATGGAAAAAGATACCTCAAAAGCTCATGTTACTAACATGTTGCTAAAACGCAAAAAGTACCTATTTTTACACACATTTTCACTCATAATACCCCTGGGTATATTCCGATCGGGCTGAAAAGTTTCGGGACACAACTAGGGCCCAAATGGAGCATGTGTGCGAAAGAATATTTTTTAGACTGAAAATGAAGCCGGTACACGTGATACGGCGTACGGCGGACGGACATTGCATTTTTGGAATCTACGCACCTTGAAACGGAAAAGAAAACAGTTTGAGGGGGTGTTATAAAAAAGTTTTGCTGAATGAATACATAGGTGTATTATTCACGGAATAATAAATCAAAAACGATGCAATGTCCTTGTCACGTGGGTTTATTATTCTCGAATGAATACGGGACCTCACTGAAGAGACCCACAAAGATATATTTAAGGGTAGACGAATATTAAATTGCTATTTCTGAAAAAAGATTTTCGATCAATGAAATTGTCACTGAATTGTCTTGATTCACCTTTTGATACTACTTCCAGCGTTACAAACACAAATACATACATACAAATTTATGGTGACTTCAGACAATTTCCCAGGTTTTTGTATCACAAAAAATGAATTTTGGGAGCTGAACCTTCTTTACAACCTAAATTCTTCACTCTTTGGTCAAAATCGAATCCATATTCGGTCTTCTCGCCCTAAAAAAACAAGGAAAACGACATCTCACAAGCCCGAGTTCACTAAAACCTCAGAAATACCTCGAAAAGCCCTATTTTTACGCCAACTCCCCCCCCCCCCCCCCCCGACACCCCTGGGTGTATTCCGATCGGGGTGCCGAGCTTTGGAGCACAACTAGGATCCAAATGTGTTCCCAAATGGCGACCAAAACTGTGTGCGGCAGAACGACGATTTTAGACCAAAATTTAACGTAAATTTAAGGCTGAAACTTCGTTAGAACCTCAATTTTCCATTCTTTGGTCAAAATCGACTTCATATTCGGTCTTCTCGTCCCAACAAACATTGGGAAACGGTACCTCAAAAGCTCATAGCACCAGAAAACAAAAAATACCTATTTTTATACCCATATTTCTCTCATAACACCCCTGGGTATATTCCGATCAGGCTGCAAAGTTTTGGGACACAACTAGGGCCCAAATGGAGCATGTGTGCGAAAGAACGATTTTTTTACACCGAAAATGAAGTAGATATACGTGATACGGCGGACGGCGGACGGACATTGCATTTTTGGAATCTACGCACCTTGAAACGGAAAACAAAAAATTTTGAGGGGGTGTTATAAAAAATTTTTGCTGAGCAAATATGTAGGTGTATTATTCACAGAATAATAAACCAAAAATCCCCCACAACCAAAATGTTTACTTGCTTTTTAGGTATCTTTTTCCATGTTTTTGGGGACGAGAAGACCGAATATGAAGTCGATTTTGACCAAAGAGTGGAAAATTGAGGTTCTACCAAATGTTCAGCTCCCAAAATTGATTTTTTATGATTGAAAAACCTGCATGAGAAATCGGCTGAAATCACCATCAATTGGTACAATAACACTAGGAAAAGTGTCATCATCAACATCATCGATTCTTTTCCGTTTCAGAGCCCTCTGAATCTAATCTCAGATTTTAACTCTTACATATTGGTACATAATATACTCAAATATATATTTACTTGTGTCCGCGTGCGTTATACGATGTTGGCTACGATATTAAAAAAGTTCAAATTTCACCAAAATTTTAGTTTGAAATCAGAATTGTTAAACCTACACTACTTCCAAAATTCGCTCGTACGGCCTTAACGCAAGACTGGGAGACGCCAACAGAGTTTTACAGACTGAAGAACTTTTTTTTATCGAAATATGTCCCCAAAAAACTTGTATGTATGACATAATTTCAAAATTCGTAAGCACCAATATGTGAAGCGATGGATTACTGGTAGCGTGATCACTGGATGGACGTATGTACTTCATCCCACCTAGTATTATCATTTTCAACACCATATGATGACGACCCGAAATGAAGAATTCCCATCTAAATAAATATACTGAATGAAGCCCAAACTATGACGAGCTGAGCCATTTCAACGAATTCGTAGTTTCTGTAAAGCCCAAAGGAAAAATGTTATAAAAATCTTCTTACGAACTCACAATTGAGTTTCTCACATTGAAACACCAGGTGTTCAATCCAACATCCATAACCTGGGTAGTTCAGAAAAATAATTCATCAGGATGATTACAATATTTCCTATAACCTTTCGGGTAGGCGCAGAGAGAGTAAAAATGAGCGAATTTTCAAAGAAATATTCGAATTAATGGCTATGGTTTTGAATAAAGGAAAACTTCGGTCTAAAATTTGGTTTTCTATGTATATTCTCTTCGTATTTATTTTAATTTGTACGTTTTGTCCATCCTGATTCTACCGTTTGTTTATTACGTAATTGTACTAAGTGCTTATTTATTTGATCGCTGTGGGTAAATTCAAGGAGTTGTACTAATCGTTTGCCTCCCCCTTTTTTGCTTCGAACTCTCGTCTTCAATTAATACTTCTCACATTTTTCAATCTGACCACTCTAAGGGGGTGGGGGTAAGAGTTTAAAGATTATCCTAGTTTTGGGTAATTTTTGCGCACTTTAAATGCTCTAATTTAAGAACGGATTTAGATATCTAAAATCCGATTTCACTATCGTGTTCAGCGTGCAAAAACCTTTAAAATGAGGGGTCACTTGTTAGAAAATAACATTTTGGGGATTTTTGGGTAATTTTTGCGCACTTTAAATGCTCTAATTTGAGAACGGATCAAGATATCTAAAATCCGATTCCACCATCGTGTTCAGCGTGCAAAAACCTTTAAAATGAGGGGTCACTTGTTGGAAAATAACATTTTGGGGATTTTTGGGTAATTTTTGCGCACTTTAAATGTTCTAATTTGAGAACGGATCAAGATATCTAAAATCCGATTCCACCATCGTGTTCAGCGTGCAAAAACCTTTAAAATGAGGGGTCACTTGTTAGAAAATAACATTTTGGGGATTTTTAGGTAATTTTTGCGCACTTTAAATGCTCTAATTTGAGAACGGATCAAGATATCTAAAATCCGATTCCACCATCGTGTTCAGCGTGCAAAAACCTTTAAAATGAGGGGTCACTTGTTGGAAAATAACATTTTGGGGATTTTTGGGTAATTTTTGCGCACTTTAAATGCGCCAAAACCCTCCTTAGAGTAGGCCAATTTCGCCCATCTTCGAACTTAGCCTTTCGATTGCCAAGATAGATTTTTTGTGCAAATTTGAGCTGTTTATCTCAATTCTATCGAGAGTTATCGTCTGGAGTGACACATATATAAATAAATATATATATATATATACATATAAAAAAGTGTTAAATTTCAGGAATCGTTTTAGAATGGTCTGAAACGGATTTCTATGAAGAAAATTTCCAAAAATTTATATTATTTAAATTTCGAAGCCATTGCAATAGCTTCATTTTCTTTGAAAATTCGCTAAAACATTTAAGCGTGGACACGCAGTTACCATGGGTTACACCACTGTTAGATAACATGATGTCCCAGGATCATTGGATGGATGTAGGCCCTTCATTCCAGATTTTCATTCAGAGTTCTGGAAAACTCTCAGTTCATGAGTCACCCTCGCAAATTACCTGTGCAACTCGGGAAGGAGAGTTTTTACCCCGCAGTTTTTTAAATCCTTTTTTTTTTTTTAAATAAAACCTCACTTTTTGCCTCGAAAACTCAAAACAACAGTAACCGCATTAAAGCGGCCCATCAGAGTCTGGTGAATGACGCCCTCTAACGACGCACCCCTTCCTTCTTCATCTTCTCTTGCCCCATCTTCACCACCGGAACTCAATTATAACTGGGCGTAAATAAACAAATGAATGGTCGGAGGTTTAGAAGGAACGTGGGGAGAGGTGGCGGTGTTAAAGGAGTGGGAGAAAGGCACGAAGTTTGAAGATGGGAGCAAAGCGGAGAGGGGTTCATTTTAATTTGATTAGGAAAAGGGTTGGTTGGAAAAGCAAACCCCCGCTTCACCTTCTGCACAGGGCTTCCCAACGTCCTAAACACCACCCTCCCCCCTCACCACAATTGCATCCATCCCTAGGATAGTCTCTAATAATCTTTTCACTGGTGGCGAAGAGGAAGGGGAAAGCAAAATCTTAATGTGTCGTTGTTAATTGAGGGTGGAGAGCGCACAAACGGTCCCCTAACCCGATACGCCTTTTTGCCGAGCTGTCAAATATGAAATATAGCTAGGAGCTCTCCACCTCCCTACCGAACACGGATACAAGTTTGCCGTGATTTTCTACAGTTCTGGTTTTTTTTAAAATCTGCTTTAAAAATTATTGATCAGCTGCAGTTATCATGTAGTTGGAGCCACTGATTATGACTGGCTGGTGGTGGAATCACTGAGTGAAACAGAGGTAAATGGTTTCTCCCCCATCCAAAACCTAGAAGAGCGCACGTACTACGTTTCCGTGCGCGTTACACTTTTTTGGAGCAGTAAAAATTTTAAATCTAGCCAGAGCTTCATTCTCTCCCTGACCATCCCAACCAATCACGAATAAGTACGAAGTTTACCTTAATTTTCCTAACTTTCGTCATCAATTTGTTTTAAAAACAATTGATTACCTTGCATTACCAGATGGCAGATCCAAGCAGTGTCATTCAGAAATGGGATCAATTTCGCTTGCAACAACTGGTATTCTTTCTGAAGTTAGAAGAAGCCAGTAACCCTGCAGAAGGCTGTGGGAAGTGAGTGCCCCTAACAAACGGAAACACCTCAAAACAATTTTCTCAAGCAGCAGCAGCAGTAGCTGTTCTCGTAGAAGGAATCAGCAGTAGATAGCATCTTCTGCTATTTACATAAGATAGCAGAAGGTGCACCTAACGACAGGTAAGTAGCTGCTGCTACTGCTAGTGCTAGTGCTGTTTGAGCCAAAACCTGAGGAGATGCGTTCATTAGTTGAGGTTGGACAGTGCACGATCCCTTAACTTTTATACCTTTTTAGATAGTTCAGATTTAATATGTAAGCTTCTCACTTTCACTTTTCCCTAAATCTTAACCAATCGCGAATACAAGGTCGGTCTTCATTATACTCAATTCTGGTTTGCCTTCTTAAAAAATTATTTATTAGCTAGCATAAGCATACTTAGCAGGAGTTTTGCAACGGTAGTAGGGAATGAGACAATTTGGGCAAGCAGCAGCAGGTATTCTGTATAAGTTGGCAGAAGCGAAGAATTCAGCAGAATGTCATGGGAAGCGTAAGGTAACGATTTCTAGCAGAGAAGATCCTAGAGAGAGAGAGTTCTTGCTGACTGCTGCAGCTTGACCCCTATAGTCAAGCTGAAGGGTTCTGAAAGCATACTTTAAAACGATTTTTCTTTCAATCGTCAGACTGAATTACTAAGAACTAAATTCGTCGGACCAACTGAGAAAAATCGTAGAAGAGAAACAGTTTTTCCCTGCCTAAGACGAATACAATAGGTCCACTAATATCAGCCCCTCCTCTTTAATTACATGAGCTTTGTACTGTCTTAAATCATCTGAGCAACTTTACCTTGACATAAATACCGCAGTGATAAACTGGAACTTGGTGTCACAGCAAAAAACGTCTATATAACATGGTATGGCGCACCGTAATTCCTCGAAACGAACCAGGTTACGGGTGATAATGTTTCCACGATAGCTCACACGTGGACAAACATTATAGTCCTATCTCAAATAAATTCATATAGGCCCATCATCTGGGCACCTCACCGAAACCCCCAGTGATTGTTAACATTATCGGTTCAGGAGAGACGGATTAGAACGTGTCACAAGGATTTCACGTGTGCGCATGCGCAGAAAAATTCTGTCCGATTCTGATGAAATGCATGCAGAACCATTTAGGGCCCTACCCACACCCATCCAACAATATCATCATATCATTACGAGTTAGGCGCGTGGCAAACATTTCACGTCCGTCCTCCCAAGAGTGATCACGAGGCTTCTACTGCCTTGGTGGACTAGAAGTAAAATTTTGACGAGGTGAATTGATGCCCCATCACGTTTATCCGAGTTCTACGAATGACCTGAAGTCAGTTAGAAGCACTGTTCGTGCCAAACCGAATAACTGCAAAACCTGTTAGAGTGATATCTCCTCTATTTTTGCATTGTACGAAGACATGAAGAGGTTATATTGTTTGATCTCGTGGTAAAGTGTTCACATAATTTCCAGGATGAAACTGTCAGATATCTTACGACGTTCTGTGACTGTTGCTCGCCTGTGGCCACATTATGATGGTAGCTGGCGAGGAAGGCAATCAAAATTGCTCCCATTCCTCGGTCCGATTCTACCCAAATACGTTCGCAGAAATTTCCTTGATCGTCAATTCTGCACGAAGACTAATTGAGTTTAATTGAGCGACAGAGCTCGTATATCAAGAGCGTTCATTTAAAAATGTTGGAAGTGGGCAAATTATAAGTAATAACTCGGAACTCCTTCTACTCACTCTACTCCCCATCAGTAGTACGACTATGTTGAATCATACCAACGAGACAGTTCAGTAAAGGGGCGAGGTTATGGCTCCATTTTACTCAATGAGTTGACGCCTTGACGTCTTAAACAGTTGACTGGACTCCTTTTTTTTCTCTCTTTTTTTAAATATATATTCATCATGTCTATGCATCTGTTCCACTAGGTGTTCATCGACATTTACATGATTTATCACCTTTGACGAACACCCGACACATACTAGTTTAGCTGTAATAGTTGCAATAGTTGCATTACTGAATGTACACTGCGATCACCGTTACAGTGTTGGACTTCGTGGCAATTATCGTCAAACATGGTAACTGTCAGACAAGAAATCGGCGTTTTCCCACGGGAAACAGCGAGATTCCTGCCTGCCAAGACGTACATTTCCATGGCCAATCAAAATTTTTAATGAAACAGCGAGTTCTGGAAGGCTTCGAATCGCACACGCGCTGCACCTTGCAGACGTTGCCAGTCAAAAATAATCCCATGTATGGAAATTTGGAAACATTGATTCAAGAGGTTGTCTAATTCAGGAATTTGCCGAAGCATCACGAGTTTGTCCGACATCATTTCTGAATTCCTCCAACGACCACGAAGATATCAATTCAGCAGGAGGACATATCCACTCGTTTCTGGGCTCGAAAATATGAATTTCGAATACTCCATGGGATTTTTGGCGCTGATGAGCAATTTTAAGTTTAGGAACATAGCGTGTATTCAGAATCATCGCGAAATTTCTTTATACCATGCAGCCCAACAATCCCTTTACCCTTTTTACGCTCTATGATGGCTATGGGGCATCACTCCCCGGCATTGCCATAACACTATAAACTATTCTGTGGATACTCGGTAGGAATGAAGAATCCCTGACGACCTACTTATTTTATGACTTACTTCCTTACTTAGATCGCAACCAACGAAGAGGAAAAGTGCATATATAACGTTTTTCTCTCAAGTGGGTAAATTAGACCTTTTACATGCAGAAACGTAATGCAAAGTAGTAGGCAATGTATCGCCGTAAGTTTATCTCGGCACGTTGATCACATCAAACTCCTCATACCGGCACCAGCGAGCGGCGCAAGTGGTGGCGTCAACCTTTTTTCGAGCATCTAATTTCTTCTAAACTTCTAGTACTGACAGTTGAGTATACGGCGCCACCACCGGCACCACTCTGACCCACGGATACCCAAATTAGACTGAATACGAGTTGGATGTCAACGTGAATCCACGTTGGAAAATATCCAAGGAACTTATGAAATAAACCCTAATTATGAGTCTGGAAACGTACTATACTGTGACAGTGTGACTGCTGTTGTTGAAATATTGCTATCTGCCGGGAAACTGCTAATATTAAGATGTCCCATGGCGTCTACCGTCCAAATAACTCCAAAACTGCTCTAGACAGGGGGCGCTGAAGAGGGGGATGAAAGCTGTTATTTCGCCCAAAAGAGTATTTGACTAGGGAGTGACAACCAACTTTTTTTTTCGCCCTCAATCTCATTCCAGCTGGTTTTCCCGTGCGAACCCTAACAAGGGAAACTATATATTAGTTTTCAGCTACTTGAGCATTCTCGGTGTCATGCAAACAACTTGGGCGCACGTCAAGGCTGTCGTTCTCTCCCTCTCCTCACCGACATCCTCTGAACAACTTCTATTTGCTAGCCACCGTGCCGCCCCTATTCAATATCAACGCCAATCTGTGCTTTATGGTTTGGAATCCTGCACGCCCTACTTACATCTTGAAAGGCATAATTTACCAGCCATACAACAAAAGGTAAAACACTCAACTCAAACGCCCACCGAAAAAATACTTGGCGATGCAACAATGGAGAATGCACGGCACATTGGGGAGACGGGCGACACACCTGATGTTCATTTCCCTGGAGAAAATTAATTTATCGTAACAGTGGAAAACGGATCACAGAAAGTATCAGCACCTGCAAATGATGAACTGACCATCTTGATGACTAATTCTTCTCCTAACGTTATATCGATCGATCATTACTTACTCATTTTGACACTCACTGACCTACTTACTTGCCAATAATCGAAGGCGCTGAGCTACGAAGCTACTTTTAATTACCTATAATGTTCCTGAATACCATAAGCGCATTGCATAAACTTCAAATAAATATTTCTCGTTGCTGAACTTGTACCACGTCTAAATTTTGGGACGAAAATTAGATTTTGAGGGGCAATAAGCAAGGCAATAGAAATAATGTGATTAGAAAAATCACAGTATCCCCAATGTCTCCCGCCTGCACCGTGGGTGGTTTGACGTCAGCAGTTGTTGGGCCCATTATTGAGGAACATGCAGTCATCTGAAATTCTATATGAAACGTTTTTTACTCTACACTAGACCACCTACGATCCATGAAAATGTGACCACATATGGATAAGATTGTTGGTGTAAAAATTAAAATCAAATCTGAAATTCGGGAGGAGAGGAAGCTGCGCGAAATGCTCTGTGATTGGTTGACGAGCGTATGACGTCACAGTTCTCTTATCCCCGGGGGAGAAGGCGATTTTCATGCTTCTCATCAACTAACAACTACGTTCACGTAACAACTTTCCTTTTCGTTATTTTCCCCGATGCTTCAACATCTTCTACAGAACGGAAGTGACAACAACCATTATCGTACTGTATAACAAAAATAAAATGCCTCGAACAAGAAGAAGAAGGACGGAAACAACAATAACAACAACAAAAACGCTGCAAAGTCCTTGTCACATGGGTTTATTATTCTATTGGACATATCTACAGAAATTTTGGCTGTTCATTTATTGTTTCTTTCATGTGAAATAATTGAAATAGCTATTTCTGATAGTTTCCATCAGTTTTGGCCCCTAAAACACAAATTAGGTACGCTCCTTTTTATTAACTATCTTCGATCATTGGTAGTGCCTTTTAATCGTCTTGAGCCACGTGTTGACACTTTTTCCAGAGTTATTATACAAATTTATGGTGATTGCAGACGATTTCCCAGATTTTCACTCATAAAAAATCAATTTTAGGAGCTGAACATTTGGTAGAACTCAATTTTCCACTCTTCGGTCAAAATCGACTTCATATTCGATCTTCTCGTCCCCAAAAACATGGAAAACGATATCTCAAAAACTCATGTTACTGACATGTTACTAAAACACAAAAAGTACCTATTTTTATACACATTTTCACTCATAACACCCCTGGGTGTACCGAAAATGAAGCCTGTACACGTGATAGGGCGGACGGCGGACGGACATTGCATTTTTGGAATCTACGCACCTTGAAACGGAAAAGAACAAATTTTGAGGGGGTGTTATAAAAATTTTTTGCCGAGCGATTACATAGGTGTATTATTCACAGAATAATAAACCAAAACGCTGTAAAGTCCTTGTCACATGGGTTTATTATTCTACTGGACACACCTATGGAAATGCTGGCTGTACATTAATTGTTGCTTTCATGTAAAATAATTGAAATAGATATTTCTGGTGGTTTCCACCAATTTTGGCCCCCATAACTTTAATTAGGTACGCTCCTTTTTTTTTCAAATTATCTTTGATCATTGGCAGTGTCATTTAATCGTCTTGATCCACGTGTTGACACTTTTCCTAGTGTTATTCTACAAATTTATTGTGATTTCAGACGATTTCGCAGGTTTTTGATTCATAAAAAATCAATTTTGGGAGCTGAACATTTGGTAGAACTCAATTTTCCACTCTTTAGTCAAAATCTACTTCATATTCGATCTTTTCGTCCCCAAAAACATGGAAAACGATATCTCAAAAACTCATGTTACTGACATGTTACTAAAACACAAATAGTACCTATTTTTATACACATTTTCACTCATTACACCCCTGGGTATATTCCAATCGGGCTGAAAAGTTTCGGGACACAACTAGGGCCCAAATGGAGCATGTGTGCGAAAGAACGAATTTTGTAGACCGAAATTGAAGCCTGTACACGTGATACGGCGGACGGCGGACGGACATAGCATTTTTGGAATCTACGCACCTTGAAACGGAAAAGAACAAATTTTGAGGGGGTGTTATTAAAATTTTTTGCTGACCGAATACATAGGTGTATTATTCACAGAATAATAAACCAAAAGTGGTTCGACCTGATAAGGAAAGGTCAGTCACTCGTAGATCTATGTAAGTTTGCGGAGATCATCTTAATGTAAGTAGATATTCATACCAACTTTACTAATGCAGGTACCGGATGGTGATCAAATCTCCACCATACATTTGCTTTTCATCTATGGATATATTTCGGGTAGAATAAAATTAATCGTCAGTTTTGTTTCATTACCACGTACCTACCGAAGGTAGAAAAGCTGTGTATGCAAAAAGTCAAAAAACTGTATCCTCCAAAATCACTAACTAAACATCCTTTAGGTTTACTGTAGGTATTTCATTTTATAAACGAAGCTTTTCCCACCTATAAGCAGAGATCATTTCTCAGGACTTGACGTTTGCGAATGACCAAAGGTATCATACATTTGACTGTCATCAAATTATTGTGAGACCGTCTGGTTGAGAGTGGTCTCAGAAGCGCAAGTAATAGAATGAACGGTTGACTTCGAAGCAATGTAATGAATTTTATAGAAAATACATAGTTGGTAGGCAGGTAGGTGAAACGTACGTAACTACTGTTCGAAGACAGAAAGAATGCGTCAAGGTTAGTCTCTTGTGAGGATTTGTAACAGCAGTGTTGTTAAGTCCCTCACCTTTCCTTACTTTACTAACTTAGGGCAGGAATAGTTCGGAAATAGCTAACTAGTGAAATTAGGCCAGCCTAGGTGTTGTGGCGAACTGATAGGCCGGGATAGAATACGCTTGTGGTAGAATAATCAGCTCGGAAAAAGGTTCAACAAGAACTCAGTGCGTTTTGCACCCACCTACGGCTCAATTCCTCTTGCTGGCAAGTTAGTTAGGCACATAATTTTATAGACAACTTCATTAGCTACTTGTAGCAGTTGATTCACATGATAACGGCCTACCTCTTCATCTTCACTCCTTTAATTTCGAAATTCCCAAATTTTATTTTGGATATATGAACTCGCACAGGCCAAATGAATTGAGAGGCGGCAAGTTGAAAGACGACGCCTCATACCCATCCTTCACTTTATTTATGTATTTTGTCCATTACTCCGCGAATTATTGTTGCATCAATATTGAATATAGCACGAAAAGTTGAACGAACAGCACCAAAAAGTCGCGAAAACATAACCAAAGATTCAATAACGTGAAGTGCACAGAGGAAGTGGATGGTGGATAGAGACATAAAGACACGAGAAATGTGACGTGAGCTCGGGGGTGGGCGGAGTCAGATGAGCGGGCGTTTTGGCGGGGTCTCAGAAATTCAAATGTCATTCATTTATATAAAATCACTGATTTGAATTTTTCTTTCACCATTCGTCTTTAAATTCAATACACTTTTAATTTCCGCAATAAAAATTTTTTTAAACCGCAGCAAATCCCTACACAACGGTTTATTATTTTTTATAGAAAACCCTTCCGTTACAGATCACAGCTCTCTGTATAGATAACCCTTCTGTACAGATCACAGCCCCTCTGTAGTTTAGTACTTATTCGCCAATGCAAATTAATATCACGCGTTGAATGAACAACCAGTAGCTAAAATGGCAAAAAGAAAAACAAATTTAGTTCTGAAGGGAAATTGTAGACTGAAGTGAGAAATATTCGGTCCCAGAATCGGGAATCGAAACCTCTGATTTCAAGTGTTAGAGTGTAAGAGCCCGACGCCTAGACCATTACGCTACGGAAGCCACCTGGCCGAGAGGCAAGTGATGTGCACTCTCAACCCAGCTTCATGCCTGCATACGGACTTTTCTTTAGGGAAAATTTCATAGCAAACTTTATGGCGACATCGTAGAATGCTCCAGATGGTTTCAAAAACACAGAAAAAATCCAACTTATTTAAAAATGCGAGAAAACCCACACCTCAATACAAAATTTTCCGGAATAGGGATACTCTGGATATTTCAACCACCATTTTTCACCCCTTAGAGTACAGTGACAGTAACCTGAGCTTCGAGGACCAACTATGGCCCAAACGGGAACCATATACCAAATTTCGTGAATTTTGGTTGATGGGAACAAAGGGAAAAGCCGCGGACGGAAATATTTTTATTCGATATTCGTATCCTATGTCCCTTGAAACGTAAACCATGAAATATTGAGGGGGGGGGGGGGGGGGGGGGGTAACTTTTTTTTTTTTTTCATGGTCGATTCCAAAGGTTCATCATTGAAAATAATAAACCAAAAGTGTGCAGGTTCCTCATTATTTACTGTCCTGTATCTATTATAACGAGAGAGATGATGGAGATATAACCAGAAAATCAAACAACGATATGTACCTAATTAAATCTTTAACGAATAAATTTAAGTGTAATAACTAGGTACCTACGTAACGGGGGGGTGGGAGGGCTAACCGAAAAATGTTTGAAAAAAACAATCAGAAACGGGGTTTTTACATATATTTTCGTCTTTCAAATCGAATTTAAATGTTATATGAGATACCAGTCTACACTACAACATTGTTATGATTACTGTCAATGACACAATGCAAAATATACAATACTTTACATTAAAATAAATGTACTAGTTATTGTTAGCAACGAATAACAAACCTTTAATGTCGAAGTTTCGTTTTAACATGAAAAAATAAAACTGATTCGCAGAAGGTCACTGACAACTGACACTGAAGGAAAGATCATTTCCGCCTCAATATTGATTGCACGTTGACTGAAGTATTTCTTATTCATAAACATGAGGTAATTTTCGTACGAAAGAGCTTTAAATATTGTACACTTTTTTTTTACTATTCAAAATATTATTGATTACAATTATTTTGTTATATTCATATTGTGCAGGTAAAGGTCAGATGCCTAATAAAGACAATAACAGGTCAAGATATATTTAATATGGCAGAAGTTAAAATTTTCGCGTTTCAAGGAGGGCTCATTTTATCCAGAGTATATCCCCCCCCCCCCGCAGCCCCCTTATTATAGGCCTACAATGTCCTTTGACAATAAATTTAATACAAGTACCTACCTAATATTATCATTGGTAAGATAATATTACCAATGGCATATAAGAACCTCAAAATGGCATATAAGAACCCCTCATCCAACAAAAAATTATTCACAAGAACCAAAAAACCTCTATCCCAGAATGAACTTTCAGACATGGTATACTCCATTCCTTGCCAACCTTCCTGCAACAAAATTTACATAGGGGAAACCAAACAACTAGTCGATAAGAGAGTCAAGGAACATATACGAAATGCAAGGGATGTACGAAACAGTGGGCCACAAGACTACTATAAATCAGCCATGGCTAAACACATTGCTGAGACCAACCATCAACCCCAGTTTGATAGTTGGTCCACCATGTCTAAGGAACCTAACACGTTTAAAAGGAAATTTAAGGAGATGGCCCACATAACAGCTAATAGAGATAAAGTACTCAACTATAAACAGGATATAAGAGGCCTCAATACTGTCTACCAGGGCCTCCTCCTACCATAGATACCCCCCCCCCCCCCCCCCCCCCCGACACCAATTGAACAATGTAAATATATGCAGATTGTAAATTTTTAGCACCTAATTCATCACCATCTCCTCTAGTCCACTGTATATTTGTGTCTTCCTTCCATCATGTTTATATTATGGACCATAATAATTTATGGTTATATTAATTCATCACCATCTCCTCTAGTCCACTGCATATTTGTGTCTTCCTTCTATCATGTTTATATTTATGTTTATGGTTATATTTTTATATAGTTATATACGTTTTGTATTCTTCTTTAAGAACACATTGTACATAATATCACAACTGTACCTAGCAATAGGCCCATCCTAGTCACCTCTATCACCACCCTTCATCCATGACCACCTATGTCTACAACCACGGTTATCACCATCTAGGCAGGTTGATAAAGAAATAACATCCCCTCATAATTCACCAATTTTATCATTTACCCACATGCGAAACACATTGTTCATAATTGTTCACCTCTAACATAGTTCCATCAGAGTTATCCACTTCAATCATCATCAACATCATATCAATTGTAATATAATCCATCACTTCAGCTTATAAGGTATGTGCAATTTCTTCGTTAATTTTAGTTTACTCACTGTCTCTCCATGTAGCAACTTTGTCAATACATATAAAATATTCTTTTAATTTTAGGCATGATTAGGGTCTACCCTGTAAGACCGAAACGTCGCCACTAAATAAATACATCGGGCTGATCCAAGGTGGTTTCTATGAGAACAAACAACCCTACTATGATACCTAATATTATGACTGACTTATGAGATTAAAACTTGATTTATTAGGTCAATATTGTATAACGTAAGACGGAGGAATTACTATGGGCTAAGAACTATTACAGTGGGCCCCAAATGTTTTGTACGATTTTTCAAAAATAGTTCGTTTACATTTCTAAATCCATCCCTAAAAGCCAACAGTCACCAATATTACTGGAAGGTTAAATGTTTTAAATGAATGTTGCATTTCATCAAGGCCGTTTTGACCATTCATCCAGCACTGAATTGGGCGAACCGAAACCTTAACCAAACCCGAAACGAGGCTATGTCATTGTGAGGAGGCAATAAATGGCATCGAATTCTTCATCTCAAGGGCAACTTTAGTGCTGGGTTACCCCGCAACCCTTCGCCGCCACTCCCCTCTCAACTCCAACCTTTTATTTGAACAAGTAAATCAGTGTCAGACTTAATAGCGTTTAGGCCTAGAGAAAATATAGCAATTCTAGCGAGGCTCTCGCGTAGATAAAATTTACTTTTGAGTCGCGTGCTCCATTAGGCTTATCTCCTCTGGGAAATAATTCACGGCATGAAATATCGCGCACATGTACCTACGAGGTAAGTACACCTTTTCGCGGCATTCAGCCGAGGCCTAGAAGAAAGACTGCTATCACGTGCGGCCTGTCATACAGCTCTGGCGGATGTAACCTAATCAAATAAAACAAACAGGTGCAGGAATTGTTATGACGTACGTCATCCTAGGTAGGTAGGTTTAGGTAGAAATTTATTCTGAAAATATACAATTTATGCTTATGAACACTCGTTACTCGACAGAATACTATCGATCTCTTGTGAGATCTTAGAGGAGATTATCAAATGCTTCATCAAAATTATTCATCATAGATTGGGCCTTACGCAACCCCCCCCCCCCCCCCACCTTCCATAACAAGCAAACCGTCCCTTTTCTCTCCTATCCACATTATCTTTCCCCAGATGCTTATCATCCTTATGCATAGATCAGTGGTAGCGCTCGCATTTTGGAAGGTTCTGGGGGCCTATTCACTAAAATAGACAGTGGAAAGAGATTATCTATTTTGAAAATCTCCCGCGAGAGATAGTCTCCCCCGGGAAGACAGTCTCTTCCAATGTCTCCGGGTTAGTCTATTTTACAGAATAGCTCCAGAGACCTTGAGAAAGAGATATGGATCCTAATACACGAAAATGCCATAGTATCCATGAAGTGCGAGATGTTCCTGCCCCCGGGAGTTCAATTCCTTAATAATGAACGCATTTCTTAATACCTATTCAATGGGTACCTACCTACCTCAATCCATACTTGGACGTTTTTACTCACGAATCGGATAAAAGTTTAAATGAAATTGAAAAAAGTCTCAATTATAAACAGAAAAAGTCGAATTAGGGGGCTTTTAATGCTTGTGTTTTATCTACACCTAATGAACCTCTTAGGTAGGTAGGTACCTACCTCAACCCGTACTTGGACGTTTTTACTCATGAATCAATGATTATGTATATATTTTTAATTTAATTTGACTTACCTTTATGAAATGAAAGAATACACGATCAAAAGTACCGATGTGGTTGCGGATGAAGGAGGATATTACACGGATGAAGGAGGATATTACACGGATGAAGGAGGATATTACAAGATCACTGTGAAACAAACGAGAAATAGACTCTCTCTTTCGAGGGAAGACACCTAATTAGGTGTCTCTCTGAAAGAGATCGAGAATGCCAAGATGGCCGCCAACTCTCTCTTTGAAAAGTTACTGAATAACCCTGTCATGGATACTATAAAAATCTATTTGGCCCAAAGAGAGAGTCGGACCTGAAAGAGATGTCTCTTTGGCTTAGTGAATAGGCCCCCCAGGTCATGCAACGTGAGCATATATGCCAATTTTCGAAGACCTGCTAATGCTTCAAACAATATAATCTACACACGGACAGTCTGACAATTTTTCACAGAACTTGAAAAAAGGATATACTTTTCAGGATATACTGTCAGGAATCGCTATACAGGTTGTGGTACAAAGATGGAGCCAGTAGATGGTGACGACATAAAATCCTGAAACAGCTCATTTGCGGGAGGCAGAAGTTGTATTCGTTTTACTGGAGATAAGTGTGAGGCTACTTATCAGCGGACCCACTTCAGTTACAGCTAATAACTGGCGGTTATATGGTTTTGTCATGGCTGTATTGTGGTGTATATTAAAGTCGTGAATGGGGTAGGGTGGTCCAAAAAAAAGTTTATTGCAAAGAAAAAAAACGCTGCAAAGTCCTTGTCACATGGGTTTGTTATTCTATTGGACATACCTACAGAAATGTTGGCTGTTCATTTATTGTTTCTCTCGTGCAATAATTGAAATAGCTATTTTTGAGGGTTTCCACCAATTTTGGCCCCCAAAACACAAATTAGGTTTTTTTTTGTTTTTTTTTTTCAAATTATCTTTGATCATTGGTAGTGCCATTTAATCGTCTTAATCCACGTGTTGACACTTCTTCTAGTGTTATCATACAAATTGATGGTGAATTCAGACGATTTTCCAGGTTTTAGCCTCATACAAAATAAATTTTGGCAGCTGAACCTTTGGTAGAACCTCAATTTCCCACTCTTTGGTCAAAATCGACTTCATATTCGGTCTTCTCGTCCCCAAAAACATGGAAAAAGATACCTCAAAAGCTCATGTTACTAAAACACAAAAAGTAGGTGGGTATATTCCGATCGGGCTGAAAAGTTTCGGGACACAACTAGGGCTCAAATGGAGCATGTGTGCGAAAGAACGATTTTTTTTACACCGAAAATGAAGCCTGTACACGTGATACGGCGGACGGCGTACGGCGTACGGCGGACGGCGGACGGACATTGCATTTTTGGAATCTACGCACCTTGAAACGGAAAAGAAAAAATTTTGAGGGGCTGTTATAACAATTTTTTGCTGACCGAATACATAGGTTTATCATTCACAGAATAATAAATCAAAAGAAGAAAAAAAGAAAAAAGAAAAAAAAACTGAACAGAATGAGTGAACAAAATTTAGCTAAAGAAAATTCAACTATTAAAAGTATAGCGGCGAGTAATGGCTATGGGGGATTGGTTGGAGAATTCTTGTGGATTGGTTGTGGAATAGGGTTCATAGAAAAGAGTAGGGAAGGAGTTTCAAACCTAGTTAGGGAAGCTACGACTGAGGAAAAGATTTGGATCAGTATACCGTATTACGAGAAAATTTCGGATAAAATTGGTAAAATATTAACTTCTAAAGGGTTCAAAGTAGGATATAAAACTAAAAATAATCTCAGATCTTCATTAAGTTCAGTTGAAGATAAAATTAATGTTCAAGATAAAAGTGGTGTTTATAAATTAAAGCGTTCTTGTGGACTTGACTATTGTGGTCAAACTGGTAGGAAGTTTAGAGAAAGAATAAAGGAACATGAAAAAGATCTCAGGGATAATAAGGGTGATTCGGCCTTTGCACGTCACTTGAATGAATCCAGTCATAGCTTCAATTTTGATCTTGCAGACAGACAGTTCATAGAATATCTTCATTTTTGCCCAAAAGGGAGCATGTTGGATGTACTTGAAAAATTCGAAATTATTAAGAGTGATAGGTTGGGTAAATCTTTGAATGATGTAGTTCCTCTAAGTTTTTCTCCATTATTGCGTTCATTTCTGTAACAGTTTGGTTCCACCCCACTCTCTCTCTCCTCCCCCCCCCCCCCAATCACCTCATGTTCCTTTCACTTTTTGGCATTCTCTTCCTGGGCCAATCAGAATCGACCCCCCTTCCTTTGTTCCCTTCACCATTCTTCTTCACAACCAATGCCAATCGACCTCATTTAACTTGACTATTTATAACGTCACCTCTCCTCTCCAATGTGCCTTCAGTTATGGTGTGTTACTGACGATGGTGTGATCACCGAAACCGGTATACAATGTTTTTTTTTCGTGTATTAGTTGGAATAGACTTTATTTTTTCAATAACTCCGTTTTTTCTTTGAAATGGGTTTCCACGATTTCTTCGCGAGTGATTTAGTTCGTATAAGTTTATTGCATTGAAAGGACGAAGGGAGAGAGGATTCTGAACGTTGCGGGGGGGTTAAATTTCCCTAGCAACGAGGCCTACCCGCGACACGTCATAAAAAAAATTCTAATTTGATCAGCTACAACATATTTCTATACCAAAAAGGCGAGAGCTCGACTGCATCAGAACGGAACCTAAAACGAGATTGACAGCTATTAGTGATGGTGAATTGACTGGGGGGTCTTGGAGAGAGGCCGCTGGAGGTTGCCCATGCCCATACCATCTAGCGGTCGATTCATCAACTGTGATTCGACTATAAATGGTTCGCACCAACATACTTCGAAACTGTCCAAAAATTGCGCAAACGACGGCTGACTTACGTAATTACCACGAAGAAAAATAAAATAGAATAATTATTGTCTGCAGTTCAGTAATCAAACTGGTTCATCATGTATAATTCATATTGTGTGGTGAGTTCTACGGAAATAAGAAAATGGAGTTACCTTCCATCTTATCCAAGGAGAAATCAGATAAAATTCGGGACAACATTCTGTGTATTTCTCCAAACGTAGGTCCATACTTATACAGGTGTTTGGGACAAATGCGGAAGTACCCCCTGGGGCTAATGCAAGCAAGTTTGCATTTGCCCCAATCCTACATCAATTCGTGGCAATGCCCATGCATTTGCCATGTAAATACAATGATTTTCTAAATTTAACTAGCACATTACTGTACACATTACATTTTAACAGATACTTTTTTATATTTCAGACGATAATGGAGAACTAAATTCAACTAGATCATGAAAACTGATAGAAATCGGGGCCAGAGTATCTAAACAATGTTAACCCCCACCCGATCGCTCCTCACAATAAAAATTCATACATATGCCGTATCCGGCAGTTTCCTTAGTGTCCATGAACCAGGATTAATGGCATTTGGTTTTTAGGCCCGATTTGGGGTCTAGTTGGTCCTCGACGGTAATGCCGGTCTTCACTAAAGAGTTTAAAAAAATGGTACCTACTTTCTGATTGAAACTTTCAGCTGCAAAACTTTCGACAGAACGGTACGGTTTTATTATTATTATAATATATTATTATATATTATTCTCTGAATAATATACCTATGTATACGGTTAGGAAACTTTTTTTGGTGAACTCCCTCTCAACATTTTTGGTTTATTATTCTGTGAATAATACACCTATGTATTCGCTCAGCAAAAAATTTTTATAACACCCCCTCAAACTCCGTTTCCGTTTCAAGGTGCGTACATTCGAAAAATGCTATGTCCGTCCGCCGTACGCCGTATTACGTTTACAGGCTTCATTTTCGATCTAAAAAAATCTTTCTTTCGCACACATGCTCCATTTGGGCCCTAGTTGTGTCCCAAAACTTTTCAGCCTGATCGGAATATACCCAGGGGTGTTATGAGTGAAAATGTGTATAAAGATAGGTACTTCTTGCGTTTTATCAACATGTTGGTAACATGAGCTTCTGAGATATCGTTTTCCATGTTTTTGGGGACGAGAAGACCGAATATGAAGTCGATTTTGACCAAGGAGTGGAAAATTGAGGTTCTACCAGATGTTCAGCTCCCGAAATTGATTTTTTATGAGTCAAAACCCTGCGAAATCGTCTGAAATCACCATCAATTTGTAGAATAACACTAGAAAAAGTATCAACACGTGGATCAAGACCATTAAATAGTACTATCAATGATCAAAGATAATTTGAAGGGGAAAAAAAAGGAGCGTACCTAATTCAAGTTTTGGGGACCAAAATTGGTGGGGGTTTCTTTTACGTTTCCAGGTGCGCAGATTCCAAAAACGCTGCGAAGTCCTTGTCACATGGGTTTATTATTCTATTTGACATACCTACAGAAATGATGGCTGTCATTTATTGTTTTCTCATGCGGACTCATTGAAATAGCTATTTTTGATGGTTTCCACCAATTTTGGCCCCCAAAACCTCCGATCAGGCTCCTATTTTTGACAAATTATCTTTGATCATTGATAGTGCCATTTAGCTGTCTTGATTCACCTGCTCATACTTCTTCTAGTTTTATACTAGAAATTTATGGTGATTCACCACAATTTCAGACTTCAGTTCTTCACTCTGATCAAAAATCAACTTCATATTCTGTCTTCTCGCCCTAAAAAACATGGACGCCCTCACAAGCTCAAGTTCACAAAATCTCAAAAAACCTCGAAAACCCCTATTTGTACACCCATTTTTCCCCCATAATACCCCTCGGTTTATTCTGATCGGACTGCCGAGCTTCGGAGCACAACTAGGAGCCAAATGTGTTCCCAAATGGGGACCCAAACTGTGCGCGGAAGAACGACGATTTTAGAACAAATTTTAACGTAAATTTAAGGCATAAACCTTGTTAGAACCTCAATTCTTCCCTCGTTGGTTAAAATCGACTTCATATTCGGTCTCCTCTTCCTAAAAAGTATGAAAAACGATACTTCACAAGCTCATGTTACTAAAACACCATAAAACCCTATTTTTACAACCATTTTTCACCCATAACTTCTATGACCCAGCGGACGAACATTGCATTTTGGTTTGTTATTCTGTGAATAATACACCTATGTATTCGCTCAGCAAAAAATGTTTATAACACCCCCTCAAAATTTTTTCTTTTCCGTTTCATGGTGCGTAGATTCCAAAAATGCAATGTCCGCCGTACGCCGTATCACGTGTACGGGCTTCATTTTCGGTCTAAAAAATTCGTTCTTTCGCACACATGCTCCATTTGGGCCCTAGTTGTGTTCCGTAACTTTTCAGCCCGATCGGAATATACCCAGGGGTGTAATGAGTGAAAATGTGTGTAAAAATAGGTACTTTTTGCGTTTTATCAACATGTTGGTAACATGAGCTTCTGAGATATCGTTTTCCATGTTTTTGGGGACGGGAAGACCGAAAATGAAGTCGATTTTGGCCAAAGAGTGGAAATTGAGTTCTACCAAATGTTCAGCTCCCAAATTTGATTTTTTATGAGTGAAAAACCTGGGAAATCGTCGGAAATCACCATCAGTTTGTATAATAACACTGGAAAAAGTGTCAACACGTGGATCAAGACGATTAAATGGCAATACCAATGATCAAACATAGTAAAAAAAAAGGAGCATACCTACCTAATTTGTGTTTTAGCGGCCAAAATCAATGGAAACCATCAGAAATAGCTATTTCAATTATTACGCATGAAAGAAACAATAAATGAACAGCCAACATTTCTGTAGGTATGTCCAGTAGAATAATAAACCCATGTGACAAGGACTTTGCAGCGTTTTTGGTTTATTATTCTGTGAATAATACACCTATGTATTCGCTCAGCAAAAATTTTTATAACACCCCCTCAAACTTTTTTTCTTTTCCGTTTCAAGGTCCCTAGATTCCAAAAATGGAATGTCCGTCCGCCGTACGCCGTACCCCGTACGCCGTACGCCGTCCGCCGTATTTATTTATTTATAAAATAAACGGGCAGAGCCCAATTACATATATTATATTACTGAACACTAATAATTTCACAGAAATGATACCATTATCAAAATACATAAGATAAAAATATCAACTTATAATGTAAACAATTATACGGGCAAAAACAGATAGATACAGACTTTATCGACATACTGGACTTAATAGGGAATTACAAATTTGGTATTTAACTATAAATAAATATACAACAATAGCATTATGGATAATATAACAAAAGAATCCTACATTAATAAAATTTGTTTCAAATGCCTTTTTGTAGAGGCCAGGCTGGAAGCTACTAAGTCCATGTCATCAGACGGTATCACGTGTACAGGCTTCATTTTCGATCTAAAAAAGTCGTTATTTCGCACACATGCTCCATTTGGGCCCTAGTTGTGTCCCGAAACTTTGCAGGCCGATCGGAATATACCCAGGGGTGTTATGAGGGAAAATGTGTATAAAAATAGGTACTTTTTGTGTTTTAGTAACATATTAGTAAAATGAGCTTTTGATTTATCGTTTTCCATGTTTTTGGGGACGAGAAGACCGAATATGAAGTCGATTTTGACCAAGGAGTAGAAAATTGAGGTTATACCAGATGTAAAGCTCCAAAAATTGATTTTTTATTAGACAAAAACCTGCGAAATCGTCTGAAATCACCATCAATTTGTAGAATAACACTAGAAAAAGTGTCAACACGTGGATCAAGACGATTAAATGGTACTAGCAATGATCAAAGATAATTTTGAAAAAAAAAAAGAAAAAAAAAAGGAGCGTACCTAATTCAAGTTTTGGGGGCCAAAATTGGTGGAAACCACCAGAAATAGCTATTTCAATTATTTGTATATGAAAGAAACAATAAATGAACAGCCAATATCTCTGTAGGTATGTCAAATAGAATAATAAACACATGTGACAAGGACTTTGCAGCGTTTTTAAAAAAGGTATTAGTGAACATGAGAGAGCTTGCGAGGTGTCGTTTTCCATGTTTTAAATTGATCTCGAACTATATAATTTTTTGAGATCACCCGAAGTATTTTAGGCACGCCCAGCCGTTCGCTTGCACCGAAAAGCTTAGTTAACATGATCGTAAATGGAACGGTATAAATCCGGCCCAGATTTATACGTCAATACGTAGTTTCACAATTAATGTTGATGATGGGACAATAATTGACTCTGCGACAAGGTATCAACTTTGATTTGAAGTGTTGACAGGTTACTGTTAGGTCTGAGTAGGCACACGTTGACAATTTGATAGAAGCAGAAGAAGAAGATGTTTCATCAGGATAGGCTATCCTAGCCCTTGTCATGTGACAAGGCCTCGGTTGCCCATGGCTGTCATACATGATGAGCATTTCTATTAGGCACTTACATTAAGGGCGGAGTGGTTATATTTGAACAGGACGAAACTGACATGTAGCTGACGATCTATCATAGAAAATATATTGCATTACTACTAAGAGAGGTTTGCATATCACAGATGTGATGTGACATAACAAATTTGCCGAAACGTCGGCGTAGAAACAAATGTTTATTCCGATCGCCTCTCGAGATCCTATCAACTGGTTATATTGAAAATAATAAATCGTTGTTTAATAATTTACAGCGCTTTGATAGGTACAAGTTTGTTCACGGCCAAACGAATTAATCAAATAGGTGAAAGTTTAGGGGTATGTCGAGGGTTCATTTACGTTCAGCGACCATCAGAATTTCAAAAATGACCGTGTGGCCGAAATGACATACAAGAGATGGGGGTGGTGGGAAAATGCATAGGTATTTATGTAGCTGTAATAGCCAATCTTAAGCTAATAGGAATTCAGTGACAAAAACGAAAGGGGTATATTTATACAAAAAATAATAAACCGTTTTGCAATAATTTGCAGCGGTTTTTGCCAGGCTTAGGTACCCTCTCTCCCAACAACTCAAAACAATAGGAGGAGCCCCTATTGCCCCTCAAATATAAGTATTTGTATTTGCACATTTTTATTTATAAATTTACCATTTTCAGCATAAAGCTCCCTTGGTCGACAGAAGTTTTGGAAATCCGTGGATAGTTCGGGTTTCTTGAACTCCCAAACTAATGGTGGCTGCCTTTCAGTATCTGATATGAGTAGCTCCCTCGCCTCGAGGTGAAGGGGATGGAGATCCACAACGAAAAATCCTACCTCAGCTTAACATATTCGTAATAGTTATGTTGTAAAAGCAAACTCCAAGTTGAATATCTCGGAAAAGAGGGGTTCGAGGAAGATATAGACTACGTATCACGAAGAAAAATTCCTACAGGTTGTGATGAATGCAGCAAACTTTCTTTTATATCTCTCCTCTCACGGGCGAGAGACTTTTCTCGTAGCTTTATTGGTATAGGTACGTTTTATTTTCCTTCTCTGCGCCACAAAGCTCCCTCAAGTGAGACCGAATAGTATATGGATGATGAATACTAAAGTTATATATGAGATTTAGCATACCAATCAATGTATGTCACCTGAAACCATCACTGACATTATATGAAATACGGAACACTTAATAGATTCCTATGGTTATGGGTAATCCAGGGATTACATGGCTTGAGGTCAAATTGTGAAGGAATTATCATGAAACTATTCTTTAGCTGTAAGCACGGAAAACGCTCTCCAAAATTAAGTCGACTTTGATCAGCAGAAGGAAACATAGGCACTGTAATGAATTACAGTAAGCGTTGTAGTTATAAAATCCCGAATTAGTCAATACTTGTGCTGACTAGTCCAAATAGTTCTGTCAAAGCCATCCAAACAATATAGAACTACAGGTGTTCGAGCGGGCTAGAGCGTCCGATCTTTGGGATAAAAGTTCGCGGGGTCTTTGGTTCTCGTCTCAGGCGGGCACTAAAACAAGCTCTGAAAAGACGGCATGTTGCTTTACACGGCCAGCGATTAGCTCTTCACCTCAGATAAAGTCATGTGATGCCTACAGGGGCTACGTTTAAATAAAGTGTAAAATAAAAGCTAAACAAAGCGGTCGAGTCAAAAGTTTCTGGGATATACAAGCTTTGAAAAGATAGCACGTGTTTACACGGCCAGCGATTAGCTCTTCACCTCTGATGCAATCACGCGAAGCCTACAGGGACTAAGGTTAAATAAAGAGTCAGACTCAAGAATTTCCGTGATATACAAGCTTTGAAAAGATAGCACGTGTTTACACGGCCAGCGATTAGCTCTTCACCTCTGATGCAATCATGCGAAGCCTACAGGGACTAAGGTTAAATAAAGAGTCAGACTCAAGAATTTCCGTGATATACAAGCTTTGAAAAGATAGCACGTGTTTACACGGCCAGCGATTAGCTCTTCACCTCTGATGCAATCACGCGAAGCCTACAGGGACTAAGGTTAAATAAAGAGTCAGACTCAAGAATTTCCGTGATATACAAGCTTTGAAAAGATAGCACGTGTTTACACGGCCAGCGATTAGCTCTTCACCTCTGATGCAATCACGCGAAGCCTACAGGGACTAAGGTTAAATAAAGAGTCAGACTCAAGAATTTCCGTGATATACAAGCTTTGAAAAGATAGCACGTGTTTACACGGCCAGCGATTAGCTCTTCACCTCTGATGCAATCACGCGAAGCCTACAGGGAGTAAGGTTAAACAAAGAGTCAGACTCAAGAATTTCCGTGATATACAAGCTTTGAAAAGATAGCACGTGTTTACACGGCCAGCGATTAGCTCTTCACCTCTGATGCAATCACGCGAAGCCTACAGGGACTAAGGTTAAATAAAGAGTCAGACTCAAGAATTTCCGTGATATACAAGCTTTGAAAAGATAGCATGTGTTTACACTGCCAGCGATTAGCTCTTCACCTCTGATGCAATCACGCGAAGCCTACAGGGACTAAGGTTAAATAAAGAGTCAGACTCAAGAATTTCCGTGATATACAAGCTTTGAAAAGATAGCATGTGTTTACACTGCCAGCGATTAGCTCTTCACCTCTGATGCAATCACGCGAAGCCTACAGGGACTAAGGTTAAATAAAGAGTCAGACTCAAGAATTTCCGTGATATACAAGCTTTGAAAAGATAGCACGTGTTTACACGGCCAGCGATTAGCTCTTCACCTCTGATGCAATCACGCGAAGCCTACAGGGACTAAGGTTAAATAAAGATTCAGACTCAAGAATTTCCGTGATATACAAGCTTTGAAAAGATAGCACGTGTTTACACGGCCAGCGATTAGCTCTTCACCTCTGATGCAATCACGCGAAGCCTACAGGGGCTAAGGTTAAATAAAGAGTCAGACTCAAGAATTTCCGTGATATACAAGCTTTGAAAAGATAGCACGTGTTTACACGGCCAGCGATTAGCTCTTCACCTCTGATGCAATCATGCGAAGCCTACAGGGACTAAGGTTAAATAAAGAGTCAGACTCAAGAATTTCCGTGATATACAAGCTTTGAAATGATAGCATGTGTTTACACTGCCAGCGATTAGCTCTTCACCTCTGATGCAATCACGCGAAGCCTACAGGGACTAAGGTTAAATAAAGAGTCAGACTCAAGAATTTCCGTGATATACAAGCTTTGAAAAGATAGCACGTGTTTACACGGCCAGCGATTAGCTCTTCACCTCTGATGCAATCACGCGAAGCCTACAGGGACTAAGGTTAAATAAAGAGTCAGACTCAAGAATTTCCGTGATATACAAGCTTTGAAAAGATAGCATGTGTTTACACGGCCAGCGATTAGCTCTTCACCTCTACTGGGGAAAACTAATTTTTTGCTGGCAAGTATAGAGGATACAGTTGAACCTCACTAAGTACAATCGCAAGGGAAGATGATTTCCTCTGCACTTGAGTATGCATTAGGTTTTTCAGATATTCACTTTCTGACTTGGAGCTCATGGTTCTTGAAAGACTTTTGATTTCACCATAAATCTAAGTTTCAGATGTGATCGAGGGGAATCGTGCACTGGAAGAGGTTCCTACTGCGCGTGTAGATGTGAAAGTCAACGTAAAATGAGC
This sequence comes from Leptopterna dolabrata, assembly GCA_954871275.1. NCBI lineage: Eukaryota > Metazoa > Arthropoda > Insecta > Hemiptera > Miridae > Leptopterna > Leptopterna dolabrata. The sequence goes on from OX940974.1 coordinate 14,802,655, forward strand.
TGAAGGTGAAGGGAACAAGTTTTCTTTTGCACTTAGAGGAGATTTGCACTTAATGGGGTTGCACTGATCGAAGTTTGACAGTAAATAATTTTTACATTGAACTAAAGCCACCAGTAAAAACAAGAAACGATTTCTGATACGTCTGAATGTAAACGTCGTCTTCCCTTGTTTCTACTCTTTCTCGCTTTCGTATTTACAAACGTTTCACTTTAAAGGAATAAATGGAGAAATGGATAGGTTCGTTGTCATTTTTTGAAATTTCACATTTGGAAAAATGTTCATTCAAACATTACCCCATCTACTTTTGACTAGGTGGAACTACTATTATGTACTGCCATTGCCTCTAGTTTCAACGGTGAGTTCGGTTAGTAATCTTTGACGGTAGCTACATTTGCTGCCTAGAAAGATGGAGTCGCCCAGTAAGTTTTGCGGTCTCAAAAGAAACAGCAAAAGCCATTTACTTGGATTCAAAAATAAAAGCTAATGAACGAAAGAGAACTTTAGGCTGAACTAGAATAAAACATATTCGATCCCGAAAATAACCGTAAAAATTGGATGCAAATTGTGGAGTGGGCATCGCAATGGGTCCCCTTAAAATTGAAAACAATAGGAATCCCTCATATAGAAACTGGGAGCCCAGCTTCTGGTGATTATCCATAAAATGCGCCATTTTCGTATTGATCTTGCCCTAATTTCGATAATGGGCCAACACAATTTTGAACGGCACTTGAATCACTTAATTCTAAATTCACTGTGACACTCAAATCATATATTTTACCACTTCATTTCAAGTTATATTTAAAAAGACGGACATGAATAGTAGGTTGTTGATCAGGATTTTGAACGTCCTATTCTGAAGGCTTTTATCAACGTATATTAATACGATTCGTATACTCGTTCCTCGAACTACGTTATACTATAGTGTTGAAAAATGTATGCTCATGTACTTCAATGCAGTCCCACTCTGGTGGAAGTAATGGAATGGTGGTAAGTTCAGGGGGAAGGGTGAGTCGTTGGGGGAGGGGAGGGGTGCCCATGAATCATAAAAAGCGGTAATCCGTAAATTGAGGCGTTGACCAACTCATTGACTAGAATGAGCCTTTGGATAATAATTGGAACTGAACAGAACGACCAAATGATATTCATTAATCAATGCGATCTAAGCGACTGAATGGAATACCAATCGGATCACTATATTATTCATAGAGTGGCGTCATGTCTAGTCTCAACAAGCCTAAAGCCTGGAAACGATTTCAACGTAATCCTCTTACAACGGGTTTCCACCACTGAAACAATCCACAACGGTTCGTTAGGTTTTCAATATATTCCGAACTAAATCATTCGCTATCAAGTGGCGGTAACGCCTCTTGAAATAACGGAATACCATCCAGAAATTACAAAAACAAAAGGTTTGTCAAGAGGACGGCCAGTAAAGCTTCCTCCCATCGTTAGTATGAGTTATGTAATCAGCCTGTTAGTCCACATATTTTTACTACATCGGGTCCTAAAAAAGCACCTCCAACCAGGTACATAATATAGCAAACCATTTTTCAATTTAATATTTATAATGAGGCAATAACTACGGGATTAATTTGGATGAATAATAAAGTTCTTACAAAGGGAAATATTCCCCTACGTGAGCTAAGGCCCGCGTTAGGGAGAGGTTCCTCAATGTTTTAACAAAAACAAAACTCAACGTACCTAGTCTGGTCAGATAATTTAAGAAAAGCCTTTTCGTTTTTTTTTTGGATTATTATTTTCAATAATGAACCGTTGGATCGAGCATGAAAATGTTTACCCCCCCCCCCCCCCCTTAAGATGGTTTCCGTTTCAAGGTACCTACGTAGAATCCGAAAATGGAATTTAAAAAAATGTTTGTCTTTCCACCGTACTTCGCACATTCCTTAATTACCATGTAGGCCTCATTTGGGGTCTAGCTGGTCCGCGAAGCTCGGCGTTACTGTCAGTCATCTCTAATGGTGAAAAATAGGGGACTGAAATTTCCCGAACGCCGTAGCTCGAGAACTTTCAATAGTAGTGTGGTGAGTGCTAGGGGTCACCAACTGTGGTGATTGGTAGGGTTGAGTTTGGGTAGGTGAAGGATAGAAAGATAGATAGGTGAAGGACAGGAAGGAGGTGCTCCTTAGGAGTCTTTTGCTAACACCCCGCGGTTATCACCACGGTAAGTGTTAGTTGGAAGAGGAGGCTAGCACCCCGCGGTTATCACCACAACGAGTGCTAGAGGAGAGAAAGGCGACCCGCGGTTATCACCCCAGTAGACGCCTGGAAGAATAAGGCTAGCACCCCGAGGTTATCACCACAGCAGGTGCTAGAGGTGAGAAATGCGTCCCACGGTTATCACCACAGCAGATGCCTGGAAGAAGGAGGCTAGCACCCCGCGGTTATCACCACAGCAGGTGCTAGAGGTGAGAAATGCGTCCCACGGTTATCACCACAGCAGATGCCTGGAAGAAGGAGGCTAGCACCCCGCGGTTATCACCACAGCAGGCGCTAGAGGAGAAGGAGGCGTCCCGTGGTTATCACCACAGCAAGTGCAAGGAAGGATAGGAGAGCGAGAGGGAAAGAGAGAGAGAGGCGGTCGAGAGAGAAGTCTGAGGTCGGTCGGTGCAATGAAGAGCTGAGCGAGCAGTAGGCGCCTTCCCCCACCCCCCCGTCTATCAATGGCCATTGCGACCTTTGAGAAACGTTGGGGAGCTCGATGGAGGGGACCCTTCTTCTCCTTTTGCCAAGGCGTCGCTCAGCTTGTCGCTCCTCTCGTTTATTTGGTTAAATCTTTACCTTATTACATAGGAGTGGTAAATGTAGAATTTTGAGGGGTACCACGAAAAGTAGGGTATGGTTTTTTTACGTTTTTAAACTGACCTCAACCTTGCGAATTTTTTGAGACCACCCGCAGCGATGTACGTCAAGCTGTTCTTTTGCTTAGAAAGCTTCGTCAACATGATCGTGAATGTAATGGTATACACCTAGTCCAGATATCATCGCTAGGGAATACCTGATTATAATCATGCATGGCTGTATGAAATCGAGTCAGTTGTTCGGAGACACTATTTTACTTTGAAGAACGATGGTTATTTTGGATTTCGTTACGCTTCATGAATCACAAGAAAAAATTAATGATACAACAGAATCCACCGCATATTTATGAAATGTGATTGCCCGGCTGGCTCCAGGGGGCCTATTCACTAAAAGAGACAGTTAAAATAGATTATCTATTTTGAAAATCTCCTGGGAGAGAGAGCCTCCCTCGGGAGACAGTCTCTTCCAGTGTCTCTCAGGTTCGTCTATTTTACTGAATAGCTCTCAACCCGTACCTACTTGACGTTTTCGCTCATGAATCGATAATATGTATATATTTTTAATGAACAATGGACTTACGTATAAGAGATGAAAAAACGTCTACATCAAAATGACTGATATGGAGGCCGATGAACGAACGATGATACACGAACACTAACAAACAAACGAGAAATGAGAAAGGGACTCTCTCTTTCGAGAAAAGACAACTAATTAGGTGTCTCTCCGAAAGAGATCGAAAATGCCAAGATGGCCGCCAACTCTCTTTTAGAAGTTACTGGATAACCCTGTCATGGATACTATAAAAATCTATTTTGCCAAAAGAGAGAGTCGGACCTGAAAGAGATGTCTCTTTGGCTTGTGAATAGGCCCCCAGTACTTGTCATCACTTGGGAGAAGCAGGAAGGTAGGTAGTGACTAGTGACCAGTCATGTACGCAGAAGGGGTCTCCATACTGGTAAGTAATAAGCTGTTGTGTAATAATTTGCAGCGTTTTCTTTGTTCGTTTTCTAGTCAACTCCTACAACAGGCAGTCACAGTTAAGTTCGATACCTGCAGCTCAACGCGCATGAACACTTTAATATGTCGACACAATACCGATTTTTAAGCTTATAACTAGGAATTGCCAGGTACAATCAGGTAGCGACAAGCTTATAACCCATTGCCCTACTACTCCATGTCTGAACGCGGTTTTCCTCCAAACCTATCAAGAGAGCCCCTGCCATGAGCATTTCCCGTTCGCATTACCTCCTTCACCCCTTGACGAGTGTTCTTCCTCTGTGACACTGCAGGGCCGTCCAATCGCTCTCGATCTCCGGCAGGTTGACGGCGCTCCCGGTCTTTATTAGGTAAATGATGGCGGCCCGGGAGAACGGCTCTTCCTCACCAGCTACGCCCGTCTTCCCCCCAAGAGTAACAGCTCCATAAATGGAATTATCGGCGAAGGGTATCGGTACCCTATTGAGGTCGCACCTCAATTTACTCGGGCTGGCTTACTGCTGTAATCAGATGGGATTAGGGGGGAAGAAGGGACCGGCTAATATCACTGCTCCTCTCCCTAGACCTATGGAAAGGGTCTCAAATACCCCACCTCACCGCCATCATCGCCCCTTCACACTTAGAATATCAAATAGGTACTATACGATAAAACTACGATAAATCTCCTTATATCTTTTATAAATTTTATTTTCAATTACAAGTAAGGCAAGTGCCTACGAAAGTATTTTACACAGTGTATTATTTTAGGGTATCAGAATGACATACAATCATTTTACAAGCTATTCCTATAAGAAACCTAATTCTGAGTCCAAATACATATACCTAGAATAACTCGTAAACAACGCTCAGCAGTTCAGGTTTATTATTCTGTGAATAATACACCTATGTATTCGCTCAGCAAAAACTAAACACCCCCTCAATATTTTTTCTTTTACATTTCAAGATGCGTAGATTCCAAAAATGTAATGTCCGTCCGCCGTATCATCCATATCTACTTTAATTTCGGTCTAAAAAATTCGTTCTTTCGTACACAGGCTCCATTTGGGCCCTAGTTGTATCAAAAAACTTTGCAGCCCGATCGGAATATACCCAGGGGTGTTCTGGGTGAAAACTGGGTGTAAAAATAGGGTTTTTTTGGTGTTTTAATAAAATGAGCTTTTGATGTATCTTTTCCCATGTTTTTTAGGGCGAGAAGACCGAATATGAAGTCGATTTTGACCAGATAGTGAAGAATAATTGAGGTTGTAACGAAGGTTCAGCTCCCAAAATTCATTTTTTATGAGTCAAAAACCTGGAAAATGGCCTGAAATCACAATAATTTTGTATAATAACACTAGAAAAAGTGTCAACATGTGAATCAAGACAATTAAATGGCACTATCAATGATCAAACATAATTTGAAGAAGAAAAAAGAAGCGTAATTGGTGTTTTTGGGGGCCAAGAAGTAGCTATTTCAATGACTGCACATGAAGGAAACAATAAATCAACAGCCAACACTTCTGTAGGTATGTCCAATAGAATAATAAACCCATGCGACAAGGACTTTCAGTTTTTCAAAGAAATTTTCGATTTTTCAGAGAAAAGACGATAGTTGGTGAGATGTGAGTCTGACGCAAGATTCCCTGGAAACATTAGATTAGCAGTAACTTGGAGATGTACAGCCAAACATGTGATTTTCTTACCGCACCCCCGCACCTTCCCGCAGTTCTCAACTGGATTATCGGAAGGTATAAACAAGCCGATTTCGTTTTAATATGGAAAATAAATAACTCGAATATAATTATGTTGCCACACAAATTGTTTCGCTTACATATATTATGAACTGAGTGGACGCATTGACATCATTGATAAATATTCACAACGAAACCCGTAGCTGTACTGAAAGCATTAACACTACAAATACAAATGTACACCATTAATAATTAATGGATCAAAGTTGTCCACAAACGCCTAGTTATTATTCATTAGAAATCACCCGTATCTCATGGATCCTACATAAATTAGGAATAGACCCATTATTTTCTATTCAAATCATTAGATATTCTCATAATCACACACAGGCTTATTCACACCATTATACGCCTAAACATATTCCAACTTTGTGAGCCCGGACAAGTAGATGAGGGTAGAAAACTGGTTTGCTTGGATGAAATTAGCTGTGCTTCATGAATGGTAACTTGACAAGTTCTGTCTGTTGAATGTTTGTACACATTTTATTTATTTTGAAACTTGAATAACTTAACTGAGTCATAAAGAAAAACAATATGCTAGCAGGTGACTTTTATTATTAGCAATGAGAAATTATCGTTTGACAAACCAACGGGGATAAAATGAAGAGAAACTCGAGCAATTTTCCATATTATTTTGTTTTAGTGTGAACGGCTATTGCGCAAATCGAGCAAAATTCACATTAACTTCGTTTTTACAGTCCTTACCCAACACGAAGGCTAACAGGAAAATATTGCAATCAAAGAAGCCTCTGGAACACCCACTTTGACCCACTCATCCATTTGGCCGGGCTGGCCGAGTTCCTGGGCGCTGGGTTCCTAGCGACCGGGGTTCAAACCTCGGCCAGGTATCAATACAAGCGTAAAAAACTTGGATATGTACATAACCCGCCAACTGTGACTCATGATTTACAAATCCGCTGGTCAACTGTGACACCCATAATTGGGCTGAAACAAATAAACGGAAGAAAGGGAAGAAAAGAGAGAAAACTCATCCATTTTGTGGTGTTCACCCAATCGAATACCAAACCTGCACGTTTCAGACAAATATATACGTAGGTACTTGTGTACCTGTGTAAGACACGTAGGTACTTGCGTACGTAACCTGTGTAAGAAGCCTCTTTGAACATTGTAAGAAATGTCCGGTTTCAAATCTCGATTTCTATTCAAGGAAGGGGATTCATTTCTCAAGGAAGCTTCTGTAGAAACGCCAGCTTTCAACATCCATCATTAGGTGAAGCATCCTGTTGTATTCTGTTTCCTGTTGTATTTTTAAATCTTTAAGAGTCATCTGTATAATTACTCAACTCTCAGTTATTCGAACATCTTCATTACATACGACTCATGAATAGGACCTAGCTCACTAGGTGGAAACGTCGAGCAATGTATTAAACAAAGGTGAAAAAACCGAAAACAAGTCTAGTTTGGTCAAACTACTTCTCCCAACTTTACTTCTACTAGACAGGAAAGAACACTCAATTTATATATATATATATATATATATATATATATACACACATATAATAAAACAGTGTCTGTTTGTCTGTCTGTTTGTTTGTCTCGGCATCAATTGAGAACGGCTGAACGTAGAAAGTTGCGGCTGGTACCATTTGACGCAGAATTTATCTGGGAAGGTTTATGAAAAATCCGCATTTGAATCTGTCCATCCGTTGAAACGCTATGAATGAAATACTACTAAAAAACGTGTTATAATCACTTCTATGAGGACTTTATGCTTATAATAACTTTGAACGGTTGGACGTAAATCCGATTGTAGAAAGTTGCGGCTGGTACCATTTGACGCAGAATTTATCTGGGAAGGTTTATGAAAAATCCGCATTTGAATCTGTCCATCCGTTGAAACGCTATGAATGAAATACTACTAAAAAACGTGTTATAATCACTTCTATGAGGACTTTATGCTTATAATAACTTTGAACGGTTGGACGTAAATCCGATTGTAGAAAGTTGCGGCTGGTACCATTTGACGCAGAATTTATCTGGGAAGGTTTATGAAAAATCCGCATTTGAATCTGTCCATCCGTTGAAACGCTATGAATGAAATACTACTAAAAAACGTGTTATAATCACTTCTATGAGGACTTTATGCTTATAATAACTTTGAACGGTTGGACGTAAATCCGATTGTAGAAAGTTGCGGCTGGTACCATTTGACGCAGAATTTATCTGGGAAGGTTGATGAAAAATCCGCATTTGAATCTGTCCATCCGTTGAAACGCTATGAATGAAATACTACTAAAAAACGTGTTATAATCACTTCTATGAGGACGTTTATGCTTATAATAACTTTGAACGGTTGGACGTAAATCCGATTGTAATTAGATTCTGGATTCAGCTCGACGAGTACATTCAAGTGGTACTTCAATCAGGATGTTAGTGGGAGGGGGGTACAGGTTATGAGAGGGGGGGGGGTCTACAGAAATTTCAAAACTACTTGACCAATTGGAGTGCAACTTTGGGAATTTGTTGTGTGAACATTGAGGAATGTTTCTAACCAGGTAGGGAGGGTTCATAGGATACGGGGGGGGGGGTTAAAGGCAGTTAGGGTTGGCATTGGGGAAGGTTTCTCATCAGTTGAAATGCAATGGCTGAAGTACCATAAAAAGTCGTGTTATAATCACTTTTATGAGGACGTTTATGCTTAATATAACTTTTGAATGGTTGCACGTAAATCAGAATGTAAGTAGTCTCTGGATTCAGCTCGATGAGTACTTTCAAGTGGTTCTTCAATGTAAGTTCTGTGTAGTACGGTTCAAAATTAATAAACGCTATTTTAGGAGAATTTTCCATGATACCTAACTATTCAAACAGCTGCTCCATAAAGCTAGGTTTGATGTAAAATCTGAGGAGACGTAGGAGATAGCAAATTTAATTATCTACAACTTTCATCTTAGTTGTTTTTTTTCTAGCACGCAATCCTGAGGTGGTATCTGTTATGAGTGGGGCCTGTCCTAAAGGGGGTGTCTGTTCTACCGTTGCGAAGCGCGGGTACACAGCTAGTATATATATATATATATATATATATATATATATATATATATATATATATATATATATATATATATATATATATATATATATATATATATATATATATATATATATAGCTCCCAAAACTCATTTATTATGAGTCAAAAACCTGGGAAATTGTCTGAAATCACCATAAACTTGTATAATAACACTAGAAGTAGTATCAACAGGTGAATCAAGGCAATTAAATGGCACTATCAATGATCAAAGATAATTTGTTTAAAAAAAGAATCTAATTCGTGTTTTTGGGGTCCAAAATTGGTGGAAACCATAAAAAATAACTATTTCTATTATTGTACGTGAACGAAACAATAAATGAACAGCCAAAATTTCTGCAGGTATGTCCAATACAATAATAAACCAAGGTCAAGGACTCTGCAGCGTTTTTCAATAGAGAAAAGTGGGGGATTTCGGAATGTTTTTGGGTCAACAAGCTTGTTCTGAGCCACGGTCTTAAGCTTTCTATTACTTTCTTTTTGAAAAATTTTGAATATTATTTGGAGAAGCTATTGCGCTAGTTTGCCTAAACTCTACAATTTTTTGCCTTCATAAATATTTTATGAATACAGTTTATTGAAAAATTCTGTTCTGTGTTGTTCGTTTGTTTTTTTTTTTTTTTTTTTTTTTTTGTTTTTTTTCATAATAAATTATCCTATTATGAGTAACTGTGTTCATACTAGTCTCTGGATTACTTCACCGATAAAAACTGATAAACTGGGTAGGGGACGATGAAACTGGTGGTAGTCAAATGTGCCCGCCTGGTGGTGTGTATTCAACCATTTCGATTTTTTTAAGTATAAAAACTTATCCAAGGATTTTCGTAGATATTCTTTTAACGGAAAATACTTAGTCCTGCAGCAGTTACAAGGAATTATTTATATGAAGAAAAAAAAACCTCATGAGGGCGGCCTCTGGAATAATTTTGGTGTTAGTGAACGAACCCGGTTTCCCCCAACTTCACATGAAACTGTCACGCATCGCCACGGATTCACACAATACGTGCGAATAAACGAATGATGGTTACCGATAGCTGGCATTAGTTTAGCCACAATATTGAAGGGTTTTCCGATGAAGGGGAGGCCCTGAGGGGTGAAGCAGCTTCGTGGCATATTATCGAGCGGATGATGGATTGAAAAACTGGGCTGATTGGGCAGAGATGGATTTTGATGGGTGAGGGTGTCACGTTATCGGGTGATAGGGTTCACCTCGATAACACATGGAGCGATAGCAGATGGACCGAGTCGTAGGCCCTGTGGCGGATACTTCGTGTCAGCTTCACCGAACAGCGGATTTCATGTCATTCTGATGGCTTGCGGTCGCATCTACGTTAATACAGAGTGTTTCATTAAACACTGCTACGTCCGTTAGGTCCATATCCATGCGGTCTGATCCCATTGTAGTTCAGCCAAATGGTACAATCAACCTTGCAGTGAACTTTCCTCACCTAAATCCGAAGGGTAATCTCACACAATTCAAGTTTCAGCCGAATGTATGTTTGTATGTGTGTGTGTGTAACCAGTGTACAAGATTCCTGCCTCTTATAACAGCGATCCGGCTTCGAGGCTCGATTTCTATTCACCAAAGACCCCTCCAGCAGAATAATCAGCTTTATTAAGTGCACAGTGATTAAGCTGGCCTGAAAATCGTCCTTTGTAGCACATTTTAGAATCTTTCTCTTTAAAAACTATGATTTCCTTCAATTACTCTCATTTTAAACACTAACAAGAACTCCATCAAATTATTTCTAGCTGATGGACCCGCCATTTGACAAACACACAAACACAACAAGAAATTATTTTTGGCTCCATTTTGATAACCACAATAACGACTCTTGGTTGGCACGGTACCTACCCAATGCCTGCAATTTTGTTTACATCAAGTACAGCCATGTGTCCAGTTTTGGCAACGGAACTGCTTCAATTGGGTGACGGTGAAGTCAAATCCTGTCAACTCCGGTTTCGGGTTCCAAATGTTGGACTGCATACGCAACAAACTCTCCCACCTCATTTCGCGTCTCTCCTAAGTAAAACAATAATTAAGAGACGTTGGGAATCGTACAGTACTTCCTACACTCATAAAAGCTCGATCATCCCTACGCATACTGAAGGGGAAGTTCCATTCGCGCAGCTTGACCATATGAGCAAATAGACCAAGCTGAGGACTTTCGGTTATTCTTTACGATTTTGAGCGTTTTTTATCCCTAGAACTCCTAACTGGCCCACTTTTTATCAGCGAATTTTCAAAGAAAATCAAGCTATTGCAATGGGTCCATAATTTTCAGAACACGAATTTTTGAACGTTTTTTACAGCCAAATCTGTTTCAGAGCAACATGAATTCATTCCTAGATTTTAACAAAAATTTATACGTGCGTGTATATATATATATATATATACATGTTAATGTGTCACTCCAGACGATATCTGACCTTAGGTACATGATAAAAATTCCGAATTCCACCAAAATGTTCGTATTACCAAACAAAAAGAAAAGATTGAAGATGACTAATTTTCAAAAATTCTAAGGGGATCAAATTAGAGTTTTTAGGTGTCAAAAATCGTTAAAAACGGCCAAATCACGAACAATTGATATGAAATCACTGAAAGTGGTATGAAAGGGTGAGTAAGACAGAAAAATATCAGTTCAGTTGTTTTTTCATAACGAATAGGGGTCAAATTCGGATTTTTGTGGTCAAAAATCTGTATTAAGGGCTAAAGTCAATATTAATTCACCTGACGTCGTGTGGGATAGTGATTCACGACGGAGGGACTATTACGATGAAAAAAAAAAAATATATTTTTCTCAACAAGAGAGGTCATATTTAACTTTATGAGGGCCAAAAATCGGTAAAAATTGCTAAAATCAAGAAAAATTATATAATTTTACAAAAGATGGTATGGCTTCGCGCTATATCATCTTTTTACACTATAGCGCGAATATTTCTTTGAACTTTTATTAAGTAAAAACGTTTTTTACTACTGAAACCGTATTTTCACATCAATTATTTTTCTTTGCAACTTCTGGTGAATTTTAGGAGGATTTTTTATGTTTATTTAAGCATTTTTCCTATTTTAAAACTCAAATACCTACGTACCTATACATTTATATAGGTACGTAAATAAATTACATTCTGTAATGTGTAAATAAACATACGTACACATTCACACATACATTTTTTTAAACTGGTTCGTAAGATGTGATAATTCTGTAAAAAATTATTACTTACAGTCCTTCCTGATTACATTCAAAAAATGAATCTTCTTCTCTTGATTAAATTTTTTTCAACAGATAAATCTGACTGAATTATTAAAAATGTATGCATCCAATCGTCACCAGCACCACGACCTCGAGTTTCCTGAGTTGCTTCACCTTACACACCCAACTTGAGATGCCTATACTGCACCACAGTCCTCATTAATCGAAAAAACCAACTTCGTTTCCAAGACCAGTTTTTTTTCCTTCCTATTTGGCGATTCAATTAAAAAGTTACTTTCGCTCGAACTCGGAAATTGAGAGAGAGGGCGACGTCGTTAACCAAAGTTAGGTCATGATATCCTCTATTCAGAGAGGCCTCTCAGTATGGAAAGTTTGTTATCGGCTAATGGCGACCTTAAAAACGTTCGAAATTAAAAATAAAAAAAATTCAGACAACCGTAAAACATGATAATTAACCCCCCCGCACGCAGACGTTCGTCACGTCGACGTAATTTTTCTTTTACAACTTTTCTTTTAATACCTGAGATAGATAATCACGGTAATGAAAGTACTCGTAATAAAAACATATTTTCTTAGCTCAGAACAAGTGAATCAACTTGTATCTCACGTGAACATTAAACAGTAATAAAACATATGGATGAAATGCATAATAGAAGACATTCGCGCCCCGACTCCGAATGTTTCCTTGAAAATTGGCGCACGTATGTTATTAAGTTCTACGTTTTTCCGACTCGACGAAATTCCTCATTCTGTAATCGTGAGATGACAGTGTGCGCATGGTCCCTGTGTTTTCCGAAATGAAATATCTCAGCGAGAACAAAAACGTTTCGAAATGAAGAAAAACGTTTCAAAAAATGTAGTACCGTCACGGGCAACTTTCCACCGAGTTTGTCAAATTGTTTTGGGGAGGGGGGGACCGCTATTTTAATGGTTATAGACGAGTTTTTAAATAAGTATATATATATATATATATATATATATACATAACAATGTAAAACATTCTCCAAAAATATTCGGTAAAATAGCTTCTTTTTTTAAATTGTCAAGCAAAAATAGGTCAAAATTGGGTCAAATTTCGTTTTTTTAAATGAAAAAATCGTTAAAATATGAATGGGGTACCTATCGCGAACTATATATACCTCTCACTCTAAAGTCTTGTTAGCTCACGAGCAACAGCTGTATTTCAGGCTACAACCGAAGGGAAATTACATTTGTAATTCTGACCATCGGAGTCTTAACAAATGGACCGAAAACTGAATGAATTATAAATAGAACCACTGAGCACTTGATAAACATTGCGACCTGGGTATCGAAAAATATGTTTAACCCCCACTTCCTAACCATTAAATTTCATAACCAACGTGAATATAAATAGCGTTTAGTGTTTCTGACATCTATGGCCTGATAACTGACTCCATAGAATACAAATCTTGCAAATCGGACAGTTTTTAGGTTTTCAATTTCAACTCAATTCAAAAATTTATTTGCGAAATAACAGGTAAATTGCAATGGGTTGCGCAACAACAAAATAAACTTTTACATCAGATGCATATTTCAATGGTTCTGTACTTATGAATATAAACACAAAATAATAAACCTAAAAAACAATCATCATTCTTACTATACTACCTAATTTTGAACCCATGTTCAGTCTTTATATGGCGATATTAAACTACGTTAACGATGGTAGGGTCAAGCTGAAACCACCCATTCCATCGTTCTATAAATTTTGATGCCTTCTTGGATCCCTAGATCGTAATATTCTATAAATATAATACATTATTTTTATGTATAAACTCAATTAAATTTTAAATTAAAGTCATTAGAACCCTTAGAAACTGCTATGTTAAGATAGCCAAAACGATTGGTTCAACGGGAATGCCCTAGGCCTTAAACATTGAACACAGTACCTAAATATGGCAACATTGCCATCCCAAGTTGAAAGATCAATTAGCACTGAATCTGCTTTTTCTAAGGGTATGGCAGTACCACTACGGAAGTCCGGGATATATTTTGCCAGGCAGAATAATCTGTATGGGCTGCAGGTAGGACACAGAAACAAAGTGCCCAGGAGTCTCCACTCCCTGTCTATTACAGTTCATACAACGGGCGGTGCAATCCAATAAGTACTATGTACGTATTGCTAGCAGGAGACCAGTGATGTACGCTCTCAACGAAGCTTGATGCCTGCATCCACCCTGCTGTTTACGGCCAATTGTATAACAAACTTTATGGCAACTCGTAGAATGCTCCAGATGGTCTCAAAAATTCAGGAAAAAAAAATCAAACTTTTTAGAAATGCGAGAAAACCCACACCTCGAAATACAATTTTCCGAGATAGGGATACTCCGGACATTTCAACCCCTACTTTTCACCCCTTAGAGTTGAGTCTAGGACCAACTAGAGCCCAAACGGGACCCATATACCAAATTTCGTGAATTTTGGTTCATGGGAACTAAGGAAAAATGTGCGGACGGCGTACGGCGGACGGTGGACGGACGAAAATTTTTTTTACTCGATATTCGTATTCTACGTCCCTTGAAACGTAAACCATCAAATTTTGAGGGGGGGGGTTAAAATTTGTTTCCCCATGTTCGATTCCAAAGGTTTTTTTATTGAAAATAATAACCCAAAACGGGAAGGCTTAAAGTAACGTTGATCACAGGAATGAAGGAATAATAACGACCTCTGACCATTACAACCTACCCGAGAGGCGAGACAACGCTATAAACGTCAATCGTGAGGTTCTTCCGTACATGCTCGCGCAATGAAGTGGTTTTCCACCGGCACAGTGAGACTACTTTTAGACGGCGATGATGGGATTTTTCACCAGAAAGGACTGCATGTGGAATCTGCACCTCAAAATCCTATAGAAAGCGCTGTAAACTCATTTTTGACAAAAATTGCGACGCGGGTTTTTTTTCCCCTGTGCCCTTATCGGTTTCAGAATTCAATTTAATCGTTCCGTCACCTCGCGAGGCCCAAGCCGATCCTATAAGCCGAACTAATTGTAGGAACGTGAAGGCTGCAGCGTACAGTGATTCAATCGCATATCGCACTGGGCGCGATCCGGAACGCTCTGTGGTCCTCCATAGATTGTTGCTCGCCCCGTCTGATTCCGCCCATTCACAACTTCTCCGTATCCGCATTTGCACCCACCTTTATACAAGCTAAATAGACCGAAGACAGAAAACTGAGTGTTGCGCACCTGCGCCAGTCCCTCCCGTGTGCGCTGGATGTTTCATAAACCAACACGTTTACAATTCTTCAGGTACATGTGCTTGTAATGCACAGAATATGAGTTTAGGGTCAGTTGAGGTCATTATAACCATCGCATGTTCAAGAACAAGCGCAAAAATAATAAAATAAACATTTTTAAAAAGTTGCGGTCATGCAGCATGACCATATGAGCGATTTTCAAAGTTAGTAATTTTTCGTTTTATTCATGACAATTTGCAGCGTTTTTTGACCTCCAACAACTCGAACTTTACCAACTTATTCTGAGAAAAAAATGTTTATAACCTTTGAAACAGCAATTTTATGTCTCGAGTGACCGTATTCTATACCACTATTGGTAGGCATCTTTTTAAATATATTTTTAGGTCATTTTAGTCCATTTTAACACTTTTTATCAACTTTTTACTCCAAAAATTCGCAGTTCAACTACTTTTATGAGAAAAAGGAATTTGGACGAATTAAACAGCCTTTTTCTAACTCGCTCACGATCCTATACCGCTTTTGGCGAATTCATGTGATTTTTTGTTAAATTAACTATCTACCATTTTATGGCAGTTATTGTCCCCAACATTCCGGGACACTTTTCTGAGGAGGAAATATTTTGGACTATTTCGGGAATCTTTTTCTAACCTGACTCACCATTTTATACTACTTTTGGTTTATTATTCTGTGAATAATACACCTATGTATTCGCTCAGCAAACAATTTTTATAACACCCCCTCAAAATTTTTTCTTTTCCGTTTCAAGGTGCGTGGATTCCAAAAATGCAATGTCCGTCCGCCGTCCGCCGTACGCCGTACGCCGTATCACGTGTACAGGCTTCATTTTCGGTCTCAAAAGTCGTTCTTTCGCACACATGCTCCATTTGGGCCCTAGTTGTGTCCCGAAACTTTTCAGCCCGATCGGAATATATCGAGGGGAGTTATGAGTGAAAATGTGTATAAAAATAGGTAATTTTTGTGTTTTAGTAACATAGTAGTAAAATGAGCTTTTGAGGTATCGTTTTCCATGTTTTTGGGGACGAGAAGACCGAATATGAAGTCGATTTTGACCAAGGAGTGGAAAATTGAGGTTGTACCAGATGTTCAGCTCCCAGAATTGATTTTTTATGAGTCAAAAACCTGCGAAATCGTCTGAAATCACCATCAATTTGTATAATAACACTAGAAAAAGGGTCAAAACGTTGATTAAGACGATTAAATGGTACAATCAATGATCAAAGGTAATTTGAAAAAAAAGGAGCGTACCTAATTCAAGTTTTGGGGGCCAAAATTTGTGGAAACCACCAGAAATAGCTATTTCAATTATTTTACATGAAAGAAACAGTAAATAATCAGCCAGCATTTCTGTAGACCAATAGAATAATAGAATAATAAACCCATGTGACACGGACTTTGCAGCGTTTTGGAATTGATGTTACAAATTTTCCTAGGATTTTTGAGATGTTCGCTGTTGATGTTACGCTGTATAGGTTCATGGGATATATTCGGAATCAGCGTGAAATTTTCTTTGGGCGTGGAAGGGGGAAATTCAGTCGGAAACCCCGCTTTTGGTCACACCCTCGGCCTAACCAATCACTTGGTTTTTTTGCGGCCACCGGACTCCCCACATCACTCACCCATCGCTTCCCAGGAGGGTTTTCATTAATATTGTTCCAAACTCCACCTATAACACCTCTCTAATGAATTGGCAAATACGTAAGTTCTAAGTTCCGTTCGATCCGATTGTGCTACTTCGAGACCTATTGGTTTATTCCAGGCATTCGTATCCAGTGGTCAGGAGGCCAAATTGCGTTTCCAACTACTGGGCTCGTTACCCCGCATTCCCACTGCCCGTACTTGGTTGGGATTGGGACGGTGATCACGGTCCGTAGGTTCGAATCCCAAAGACCCTCGTCACGACCAGGGCGCGGAGGCAATGGGGAGCCTTGTGTGAAACTATCGAGACGAGTGCGCATAAATTAGACTCTGCCATCTCTAGGAATTGCTGTTCCAGCCTCGATGTAACCATGGAGAAACTCATCAAACCTTATCAGAGTGCTCAGACAACAGGCAGCAGCCGTCGGGGCATCCCGGACCACCTTGCTCTTCTGGGACACAGAGACACCCGAGATTCAAATGGCATAAATATTTTCAATTTGCTGACGTGCCACATCAAGGACTTGCCTGACACAACTCTCCCATGGCACGTACAGCACTGTGTCGGAGACCTGGGGCCACGATAGAGGAATTCCTCTGTGCTGCTGCGAATTGTTAAACGCTGAACTTGTTGACGTATTCTATTATGCTCTATTGTATTCTCTCGCTAGCGATATGAGAGGACAGAAGACCACATCTGCGAGGTCATTCGATTCGTTTTTCCAGCAGGGGAACTTTCATGATTCAATAATCGATTCTTGCAGTAAATTAATTGTTGAATCCATAATAATGATGATAGTAATATGGAACAGTTGAAATTTAGTTAAAATACTAAGGGTGGTTTTCACACCCAAATAGGACTTTCCTTCAATCTTCCATTTGTGTGATAGAAATATTATATTCTACTCCAGTAGAGTCAGTGCACTGATCGGGTGGGAGAAGTAGGATAGGAGGTATTTTGGAGAAATGGACTAAATTTTGACGATTACTATTCAGTTTTACTTGTTTCAAAGGCTAGCAACATTCAGCGAAGTTAGGCCTTTATGTTAGGTTGATAGTAGGTACATATCGGTTCAATTTCCCGAACAGAACTTCGCTCGAACATCGGTCTCCACCCGGGTTTCCTATTAATTATATTCAATTAATTTATTATAAATGATCCCTGAATGTTTCCTTAGCAATTGGAGGGTTTTTCCAAGCGTAGGAAGAAAAACATATGGAAATTAGGCTGGGGAAGCTGGCTTCTGTCTGTTCTAAAGTTAGGTGCGCGTTGCATTCTTTGCTGTGGCAATCGTTTTACTTCCGCTTTCTTTAAAAAATGTTCCATGTTTCTTTTCTTTCCTTTAGGTATTTCTCTTCTGAGGATCCTCACAATTGAAGATGAAATTAGAGAACTTTTACTCCGAATGGAACGTAGAGATGAAATATTTTACTGACCAAGAAGACACAATCTGAAGAATTTCAAGAATTAAACTCTCTCTAAATGTCTTTAAATACCACTAGACATTATAATAAAGCTTCAAGATTATATCTGGTTGGTTTTTCAATTTATCTAAATGAATAAAGTAGATGTACAAAATAATTATTGAGCTTCGTGAAAAGCGCCGAAATCGCAATGGAGTAACTGACGTGGTCGTATAACAAAATATAGCGGAGTAGCTGATAAGTTTAGCTTGACGGTGTGAGACCTGGGTTGGAGCAGTTGGAGCATTAGGACAGATAATAAAAAAAAATTTCCGGAGTGCTAAGGGTTAACAAAGACGTAGAGCGATCTAATGAATGTTTTTTCTGGCTGACTGCTTGTAAACACTAGTGTGTTTACTTAATAATTTAATAATAATTATCTTGATCATAAGACAATCGCTTTTAGTCCTTTCTTCATACGTCAACCATTACGTCATTATAAATGGTGAAGGGGGAGAGGGTAAATTTATTCATCATTTATTATCATTGGAATAATGTTCAATTTCGACTGAGTAATTTGAAGAAAAAACATTAAATATGTCCAAACAGAATTTTTGGTAATTTCTCATGGAAACAGGAATGTAAAGAGCCGTATAAGGTATGAGATTAATAACTTCGAAATTCACATGATCCGTTTATTGAACACTGATTAATCGCAATCCGAGTAGTCACAGTCAATACTAACAGTCCACAGTCAGTAACAGTAAAAATCGAATATTATGGTATCGCACAACTTTGTTCGAGGCCCACTTCACGACTGACTTTGTATGGTGGGTAAATCTGAGGATATGAGGGGTTTGGAGGTGGTAAGAAACCTGTCGCAGAGTGCGGTTCTTCTTACTTAACTAGTATTAAGTCATGTGCGCTTGTATATTCTTTGGAACACGAATTAATATATATTTCACAACATAATGGAAAAAAAGGTATGCACAACATGGGCAACCGGTTGTACAAAAACCAACTATTGGAGTCGTCGTTCGAATTGACTTCCAACACGCCCCCTCAATTGAACGGCTGGTGTCCCAGAATCGCTGAACACTTGAGGTGCTTTAGTCGTGTAGCGGATTTTGTCAGAACTTCTGCGGGCATGTCTTCTGTTGGCATATATTCAGTTTTGATTCCGCCATTGTGAATGGCCTCCCGTATAAAACCTCGGCGAATCTCAATATGCTTAGTTCTCCCGTGATGTGCTGGATTCTCAATCAGCTTGATTGCCCCCTGGTTATCATTTTTAATCTCTAGCGCCCTCTCAATCGGATATCCCAGACTAGAAAATAGCCTTCTTAAGTAAATAGCTTCCTTTATAGCTTCTGTTAGGCAAAGAAATTCTGCCAGGATGCTAGACGTCGCGACAGTTCTCTGTTTTCGAGCCTCTCAAGTAATGGCAGCTCCTGCCATTATAAATGTCATTCCGGTGAATGATCTTCGGTCAAGAGAACAATTTCCCCAGTCGGCGTCTGCGTAACCAACTGGTCCCGAAGCAGTTTTCTGATTGGTTAGTTTCACACTGACGGTAGCCTTCAGGTATCTCAGAATACGCTTTGCAGCCTTCCAATGCGCCTCTGTATATCTGCTGTTATATTGGTTCAAACAGTTAACAGCAAAGGCTATGTCGGGTCTTGTTTCAATGGCAATATATAGTAAAGATCCCATCAACGATCTGTAAGGGTATTTATCCATCTCCTTTTCATTTATGGATAACGTATCATCAAGTTTGAGGTTGGCTTCAATTGGCGTTGAGATAGGCTTACATCTTCACTATACCGTTACGGTATAGTGAAGAGACTAGAGGTAGGTACAGGACAGGTAAAGGACACACTTGTCTTATTGTTCTATTTTGAGAAAGGGACTTTGAGGGAGCAGTGGCTGGGAATTACAAAGCCAGGAATTAGCAAGGAACTATCTTCATAGTTATATATTCGTCATCAGCGTATCCTTCAAAGGTAGAGGTTTTCAGAATTACTTCTAAAAACAAAAAAAAAAAGCCATTTTGCCTAACGGGCAGTCATTCTTGAAGTCTCAAGTCTGTGATGGTTGTTTACAACGGTCAGAAGGCCAAATTGAGTGTCCAACTACTGGGCTCGTTACCCCGCATCCCACTGCCTCTACTTGCATACGCTCTGAAGGCATTAGAAAATCTGATTCCTTCACTAAAGCTAATTGAAAAATCAGTTTTTCGTTTCCTTGCCCTCCATAAATTCCCACTCTGAAAAGTAATCAAGCCACCAAACACCGATTGACCGGGGAATAGTTTAAGAAATTGACTATTTAAAAAAAAAATGGAGAGAAAAAGGCGTCTCGGGTCCCACTAGTCACACCCTCGGGAGTATGTAGTGAGTTAATAGGGGGAAGATGATCTAATTTACTGGTCGCCCCGTGTCAAGAGGCTACCACCGCTCAGCTGAACAAATCCTGCGCCTTCATAAGCATATAAATTGAACTATCTGTAGGACCGAGGGCAGTAGGTAGGAGGAAGGTACGCTAGTTTCACTTAATAACTCACTTAGCGAGTGCCCTTCTTGTTTCAATAGACAAAGGAAGACAATTTATTCATGAAAACATCGTAGGTAGGCGCTCTTATAGTTGCGTGCCTGTCTCCCAAGGTACCTGTACGATCGCGCGATCAACAATCCAGATTACGAATAATTCATGTTTGTTCGACCATCATACGAGTAGACCATGTAAGAGTAGGTAGACTCAGGTTAGAACAAGTTTACAAGTTTAGTTGCGGAATCAGCCGTTTCAGGTATTGGAAAATGCAACCAGCTTTCAGTATAATATACGTTTTGATAGTGCTCTGATTTATATATTTTCCCCGTTGTTTCCCCACAAGATTTCAAAACAGTTTTTCCGTTTCACGCCACTGTACCTATATTGTTATTTTTTGAAGAAACATTTTAAAAAACGCTGCAAAGACCTTGTCACATGGGTTTATTATTCTATTGGACATACCTACAGAAATGTTGGCTGTTCATTTATTGTTTCTTTCATGCTCTTTAGGTACGCTCCCTGTTTTTTCTCTTTTTTTTGGTAACTATCTTTGATCACTGGTAGTGCCATTTAATCGTCTTGATCCACGTGTTGACACTTTTTCCAGGGTTATTATACAAACTGATGGTGATTTCAGACGATTTTCCAGGTTTTTCACTCATAAAAAATCAATATTGGGAGCTGAACATTTGGTAGAACTCAATTTTCCACTCTTTGGTCAAAATCGACTTCATATTCGGTCTTCTCGTCCCCAAAAACATGGAAAACGATATCTCAGAAGCTCATGTTACTAACATGTTGCTAAAACGCAAAAAGTACCTATTTTCACACACATTTTCACTCATAACACCCCAGGGTATCTTCCGATCGGGCTGCTAAGTTTCGGGACACAACTAGGGCCCAAATGGAGCATGTGTGCGAAAGAACGACTTTTTTAGACCGAAAATGAAGCCTGTACACGTGATACGGCGTACGGCGGACGGACATTGCATTTTGGTTTATTATTCTGTGAATAATACACCTATGTAATCGCTCAGGAAAAATTTTTATAACACCCACTCAAAATTTTCCATTTCCGTTTCAAGGTGCGTAGATTCCAAAAATGCAATGTCCGTCCGCCGTCCGCCTTCCGCCGTATCACGTGTACCGGCTTCATTTTCGGTCTAAAAAATCGTTCATTCGCCCACATGCTCCAATTGGGCCCTAGTTGTGTCCCAAAACTTTTCAGCCCGATCGGAATATACCCAGGGATGTTATGAGTGAAAATGTGTGTAAAAATAGGTACTTTTTGTGAATTAGTAACATGTTGGTAACATGAGCTTCTGAGATATCGTTTTCCATATTTTTGAGGACGAGGAGACCGAATATGAAGTCAATTTTGACCAAAGAATAGAAAATTGAGTTCTACCAAATGTTCAGCTCCCAAAATTGATTTTTTATGAGTGAAAAACCTGGGAAATCGTCTGAAATCACCATAAGTTTGTATAATAACCCTGGAAAAAGTGTCAACACGTGGATGAAGACGATTAAATGGCACTACCAATGATCAAAGATAGTTTAAGAAAAAAAGGAGCGTACCTAATTTGAGTTTCAGGGGCCAAAATTAATGGAAACCATCAGAAATAGCTATTTCGATTATTAAGCATGAAAGAAACAATAAATGAACAGCCAACATTTCTGTAGGTAAGTCCAATAGAATAATAAACCCATGTGACAAGAACTTTGCAGCGTTTTTGGAATCTACGCACCTTGAAACGGAAAAGAAAAAATTTTGAGGGGGTGTTATACAAATTTTTTGCTGAGCAAATACATAGGTGTATTATTCACAGAATAATAAACCAAAAGAGAATGAAGAGGTGTGTAGGTAAAACCTATTTTGCATTGTTCAGCACCCAAAAGTCTAAGCCCCCACCCTTGGACCTTTTTCCCCTTGATACAAAGAACAAATATTTCAAAAACTTTCAAGTTTCACTCCATTGATAAAATCAAAAACATTGCTAAACTGATATCAAATCACCAAACGCGACTCAAGAACGAAATATGATTGTTCCGTCGGTGAACCTGTGGCCAAGCGCTCTGTCACCTCCGATGGATGGAATTTAGATGGCGACTGCGGTCCATTGGTTGGAATCCCAAAGCCCCTCGTCACAACCAATGGCGGTGAGGCGTTGGATGGCCACGAGGGAAATGATCGGAGAAAATATTCTGATCCTACAGACAGGACAGCCAATCACGGCCGCGAGTCGCTGGCAGGGCAGTTGGACATAAAACCCCAGCCTAAAACGGCTACTTCCAATTTTTTTTTAAACGGTATTTACTTTACTTTCATTTTGACAAAAATATTTTTCATAAAAAAAGTTGGACAAATCGGAGTTTTTGGACGTCAAAAATAGCTACATATCAACAAATTCGAAAAATTCGCTCATATGACTTCAGTAAAACCAAATCAAATTAAATGGCGCTGAAACACCAAAACAATCTGGAATTACGTTTTCAAGATATAAATAAAAATTGAAAATTTCACAGTAACCTTAACCGGTTTAACATTTTTAACCACCCGAAAATCCGAGACATCACAAAGTTGAGAGCAGGATGGATCTTTGAAATGATAAAATCATTTGCCTGATAGTAGGTAACATATGCCAGAACTTCGGTTTCATAACATTCATAAATCAACTTCATAGATCACAGATCAGTAAGGCATTCGGTGTGTACGTAATCCTCCTCCTTTTGGTTTATTATTCTGTGAATAATACACCTATGTATTCGCTCAGCAAAAAATTTTTATAACACCCCCTCAAAATTTGTTCTTTTCCGTTTCAAGGTGCGTAGATTCAAAAAATGCAATGTCCGTCCGCCGTACGCCGTCCGCCGTACGCCGTCCGCCGTATCACGTGTACAGGCTTCATTTTTGGTCTAAAAAATTCGATCTTTCGCACACATGCTCCATTTGGGCCCTAGTTGTGTCCCGCAACTTTTCAGCCCGATCGGAATATACTCAGGGGTGTTATGAGTGAAAATGTGTGTAAAAATAGGTACTTTTTGCGTTTTAGCAACATGTTAGTAAAATGAGCTTTTGAGGTATCGTTTTTCATGTTTTTGGGGACGAGAAGACCGAATATGAAGTCGATTTTGACCAAAGACGCGGAAATTGAGGTTTTACCATTGGCTCAGCTCCCAAAATTGGTTTTTTTTAGTCAAAAACCTGGAAAACTGTTTGAAATCACCATCAATGTGTATACTAACATTAGAAAAAGTGTAAACAGCTGAATCAAGACCATTAAATCGCACTACCAATGATCAAATATGATCTGGGGGGAAAAAAAAGTGTAGGTACCTATTTCATGTTTTGGGGGCCAAAATTGGTGGAAATCATCAGGAATAGCTAATTCAATCATTCCACATGAAAGAAACAATAAATTTAACTGCCAACAAGAATCTCTAGAACTCCAATAGAATAATGAACCCATGTGACAAGGACTTTGCAGCGTTTTTTATGAGGTTAGGAAGAGAAAACAAGGAGATCTGAAGATTCTGTGATTCTGAATGGTTTGACCTTCGTTAGCTCCCACTGCATTTCCGGGCTGATCGCATTCAACCTCAGCCTCAGAGTAGGTGAACAACCCGTGATGCTACGATGCTAACCTACTCATGAGCTCGGGAAAATCGTTCAACTTTACGCGAGGGTCGGAAGAAATGTATATGCCCTCCAAGGGGAAATTTTGGTTTATTATTGTGTGAATAATACACCTATGTAATCGCTCAGCAAAAAAATTTTATAACACCCCCTCAAAATTTTTTCTTTTACGTTTCAAGGTGCATAGATTCCAAAAATGCAATGTCCGTACGCCGTATCACGTGTACCGGCTTCATTTTTGGTTTAAAAAAGTCGTTATTTCGCACACACGCTCCATTTGGGCCCTTGTTGTGTCCCGAAACTTTTCAGCCCGATCGGAATATACCCAGGGATGCTATGAGTGAAAATTTGCACAAAAGTAGGTACTTTTTGTGTTTTAGTAACGTGTTAGTAACATGAGCTTTTGACGTATCCTATTCCATGATTTTGGGGACGAGAAGACCGAATATGAAGTCGATTTTGACCAAAGAGTGGAAAATCGAGGTTCTACCAAATGTTCAGCTCCCAAAATTGATTTTTTATGAGTCAAAAACCTGGGAAATCGTCTGAATCAATTTGTATAATAACACTGGAAGTAGTACCAACACGTGGATCAATACGATTAAATGGCACTACCTATGATCAAAGATAATTTGAAAAAAAAAAGGAGCGTACCTAATTCGTGTTTTAGGGGCCAAAAATGGTGAAAACCATCAGAAATAGCTATTTCAATTATTTCACGTAAAATAAACAATAAATGAACAGCCAACATTTCTGTAGGTATGTCCAGTAGAATAATAAACCCATGTGACAAGGACTTTGCAGCGTTTTGGTTCCGCGTCTGTCGGTTAGTCTGTAGGCAAATCTTACCGAAAATAGGATTCAAACGAGCTCAAATTTTGAGGGTACGTGCGTGTCGGTCCATAAATTGTCTCATATGGACTTCATGAAAACACAAACGTAACTAACGTCTACGCATACGCTAACATGAAATTCCCGACACTCACGTTACATTCAGCTTGTCCGACTTCGCCCTAGATTTATAGGTAATCGGGATGCGGGTGACTCTTGGGTAAAATGGTATCTAAATTCATATTTAATATGATGAGGAGTACCCATGATGCTTTCTTTATGTGTTTTCATATTGCTAAATGAAGTTGATTCCATTCTATGATTTCAAAACCAACTGCACTCTCCGGCATCGGTAATTTGCATTCTATGGATTTTCAATGTTTGGGAAAACAGTGACGTCACTGCACCCCTACCGCCTGGGCGGAACCCCCTGCCCAGCGTTACGAGAACGCCTTCCTCCCCTGAGAGCAGGGATACGGTAAAGCGGCAGCTGCAGAGCAAAAAACGCTGCAAAGTCCTTGTCACATGGGTTTATTATTCTATTAGACATACCTAAAGAAATTTTGGATGTTCATTTATTGTTTCTTTCATGCACAATAATCGAAATAGCTATTTCTGATGGTTTCCACAAATTTTGGCCCCCAAAACTTGAATTAGGTAGGTATGCTCCTTTTTCTTCTTTTTTTTCACATTATATTTGATCATTGATAGTACCATTTAATCGTCTTGATCCACGTGTTGACAATTTTTCCGGTCTTATTCTACAAATTGATGGCGATTTTAGACGATTTCCCAGGTTTTTGACTCATAAAAAATCAATTTTGGGAGCTGAACATTTGGTAGAACCTCAATTTTCCACTCTTTGGTCAAAATCGACTGCATATCCGGCCTTCTCGTCCCAAAAAACATGGAATACGATACCTCAAAAGCTCATGTTACTAACATGCTACTAAAACACAAAAAGTACCTAATTTTATACACATTTTCACTCATAACACCCCTGGGTATATTCCGATCGGGCTGAAAAGTTTCGGGGCACAATTAGGGCCCAAATGGAGCATGTGTGCGAAAGAACGACTTTTTTAGACCTAAAATGAAGCCGGTACACGTGATACGGCGGACGGCGGACGGGCATTGTATTTTTGGCATCAACGCATCTTGAAATGAAAAAGAAAAAATTTTGAGGGGGTGTTATACAAATTTTTTGCTGAGCGCGAATAATACACCTATGTGAATAATACATAGGTGTATTTTTCACAGAATAATAAACCAAAATTCTCTGCTGGCGGTCCTGCGACCGGTCTGGACTCAGGGGATGGAGCAAAGCCAGGCAACTGGGATCTTGCCCATCCCAAAACCGGTACCACGGGTAGGGGAAGCCCCAGGCAACCGACACACCGCCTAGGCAAAGTGTCACCTGCTTGCCCCCTGAATTCGGTTGGCATCGTGATGGTCGTGGTTGATTACCCAGGCGCTGGAATTGAACCAGTTGCTGTGGTGAGGTGCCCTCCCAGATGGTTCGGGGACCACCTGGATAGGCGCCGGCATGTGAGTTTTGCGGGAAACCAAAAACTCGGGAACCAACCTGCCAAGCTGGTTGAGTGAGCCACAACACTCGCCTCCACCTGTAGGTGCAACAGGAACTTGGTCATATCCAAGGACTCTGATTGTACAGTCACATCTCAGGAGGGCTTCCCTGTCTGCTTGCAACTGAGCTGGGCTCTCCTTAAACCATTGGACACATTCCCAGCGTGACGTCACTATTTGCCCAAACATTGAAAATCCATAGAATAAAGACTACTGATCGCAGGAGAGTGCGGTTGGACTCAAAACGCTCATAATGTAATCAACTTTCATTTTAAAACAATTTTGGTTTATTATTCTGTGAATAATACACCTATGTATTCGCTCAGCAAAAAATTTTTATAACACCCCCTCAAAATTTTTTCTTTTCCGTTTCAAGGTGCGTAGATTCAAAAAATGCAATGTCCGTCCGCCGTACGCCGTCCGCCGTACGCCGTCCGCCGTCCGCCGTCCGCCGTACGCCGTCCGCCGTATCACGTGTACAGGCTTCATTTTTGGTCTAAAAAAATCGTTCTTTCGCATACATGCTCCATTTGGGCCCTAGTTGTGTCCCGAAACTTTTCAGCCCGATCGGAATATACCCAGGGGTGTTATGAGTGAAAATGTGTGTAAAAATAGGTACTTTTTGCGTTTTAGCAACATGTTAGTAAAATGAGCTTTTGAGGTATCGTTTTTCATGTTTTTGGGGACGAGAAGACCGAATATGAAGTCGATTTTGACCAAAGACGCGGAAATTGAGGTTTTACCATTGGCTCAGCTCCCAAAATTGTTTTTTTTTAGTCAAAAACCTGGAAAACTGTCTGAAATCACCATCAATGTGTATACTAACATTAGAAAAAGTGTAAACAGCTGAATCAAGACCATTAAATCGCACTACCAATGATCAAATATGATCTGGGGGGGGGGGGGGGGGAAAGTGTAGGTACCTATTTCATGTTTTGGGGGCCAAAATTGGTGGAAATCATCAGGAATAGCTAATTCAATCATTCCACATGAAAGAAACAATAAATTTAACTGCCAACAAGAGTCTCTAGAACTCCAATAGAATAATAAACCCATGTGACAAGGACTTTGCAGCGTTTTTTTTAAGTCATGGGTATTCCCTATTGAGGATAAATTGAGGAATTGTATGACTGAATGTAACTTTTTGTGGGAGCTATACTGCCCATCCAATTGTTTCTTTTGTTCTTTTCTTTTTTTACCCATTTTTCCGAGAGAAGGCTAGAATCCCAAATGGTCACGTTTTTGGCAGCAACAACTGACGAAAAACTACACCTACAACTGCGACTAGTACGTCGTAAGTATTTCGATATGGGAGTCGCCTTATACAACCTGACTAAAGATCTTGATAATTTGAGGGACGGTAAGGTGAAGGAAATTTTGTTGTTTTGTGGTGCGTCTAAAGCCTTCGACATGGCAGACTGAAGTGTATTACTTGAACGAACCGAACAAACGATGGTGTTCGAGATGGTGGTCCTCTGGCTACTTGTCAGAGAGAAAACCATTGTATACGTACAGGAATAATACATGAGCTATAGCCAGTAGCTGTAGAGTTATGTAGCATTCAAGGGGAACGTTAAGCTCGATTTAGTTTTTAATTTAGACAAACCAGCTCACCAATCACTTGCCAAATGTAAAATCGTACCTCTTTGCAGATGATACTTCTGTACTAATTTCTGGAAGTTCTTGGAACACTGTTTTTGGAGAAGATCGGAATGCGGTTGATTTGTTGGAGACGGGTTTGCCTAGAGTAGTTTGACGTTAAACTCAGGGGAAAACCAAATATAATTTGTTTGGTAACGAAGCTGATGGAGCATTCTTGAATCCACCCTAAACTGCAAGAACTGAATTGATTATTTATCACAAGTTTAAATGATCTATCGATCACGAGCAGTTACCGATATAAGGAAGCTACTCGTATGTGCCTTTAACTTGGCAGACTGTTTTTTGTCACCACACACTTGCCTACTCGAACTGATTTTGTTTGCTCCTAATGCTTAATTATTAAAATTTCAAGTATTCATGTATAAATCTTTATGAAAAGGATTATACTAAGAACAGTAATATCTCAATGTTCCCTTTTTAAGAAAGCCCTTCATTTATTTAGGTTTTTTCGTGACCTTCCAAGAATAATTTGATGTAGTCACCAACTCCTCGTAATGCGCGTTTGGGTTTGTACAATAAAACAGTTCGATTTGAATTGATATTGCTTTTAAATATATATATATATATATATATATATATATATATATATATATATATATATAACAAGACTAGACTGGTCATTCCTCAATCCTGAATTGTGTTCATCAACCTAGTCATCTGAATCAACTTGTTATATATATATATATATATATATATATATATATATATATATATATATATATATATCACAAAAAATTCACCTACCAATATGAAATTGCAAAAAGTTATGAGTATGGACTAGAATTGTTTTAACTAACGGTTCCGGTGTGGAGACTGCCACACAATACTCCCATGTTCTTTATAATAGTATGGACACAAGTTTGGCGGCAGGTGCCGCCCATTTCGGCCTGACGGGCCATTGACATATTTTTTGGTGTCAGTTAGCCAAATCAAATGCGATCGAGCAATCAATGCGCAATGCGCAATCGACTGAGCAATGCGATCAATAGGCATGACCTAGACATCCTAACGGACATTATGGTACCGATCTCACCAATTCTGGTCTATTTTTACGGCAGTTGTCGCTGAAAATCGATAAATCCCGCCATAAATCCCTTATTTGCCCATCTACAAAGGCTCGCTCTCGTCTCAAAATATGAGAGCAAAACGAAAAATCTGAAAAAGACAGTAATTTTAGGAAGTTATGATCCTACTGAAATTCCAGCATATATGTTCATAACATGTACGGAGCGATATCAAGCGGAAAACCGTCTAGAAACTCGTTTTGAGCACTTCTGAACAAGACCCTCTGATGCGTACCATCCTGATATCCATATTAAGAGTCATCCTTCGGAAGGTCCGCTGCACTTTTCAAGGAAGCGTCAGTTTTCTCAGTTAACCAACTTCACACCATTTCAGCATTATCCTTTTTCCACAAGCATACTGACTACTTTTCCATTCCCAAACTACATCATTCGTACGCCGCCCGTCTATCAACGCTATCTGTCATCCCCAGCGTTCCTGCACATCAATTTTGGCTTACCTCTTCTGCTCCGTTACCAACTCGCAACTGCTATGCACAATAGGTCGGCATACCAAAAACATGTATTCACTAGGTTAATCAAGCAGAGTCCTTTAGTCTGCCAATTACTCTTCCACAATATTTACAGAATGTAACTCAATCAGTGCTTCCATAATTGCTCATTGGATTTTGTTTTTGATTATGTAGCCAGCCAAGTGCTACTTCTGTTGAGCTATAATGTTTGCAATATTTTTACTTCTATATTTCACTTGACCGATGAATGGTGATTTAATTTAAATGAAGGCTGTTATTATAAATTTTTTTTGTATACAAATCGGGCTTAGCAGACAGTGTGGCTAAGGTACAACACAGAACACCGTTCTATCGAGTGGGATACTTCCTTTACATTGAGGTTTATAAATCCTATTATTTTGTATAAATTACCTGTCTAAATTCATTTTGTGTTTTATGTGGTAATTTATTTTTCATTTCATTTCATTCCATGGTTTTCTCTAACCCCTATTTTTGACGGTATCACCGTACATCCATTCCTATAACTAGGGACATGGAAGTAAAAGTGGGTCAAAAATAAGTTTTGTGGGTCAAAACCTGTCTAAAATCATTGAAAAAAAAACTACAAAACAAGAGTAGTGGTGATTTGATCAAAATCATGGAAGTGTAATAATTCACTCATATGGCCATGCTGCATGGCTGTAACTGTTATCTCTCCTGAAAAATGTCTGATGTGGTGCTCAGGCCATTAAGCGTTCCTGCTTATTTACTTATCTCATACTTAATTGCTGGTGTCTCCTACAACATTGTAGGTGGGTACTCGAGATGTGCGTCTTGGTAGACTTTTAGGGGAGGTTTTGGTGTTTTGGCACTGTCTCATGGCTCGACGAGCTTCGAGTCTCCCGCCTATAAAGTTGCGCCGATTCCGAACTGGATCTGAGCTGCCATCAGAAGCAAACCTCCGATTCCACAGCCTGAGTACCGACCTAACGAGGGACGGGCTCCACAAAACCCTTACCTACGCCTTTTACAATCACCTTCCCCCTCTCAGTCCCTTATCGAACTTTTATTAATCAATCCACTGATTACATGCTGTCACGAGCCCTTAAATGTCCCACAAGAATCCCGCCCACTTGAAACGCACCTTTCAGCTCTATCTGATGAACGTTTGTGCCGCCTTCTCCTTAGACCATGTCTCATCACCTTCTGTCCCTTGTCAATTAACACCGGGGCCGACGAGTAACGTGACAATTGAGTAGGGGCTCGCCTTTGTAACCATCACACGCAACACTAACATACACACATCTTAAATATTGAAACTTCTCATTAGTTTTACAAACTGCACCACAGGCAATCAAATTCGGCGACCCCCGTAAATTTTGCTTCTGCACTATTTTGCCTGCGCGTGCGCAACCATGAAATTCTCGTCACTCCCGTAATACCGGTAACCGATTTTGCAGAGATGCAGGGATAATGCAGGCTGAGTCTAATGGTACTCTAAGAATTTCATTGAGATAAGAATCATGGTGGTATCTACGCATGCATGAACAACGCTTAAAACTCCTGTTCCGTTCAACCGGTGTAGGCCAAATTTCCAGGGATCTTGTAGGTTGGGTCACTAGTTTACTGTCCCTAGCGTGATTCGTGATTAACAGTAAAATCCCCAACAGTCGATTGTGAAGAATTTCTGGCACAGCCCTCTCGAATGCAGATGTTTTCGACTGGTGTAACGGTAGTTGAACCTATTCTCATGAGCTATACTGCCCACCCTCTTGGCAGATGTTGAGACGCCCCCCTCGCTCTCTAAAATTTGATATTTTCTTGCGCCATCAAAATGACAGCTGAACTCTTTTGAATACAAATTTATACGGAGCCTTTTATTAGCTCAAGGTAGGTACAAGTTACACGAATAAAATCCGTGTATCGTCAAACCACCCCTATGTTCTTCAAATTTCAGCTCCTTTTGACTGCCTATTCATTTCGATATACAAGGGAATTTAATTATTATAACAACCAACAAAAAATCTGTAATTTCGATGCGAATCCAGATCCTATATTCAACTCCTTTTCTATACTAAGACAAATGTTTGTAAGTAGATAAATATACAGGTAATAATGATATATATTATGATATGTGCATATATACTAGTAATTGCAATTTTGGTGACTGATGGGGGAAGAAATAGCAAACACATAAATAAAACTCACAGAATACGAGAGGGAATATTGCGCCTATGGCGGCTGGGATTGAGCTGAATTCCCTTCCCTCTGATATATTCCCTCTGAATCTCTGCGAGTTTTATTTTATTTGTTTGCAATATTTTCTCCCACCTGTCATCAAAATTAAATTACCATATATACTCCCTTACTTACTGTAGGTACTTTTACTTTAGGTATTCTATTCTTAAAAATCACTAAAACGTGGAGAAAATACCGTGAATTCAACAAAATAGGGAAATCGTGACTTTATACACTGAAGAACATTTGGAGAGCAAACCCTACTGGATTTTGGATGAGGAAATTTGAAATTTGGAAACAATTGAGGAAATTTGAAATTGATGAAATCTGGATTTT
Organism: Leptopterna dolabrata; assembly: GCA_954871275.1. NCBI lineage: Eukaryota > Metazoa > Arthropoda > Insecta > Hemiptera > Miridae > Leptopterna > Leptopterna dolabrata. The sequence goes on from OX940974.1 coordinate 14,835,096, forward strand.
AATTGCCAAAGACGGTCGAAAATGTTTTATAATTTACGATGTTCAATAATTATCGCAGTAGGTTGGAGGTACTTCAGTGCCAACGTAACTTTCAAAATTTGCTGGCTGAGTCATTCTACAATTTTTTAACTGTTACAAGTTTTTTACGCGTACATAAACTGTATGTGCCACTAAACAATCAAATGGCGAGAACTAGGTACATATTTGGAGTGTTCAATGATTCGGCAATTAAGCGTCAAAACTGATTGTTTATAATGTAGGTTACCTATTGAATTTAACTGGATTGATTTTTAAGCATCAGGCTAGTGGTAGATATACAGGATTCGTATTTTCATTCTCCCAAATTCATAGTTCCGAGAAAATGTCCAGATCTGGCTGAAATACCTGAACCATCTGGCCATCTGGCTGAAATCTGAATATACCAACGAATTCTCCACCCAACAACTGAATCTGACTATTGTTTTTTATATTTCCCAAACGTTGTAGTTGTTACCCACGTTTGTACAGTATTTGCCCTAATGTAGTTATACGTATTAAAACTGCAGTTTCTGACAGTATTGTTTATTGACCTTCGCATATCTAAAGTCGTATCAATTGACATTATAAATTACCTATTTTTCATCCCAAAATACTGCATAATTTTTTCATCCAAAAATATCATATTTAACCAGTGCTTTCGTTTTTGAATGAAAATATTGATAGATAATACAAAACAACTTGAGATTTCATCACATCATATAATTTTTGAATTTGTTAGTATCTATTATTACTTACTAATATGATCGTAATGATGAAATCCTGAATAATGTATTTTATTTCGTAATATTTTTCTGTACAAATACATTGGTATTATATCTTTGGGAGAAAACAATTTGCCAATTCTCCGCCGTCTACGTCCAAGCATAAAGCGAATGTTACCTCAATATCACTAAATTCTTATTTGGACTTGAAATTTTTTCGTTTCAAATGAAGTATTTCGATAATTGAATAATCGAAATTTCTCTGTTCAAAAACAAAATACTCCCTTTACCTTCAAACTATTGCAGTAGGTACGAACGGCTAGTAAATTCAGTTTCTGCCTTGCGTTTATGCCGACTACTCGGTCTTAATTTCTATGTTTTTCCAACAATTCAGAACTCACAGCAGTCTTTTGATTGGCGTATCTTGTCTGACTTGTCGGAAAAAATTTAATGAAAATTCAATCTTCAACGCAAAGGCGTCTTCAAAAAACCGTCATGCTTTTTCATTAATTTTCATACGTTCAACGTCTCGCAACCACAGATATGTATACCTATCTATCGTCGCATATCTATGGTATACAACCTATTGTACAAATATTTACGGTCGCAACCTCGTCTCATTTTCACGCTCTCAATACCAGCGGCGCCTTGTAGTGATTAATAATTTTGTTAATTTTAGTGAGAAGAAAGTATGCCACTACGTACTTCGTCAAGTTTTGCTTATTAACGAAGAATAAACTATTGCAAGTTCCAGAGTGTGAACCTACATGAATTTTTTCTAATGGTTTTCCACACAAATCCTATTCGGCGGGTGTCCATCCTTACGCTATACAAAACCACCACAAAGCAACAATCCACCATCACTATACAAAATTTAGAATTTCACCTCAATGTCAATGATAAGAAAAAGGATGAGTTCGAAAACCATCAATGTTGGTCGAATCGAGTTTTAGTGTGCCAAAAACTACTGCTAAAAATTGACAGAACATGCTAATTTTACCCAAAAACGGTAATAATGATTCTAGACTAGAGATTATTAATTATATGGGATCAAAAATTTAGTATAAACTTCAGAACTATAAGTTTAACTATATAGTATAAGTAACTTCTTTTTATAAACATCAAAATCAGATTGAATTCCATGTAAATAATAATTATATAACAAAGACGGCGGTAAATTCATAAAATTAATCATGATATGAATTTGAAAAAACATTTGACAGGCAAACTACGAATTTGGATCTTTTCCTACCTAAAAACATTGGAAAATGTTCAATATTGTAGAAGGTTGATAGTTCGAATAGGTAACTATGTTGCTGTGAAAATCTTGAAAAAATGATCATATTACATAAATTTGTTAAGGAAGCTACGATTCCGGTTCTGGAAGTTTATTAATTTTTAGCTCATTGCCTGTGGCCCTATTAGCGTTTTTTCGAACACTTTTGCGCAAGAGATCGTTGGGAACATCTTGAAATCATAATAGGAAGAGGTAATGGGGCTCAGACACCTCAATGAGTTTTTAAAATCAGGTCTGTTCAAGGGTTAAACCTCGTTCCGCATATTTTATTTTGATTACCTATCATTCATTACAGCGCATTCTCATTATAGTTCACACTTAACAAAAGAACGCAGGGCGTTTACTGCCAACATACACTCGGGTCCAAGATTTTTTGTAATCTCAAGTGTACGCTGTCTTAGGCGGATCCGGTAAGGAAGTATATTTATGGCGAGTAATACTCACAGAAGTTGGAATTAAAATTCAACAAACTGACGGAAGACATTCGAATTCATGATCATATGCATCTTACGTCATTTATGTTTAGTTTGATAAATTATTGTTTATATGGAAAATTATGCGCATGTGTTCAAGTAATTATGTGTATAACACAGTACGTATACTTTAAACAGCAATCAAAACTAATGTGACACTATCTGTTTTATTGTGAGAATTGAAAGGATTATTACGGTGCTCTACCTTGAGAAAATACGAAGTACTTGAGAGTCGCTAGGAAGAAGATGAGGGCGATCATAACTGATGTGGAAGTTCTGATGAAGACGATGAAAGAGTTCTCTGACACTGGGAAGAAATCACTGTTTTATAATATTCGACTTTGAGACAGTGCACCAATTTTAAAACTTTGTTCGGTTGTTTCGATCAAATTTGAACAGTCACCGGGTGGGTATGAGGAAAGGCGTCAGTCCCCGAACACGACACCGAACGTTGGAAGGAATCAAATGAATAAATAATAATGAATAAATGAAAATTATACACGTGTGACTTGGCGGTTGAGCGCGAAGGGCGGGTGACGCGATGTATTTCGATGGGTGGGTGAGCGTGGAGGCCGCGTGAACCGACACGGAGCAAGTACCGGCAGCGACTGGACTCGCGCTAGCGCCACCTCCCGCCTCCGACGATGCCCGTCGACCCCCCTGAAACCTCCTGAAACCCTCCGTACCCACCACCCACCCCCAATATCATCCCCAAAAAACCTCCGAAATACAGGAAAAGACTTGACGCAAGATTTAGGAGTTACACTCTCATACTCTCCCTTGGTACTTTTTGGTTTATTATTCTGTGAATAATACACCTATGTAATCGCTCAGCAAAAAATTTGTATAACACCCCCTCAAAATTTTTTCTTTTCCGTTTCAGGTGCGTGGATTCCAAAAATGCAATGTCCGTCCGCCGTCCGCCGTATCACGTGTACAGGCTTCATTTTAAGTCTAAAAACGCTGCAAAGTCCTTTTCACATGGGTTTATTATTCTATTGGACGTACCTACAGAAATGTTGGCTGTTCATTTATTGTTTCTTTCATGTGAAATAATTGAAATAGCTATTTCTGATGGTTTCCACCAATTTCGGCCCCCAACACACAAATTAGGTAGGTACGCTCCTTTTAATTTTTTTTGTTCAAATTATCTTTGATCATTGGTAGTGCCATTTAATCGTCTAGATCCACGTGTCGACACTTTTTCTAGTGTTATTATACAAATTGATGGTGATTTCAGACGATTTTCCAGGTTTTTGCCTCATAAAAAATCAATTTTGGCAGCTGAACCTTTGGTAGAACCTCAATTTTCCACTATTTGGTCAAAATCGACTTCATATTCGGTCTTCTCGTCCCCAAAAACATGGAAAACGATTTCTCAGAAGCTCATGTTACTAACATGTTGCTAAAACGCAAAAGTACCTATTTTTACACACATTTTCACTCATAACACCCCAGGGTATCTTCCCATCGGGCTGAAAAATTTCGGGACACAACTAGGGCCCAAATGGAGCATGTGTGCGAAAGAACGAATTTTTTAGACCGAAAATGAAGCCGGTAATAGTATTATTCACATAATAATAAACCAAAAGTACCTATTTTTGTGCACATTTTCACTTTAAACATCCCTGGGTATATTCCGATCGGGCTGAAAAGTTCCGGGACATAACTAGGGCCCAAATGGAGCCTGTTTGCGAAAGAACGACTTTTTAGACCGAGAATAAAGCCGGTACGCGTGATACGGCGGACGGCGTCCGCCGTATCACGTGTACAGGCTTCATTTTCGGTCTAAAAAAATCGTTCTTTCGCAAACATGCACCATTTGGGCCCTAGTTGTGTCCCGAAACTTTTCAGCCCGATCGGAATATACCCAGGGGTGTTATGAGTGAAAATGTGTATAAAAAAACGCTGCAAAGTCCTTGTCACATGGGTTTATTATTCTATTGGACAAACCTACAGAGATGTTGGCTGTTTATTTATTTTTTCTTTCATATAAAATAATTTAAATAGCTATTTCTGGTGGTTTCCACCAATTTTGGCCCCCAAAACACGAATAAGGTACGCTCCTTCTTTTTTTTTAAATAAATTATCTCTGATCATTGATAGTAGGTACCATTTAATCGTCTTGATCCACCTGTTGACACTTTTTACAGTGTTATTCTACAAATTGATGGTGATTTCAGACGATTTCGCAGGTTTTTGACTCATAAAAATTCAATTTCGGGAGCTGAACATCTGGTAGAACCTCGATTTTCTATTCTTTGGTCAAAATCGACTTCATATTCGGTCTTCTCGTCCCCAAAAACATGAAAAACGATACCTTAAAAGCTCATGTTACCAACATGTTACTAAAACGCAAAAAGTACCTATTTTTATACACATTTTCACTCGTAACTCCCCTGGATATATTCCGATCGGGTTGAAAAGTTTCGGGACACAACTAGGGCCCAAATGGAGCATGTGTGCGAAAGAACGATTTTTTTAGACCGAAAATGAAGCCTATACACGTGATACGGCGGACGGCGTACGGCGGACGGCGTACGGCGGACGGCGTACGGCGGACGGACATTGCATTTTGGTTTATTATTCTGTGAATAATACACCTATGTATTCGCTCAGCAAAAAATTTTTATAACACCCCCTCAAACTTTTTTCTTTTACGTTTCAAGGTGCATAGATTCCAAAATTGCAATGTCCGTCCGCCGTACGCCGTCCGCCGTATCACGTGTACAGGCTTCATTTTCGGTCTAAAAAAATCGTTCTTTCGCACACATGCTCCATTTGGGCCCTAGTTGTGTCCCGAAACTTTTCAGCCCGATCGGAATATACCCAGGGGTGTTATGAGTGAAAATGTGTGTAAAAATAGGTACTTTTTACGTTTTAGCAACATATTGGTAACATGAGCTTCTGAGATATCGTTTTCTATGTTTTTGGGGACGAGAAGACCGAATATGAAGTCGATTTTGACCAAAGAGTGGAAAATTGAGTTCTACCAAATGTTCAGCTCCCAGAATTGATTTTTTATGAGCGAAAAACCTGGGAAATCGTCTGAAATCACCATCAGTTTGTATAATAACACTGGAAAAAGTGTCAAGACGTGGTTCAGGACGATTAAATGGCACTACCAATGATCAAAGATAGTTAAAAAAAAAAGAAAAAAAAGAGCGTACCTAATTTGTGTTTTGGGGGCCAAAATTAATGGAAACCATCAGAAGTAGCTATTTCGATTATTACGCATGAAAGAAACAATTAATGAACAGCCAACGTTTCTGTAGGTATGTCCAGTAGAATAATAAACCCATGTGACAGGGACTTTGCAGCGTCTTTACGTTTTAGCAACATATTGGTAACATGAGCTTCTGAGATATCGTTTTCTATGTTTTTGGGGACGAGAAGACCGAATATGAAGTCGATTTTGACCAAAGAGTGGAAAATTGAGTTCTACCAAATGTTCAGCTCCCAGAATTGAATTTGGTTTATTATTCTCTGAATAATACACCTATGTAATCGCTCAGCAAAAAATTTTTATAACCCCTCCTCAAACTTTTTTCTTTTCCGTTTCAAGGTGCGTAGATTCAAAAAATGCAATGTCCGTCCGCCGTCCGCCGTACGCCGTCCGCCGTCCGCCGTATCACGTGTACAGGCTTCATTTTCGGTCTAAAAAAGTCGTTCTTTCGCACACATGCTCTATTTGGGCCCTAGTTGTGTCCCGAAACTTTTCAGCCCGATCGGAATATACCCAGGGGTGTTGTGAGTGAAAATGTGTGTAAAAATAGGTACTTTTTGCGTTTTAGCAACATGTTGGTAACATGAGCTTTTGAGGTATCGTTTTCCATGTTTTTGGGGACGAGAAGACCGAATATGAGGTCGATTTTGGCCAAGGAGTGGAAAATTGAGGTTGTACCAGATGTTCAGCTCCCAAAATTGATTTTTTATGAGTCAAAAACCTGCGAAATCGTCTGAAATCACCATCAATGTGTATACTAACATTAGAAAAAGTGTAAACAGCTGAATCAAGACCATTAAATCGCACTACCAATGATCAAAGATGATCTGGGGGGGAAAAAAAAGTGTACCTATTTCATGTTTTGGGGGCCAAAATTGGTGGAAATCATCAGGAATAGCTAATTCAATCATTCCACATGAAAGAAACAATAAATTTAACTGCCAACAAGAATCTCTAGAACTCCAATAGAATAATAAACCCATGTGACAAGGACTTTGCAGCGTTTTTGTTTTAGTAACATGTTAGTAACATGAGCGTACCTAGTTTTGTGGGCCAAAATTGTGGATCAGAAATAGCTACTTCGGCTATTTCAATTATTTCACATGAAAGAAACAGAAATGAACAGCCAGTATTTCTGTAGGTATGTCCAGTAGAATAATAAACCCATGTGACAAGGGCTTTGCAGCGTTTTAGGAATCTACGCACTTTCAAACGGAAAAGAAAAAATTTTGAGGGGGTGTTATACAAATTTTTTGCTGAGCGAATACATAGGTGTATTATTCACAGAATAAGAAACCAAAAGTCGTTCTTTCGCACACACGCTCCATTTGCGCCCTAGTTGTGTCCCGAAACTTAGCAGCCCGATCGAAATATACCCAGGGGTGTTATGAGTGAAAATGTGTATAAAAATAGGTAATTTTTGGTTTATTATTCTGTGAATAATACGCCTATGTATTCGCTCAGCAACAAAATTTTATAACACCCCCCCCCCACCCCCCCACCCAATTTTTTATTTTCCGTTTCAAGGTGCGTAGATTCCAAAAACGCAATGTCCGTCCGCCGTATCACGTGTTCCGGCTTCATTTTCGGTCTAAAAAAGTCGTTTTTTCGCACACAGCCTCAATTTGGGCCCTAATTGTGTCCCGAAACTTTTCAGCCCGATCGGAATATATCCAGGGGTGTGATGAGTGAAAATGTGTATAAAAATAGGTACTTTTTGTGTTTTAGTAACATATTAGTAAATTGAGCTTTTGAGGTATCGTTTTTGGGGACGAGAAGACCGAATATGAAGTCGATTTTGACCAAAGAGTAGGAAATAGAGGTTCTACCAAATGTTCAGCTCCCAAAATTGATTTTTTTATGAGTCAAAAACCTAGAAAATCGTCTGAACTCATCATCAATGTGTATAATTACACTAGAAAAAGTGTCAACATATGGATCAAGACGATTAAATTACACTACCAATAATCAAAGATAATATGGAAAAAAACGCTGCAAAGTCCTTGTCACATGGGTTTATTATTCTATTGGAGTTCTAGAGATTCTTGTTGGCTGTTAAATTTATTGTTTCTTTCATGTGGAATGATTGAAATAGCTATTTATGATGATTTCCACCAATTTTGGCCCCCAAAACATGAAATAAGTTCGCTTTTTTTTCCAGACCATCTTTGATCATTGGTAGTGCCATTTAATGGTCTTGATTCACATGTTTACACATTTTCTAATGTTATTATACACATTGATGGTGATTTCAGACAGTTTTCCAGGTTTTTGACTCATAAAAAAACCATTTTGGGAGCTGAACCTTTGGTAAAACCTCAATTTCCGCGTCTTTGGTCAAAATCGACTTCATATTCGGTCTTCTCGTCCCCAAAAACATGGAAAAGGATACCTCAAAACCTCATGTTACCAACATGTTGCTAAAACGCAAAAAGTACCTATTTTTATACACATTTTCACTCATAACACCCCTGGGTATATTCCGATCGGGCTGAAAAGTTTCGGGACACAACTAGGGCCCAAATGGAGCATGTGTGCGAAAGAACGATTTTTTTAGACCGAAAATGAAGCCTGTACACGTGATACGGCGGACGGCGGACGGCGGACGGCGTACGGCGGACGGCGTACGGCGGACGGACATTGCATTTTTGGAATCTACGTACCTTGAAACGGAAAAGAACAAATTTTGAGGGGGTGTTATAAAAATTTTTTGCTGAGCGAATACATAGGTGTATTATTCACAGAATAATAAACCAAAAAGGAGCGTACCTAATTCGTGTTTTGGGGGCCAAAGTTGTGGATCAGAAATAGCTATTTCGGCTATTTCAATTATTTAAACAACTATAAATAAAGAGATAAATAAAGAAATAAACAGCCAACATTTCCGTCGGTATGTCTAGTAGAATAATAAACCCATGTGACAAGGACTTTGCAGCGTTTTTCTGTCGGTGAACAACAGATTTCTCACAGGGATCCTGACTGGAGGTTCGCTTCGAGCAGAAGGAAAAATCCACGGATTACCCGGCCTGGAACCGGACTACCAATAAGATCAGCCCTCAACTGAACTCTGCACAGAGGGAACTGGTTACAGTCGAATTTTGATCGAATTTTTACTCGGACACCGACCCACACACAGGTGCCCCCCTCCAAATTTCAGTCCCACTCAACCGTTTTGGTTTATTAATATCAATAATGTTCATATTATCAATTTATATTATCAATAAATGCTCATTTATCGTTTCTTTCACGGGCAGTAATTGAAATAGCTATTTTAGATGGTTTCCACCCATTTTGGCTCCCACAAACACGATCTCTGCTCCTTTTGGTTTATTATTCCGTGAATAATTGACCTATATATTCTATATATTTGCCCAGCAAAAATGTTTTATAACACCCCCTAAAAAAAAATTTCTTTTACATTTCCAGGTGCGTAGATTCCAAAACGATGAATTCTATTGGACATGCCTACACAAATGTTGCTGTTCATTTATTGTTTCTTTCATGTGCCATTATTGAAATGGCTATTTGATGGTTTCCACGAATTTTGGCCCCCAAAAACACGAATTAGGTTCGATTTTTTTTGTAACAGATTATTTTTGATCATCGATAGTACCATTTAATTGTCTTGATTCACCTGTTGACACTACTTCTAGTGTTATTATACAAATGTATGGAGGTTTCAGACAATTTCCCATGTTTTTGACTAATAAAAAATGAATTTTGGGAGCTTAACCTTCGTTACAACCTCAATTCTTCACTCTTCGGTCAAAATCAACCTAATATTCGGTCCCATCGCCTTAAAAAACATGAAAAACGATACCTCACATGTTCATGTTCTAAAACCTCAAAAATCTCTCGAAAACCCCTATTTTTACATCCATTTTGGTTTATTATTCTGTGAATAATACACCTATGTATTCGCTCAGCAAAAAATTTTTATAACACCCCCTCAAAATTTTTTCTTTTCCGTTTCAAGGTGCGTAGATTCAAAAAATGCAATGTCCGTCCGCCGTACGCCGTCCGCCGTACGCCGTCCGCCGTCCGCCGTCCGCCGTATCACGTGTCCAGGCTTCATTTTTGGTCTAAAAAATTCGTTCTTTCGCACACATGCTCCATTTGGGCCCTAGTTGTGTCCCGAAACTTTTCAGCCCGATCGGAATATACCCAGGGGTGTTATGAGTGAAAATGTGTGTAAAAATAGGTACTTTTTGCGTTTTAGCAACATGTTAGTAAAATGAGCTTTTGAGGTATCGTTTTTCATGTTTTTGGGGACGAGAAGACCGAATATGAAGTCGATTTTGACCAAAGACGCGGAAATTGAGGTTTTACCATTGGCTCAGCTCCCAAAATTGGTTTATTTTTAGTCAAAAACCTGGAAAACTGTCTGAAATCACCATCAATGTGTATACTAACATTAGAAAAAGTGTAAACAGCTGAATCAAGACCATTAAATCGCACTACCAATGATCAAATATGATCTGGGGGGGAAAAAAAAGTGTAGGTACCTATTTCATGTTTTGGGGGCCAAAATTGGTGGAAATCATCAGGAATAGCTAATTCAATCATTCCACATGAAAGAAACAATAAATTTAACTGCCAACAAGAATCTCTAGAACTCCAATAGAATAATAAACCCATGTGACAAGGACTTTGCAGCGTTTTTCTCCTATAACACCCCTGGGTATATTCCGATCTGGCTGCAAAGTTTCGGGACACAACTGGGGCCCAAGTGGAGCCTGTGTGCGAAAGAACGAATTTTTTACACCAAAAATGAAGCTGGTATACGTGATACGGCGGACGGACATTGCATTTTGGTTTATTATTCTGTGAATAATACACCTATGTATTCGCTCAGCAAAAAATTTTTATAACACCCCCTCAAAATTTTTTCTTTTCCGTTTCAAGGTGCGTAGATTCCAAAAATGCAATGTCCGTCCGCCGTCCGCCGTACGCCGTATCACGTGTACAGGCTTCATTTTCGGTCTAAAAAAGTCGTTCTTTCGCACACATGCTCCATTTGGGCCCTAGTTGTGTCCCGAAACTTTTCAGCCCGATCGGAATATACCCAGGGGTGTTATGAGTGAAAATGTGTACAAAAATAGGTACTTTTTGCGTTTTAACAACATGTTAGTAACATGAGCTTTTGAGGTATCTTTTTCCATGTTTTTGAGGACGAGAAGACCGAATATGAAGTCGATTTTGACCAAAGACGCGGAAATTGAGGTTTTACCAAAGGTTCAGCTCCCAAAATTGGTTTTTTATGAGTCAAAAACCTGGAAAACTGTCTGAAATCACCATCAATGTGTACAATAACATTGGAAAAAGTGTAAACAGGTGAATCAAGACCATTAAATGCCACTACCAATGATCAAAGATGATCTTAAAAAAAAAAAGAAAACAAAGCGTACCTATTTCATGTTTTGGGGGCCAAAATTGGTGGAAATCATCAGAAATAGCTATTTCAATCATTCCACATGAAAGAAACAATACATTTAACAACCAAAAAAAATCTCTAGAACTCCAATAGAATAATAAACCCATGTGACAAGGACTTTGCAGCGTTTTTGGAATCTATGCACATTGAAACGTAAAAGAAAAATTTTGAGGGGGTGTTATAAAAATTGTTGCTGAGCGATTACGTAGGAGTATCATTCACAGAATAATAAACCAAAATGCAATGACCGTCCGCCGTCCGCCGTATCAGCCATATCTACTTTATTTTCTGACTAAAAAATTCGTTCATTCGCAAACAGGCTCCATTTGGCCCCTAGTTGTGTCTCGAAACTTTGCAGCCCGATCGGAATATACCCAGGGGTGTTATGAGTGAAAAGGGGTATAAAAATAGGGTTTTTTGCTGTTTTAGTAAAATGAGCTGTGGGGACGAGAAGACCGAATATGAAGTCAATTTTGACCAAAGAGTGGAAAATTGAGGTCCTAACGAGGTTTCAGCCTTAAATTTACGTTAAATTTTGGTCTAAAATCGTCGTTCTTCCGCACACAGTTTGGATCCCCATTTGGGAAAGCATTTGGGTGCTATTTGTGCCCCGAAGCTCGGCAGCCCGATCGAAATACACCCAGGGGTGTTATGGGAGAAAACCCTGATTTTGACCAGACCTAGAAGAATTGAGTTTGTAACAAAGGTTAAGCTCCCAAATAATAATCCTAGAAGTAGTATCAACAAGTGAATCAAGACAATTAAATAGCACTATCAATGATCAAAGATAATTTGTAATTAAAATAATGATTAAAAAAATAAATAGGAGCCTAATTCGTGTTTTAGAAAAACCGTAAAAATGAACAGCCAACATTCCTGTAGGTATGTCCAGTAGAATAATAAACCCATGTGACAAGGACTTTGCAGCGTTTTTTTTCCCCTCAATGTTTTCATGTTCTTGACGTAATTTTCGTGAACGATTCAGATTAAACTCACTGATGTGAGTCCAATCAAAATTAACAGTCTTTTGAAGGAATGTCCAAAGAATTGTGCTACAAACTGAGTTTTTACCTTCCAGGTACCGAAACCAAGAGTAATAGAGGAGCACTGTATTCACACTGAACAACCAACCCAACACAATGGACACCTGCAATTTGCCTACAGTAGGTACTTAGCCACCATTTCCACTGAACAAGGGTAAGAAATGTTGTGTGATGCCTCGGCCTTGATAAATAAAAACGCTGCAACGTCCTTGTCACGTGGGTTTATTATTCTCGACTGAATGCGGCACGACTTGGACCTCATAGTTAGAGAGCCAGTGGCCTCCTAATTTAACCGGAAGATGTATAGCTGCAATCCCCCTAAATCGAAGGGGCTTGATGCCCTGAAACGAGATCCGCGAGTCAGCCACTCCCTACCCGGGGCATTATTATAAAAATTTTGAATTCAATTTTCAAAATTTTGGCTCCTCATTTAACCGAAAGATAAATGGTTGAAATTTGTTTCAAAATGTAGGTTTCTGATCACTGGTTTAGGATTCAGGGCGACTGACGACCGATCCTGGGCCAATTTACTAACTGACGCGTTCAAATTTGGTTAAAATGTGCATCTAATTTAACCGAGAGATAAATGGCCGGGGTTTTTTTCAGAACGACCAGCATGCAGCCCTAAATAACATTGTGCAACGACTGACGGCGCCAGCTGGGCAGATTTCATAACTGACGACAATTTAAATTTCGGTTGACCGAAACTTAACCGAGAGATAAATGGTTGAATTTTGTTTCAAAATGTAGTTTTTCTGTTAGTGACCCAGGATTGAGGGCGACTGACGGCCGATCCCGGGCCAATTTAGTAACTGACGCGTTCAAATTTGGTTAAATTGTGCATCTAATTTAACCGAGAGATAAATGGCTGGGGTTTTTTTCAAAACGACCAGCATGCAGCCCTAAATAACATTGTACAACGACTGACGGCGCCAGCTGGGCAGATTTCATGACTGACGACAATTTAAATTTCGGTTGACCGAAACTTAACTGAGAGATAAATGGTTGAATTTTGTTTCAAAATGTAGGTTTTCTGTTAGTGAACCAGGATTCAGGGCGACTGACGACCGATTCCGGGTCAATTTAGTAACTGACGCGTTCAAATTTGGTTAAGTGTTCAAATGATTTCCCGCTGATGTCTGAAATGGATGCAATTGTATTCAATGACAGTTTAACATTTTCGTACAGGGGAACAAATGAACACTATGGAACAGAAGAAGATTTTTCTGCTCCTCATCCAATGATGAATCATCTGAAACAATAAAACCAAAAACTTTTAGTTGGAAAAAAATACATTTAGCGTGGTTGTTCATGGGCACTGTTTGAAATACTACTTCCAGTGAACCTGCAGGGTCATCCTTCGAACGTTAGGCTTAGGTACTTAGTCCTCAAAAAATCCGTGCAAAAATGCCAAGTTTTTGTCGACTCGAAACGATAACTTCCAAAGACAGGATCCAGTTTTTTTTGGAAAGCAGAAATGTCTGCAGTACCTACTAAAATTTCGTTCATAAATTCTCGAAAGATTTTCCTAAAAAATTAGTATAATGTATAACACTTATCACATTTTATTGTAGTAATGAAAATTACCTGAGTCAGAAGTATGTTCTCCAATATCGTCATCGTCATTGGCATCTTCATCGTTAACATTATCGTCATTGTAGTTCCAGCTGGCATCAATTTCTGTTTTCCAAGATGTCATCAATGTTGGGAGGTCCCATCCCTCCGCAAAACCGGACTGCTTCTTTCCATGGCTATATCCACCCATGATTATCTGCCTTGCTTGTAGGTTCAAACTGGCAATGCCCTAGAATCAATGCTCCACACCCCTCCCAGAAGAGCTCTTTTGATTTTTTCGTTCAGTTCAGCCTGGTCGGGGGGAATGGTGCTAGGACTGAAGGACTTGTCAAATTTGAGTTCCGGTTCATTTGAGTTTTTAGGCAAAATAGCTCTGCAAAATAGCTCATGTCGGGCTTCATTGACCTTTTTTGTCCCCCGCACTCAATACATTCTGCATACGAATTCATGCAGAATTTCATATATATGTCTTTCTCAATGATACTGTCTGCAAGATTTTCGAATACACGAATGAAGCGAGGATCACTCGCAAGGAAAGAGAGTATTTTCCCTTCTCTGAAAAATGCTGGAATATGGCCGCAACCAGTGAAAGTATGAAATGCTGTCAATGCCCTAGATAATTCATTACCTTGAGTATTTTACAGAGAAGTGACGTTAATGAGAATTTTCGAGCCTGAAGTGGCAGTTCCTATTTGGACCAGTGCGTTGCTAACATTCGCCTGTATAAGACACATTATTTGAAAGTAGTACGACCAACTTGTCTCTATCAGAACAACGGACTAGCATATTCTCATGGTCTTGCATGTGAGCAAGGTTGAAAATAATGCGCTCATAGCCTCTTCGTAGTCGCATTTGAGTTGTCTCTTCTTTCCTGAATATTGAGCTGTTATTTTTCTGAAACAGTGCCCATGAACAACCACGCTAAATGTATTTTTTTCCAACTAAAAGTTTTTGGTTTTATTGTTTCAGATGATTCATCATTGGATGAGGAGCAGAAAAATCTTCTTCTGTTCCATAGTGTTCATTTGTTCCCCTGTACGAAAATGTTAAACTGTCATTGAATACAATTGCATCCATTTCAGACATCAGCGGGAAATCATTTGAACACTTAACCAAATTTGAACGCGTCAGTTACTAAATTGACCCGGAATCGGTCGTCAGTCGCCCTGAATCCTGGACCAGTAACAGAAAACCTACATTTTGAAACAAAATTCAACCATTTATCTCTCAGTTAAGTTTCGGTCAACCGAAATTTAAATTGTTGTCAGTCATGAAATCTGCCCAACTACCGCCGTCAGTCGTTGTTGTATTGTGGTTTAGGGTTGCATGCTGGTCGTTTTGAAAAAAAACCCCAGCCATTTATCTCTCGGTTAAATTAGATGCACAATTTAACCAAATTTGAACGCGTCAGTTACTAAATTGGCCCGGGATCGGCCGTCAGTCGCCCTCAATCCTGGGTCACTAACAGAAAACCTATATTTTGAAACAAAATTCAACCATTTATCTCTCGGTTAAGTTTCGGTCAACCGAAATTTAAATTGTCGTCAGTTATGAAATCTGCCCAGCTGGCGCCGTCAGTCGTTGCGCAATGTTATTTAGGGCTGCATGCTGGTCGTTTTGAAAAAAACCCCAGCCATTTATCTCTCGGTTAAATTAGATGCACATTTTAACCAAATTTGAACGCGTCAGTTAGTAAATTGGCCCAGGATCGGTCGTCAGTCGCCCTGAATCCTAAACCAGTGATCAGAAGCCTACATTTTGAAAGAAATTTCAACCATTTATCTTTCGGTTAAATGAGGAGCCAAAATTTTGAAAATTGAATTCAAAATTTTTATAATAATGCCCCGGGTAGGGAGTGGCTGACTCGCGGATCTCGTTTCAGAGTAACAAGCCCCTTCGATTTAGGGGGATTGCAGCTATACATCTTCCGGTTAAATTAGGAGGCCACTGGCTCTCTAACTATCAGTGAAGCCATTAAGCTGTGTCTGACTGTTTTAAACTCGAATATTACGTAGCTACTTCTGACAAATAATTTTCGATCAGTGAAACTGTCATTGCCCTAGTTGGCCCAAAACTTTGCAGCCTGATCGGAATATACCCAGGGTGTTATGGGTGAAAAATGGTTTTTTTTTTGTGTTTAGTAATATGAGCTTGCTTGTGAGGTATCGTTTTTCATGTTTTATGGCGAGAAGACCGAATATGAAGTTGATTTTGACCAAAAATTGAAGATTGAGGTTGTAACGATAGTCCAGCTCCCAAAATTCATTTTATATGAATCAAAAACCTCGGAAACTGTCTGAAATCACCGTAAACTTGTATAATAACACTAGAAGTAGCACCAACAGGTGAATCGAGACAAATTAAATGGCACTATCATTGATCAACGATAATTTGTCAAAAATAGGAGCCTAATTTGTGTTTTTGGGGGCCAAAATTGGTGGAAACCATCAACAATAGCTATTTCAATAGTTTCACATGAAAGAAACAATAAATGAACAGCCAACATTCCTGTAGAACAGAATAATCCAACAGAATAATAAACCCATGTGACAAGGATTTTTGTTACAATCGATACTCGAAAACAAGTGAAACGCCAAAGTTGAATGCAGCGACATCAAGAAACTCAAAACGGCAACGCCTTAGCAACGCGACTGCTAGTCAGTCGTCAAAGTGCACACGCACACTAGTAACTTTCGCTCTACAATTATTGTAACTTTTTTGAACTTGTACCTTTTCTTTTGGTGAAACACTGGTACTTGCACACCGTGCATTACAAGTACCTGCACTTGTACTCTTGCAGACTTGCTGCTTGTTGTTTTATGAAAGGGGCCCCTGGACCAACAGCAATCAACCAAGGAGAAAGCCTGGGGTTAAGGTCAATAATCATCATTAATCGGAGAGCAAACAAGGAGCATTTCGTACGATGGGAAGATTACCCTCCAACAAAACCCAAACCCCAAAGCAAAACCCCCTTCTATAAGGCACTGTTCAGGTTACACTAGATAAACCCCACACACCGTCTGTGTGTCCGGAAATCCTTGACACACGTGTAACTTCCTCAGTTCGAACCCGATTTTGCTGAAATTTCCAGGGACCATGCGGGCTGTGCCCCAGACGGTCCCCTACGAATTTCAGAAACATCAGTTTATTTTTGACCACTGCGCAAGCGCAAACGCGAAATTTGCGGTACCTACTCAATTTCTCACCTATGGCCCGATTTTGATGAAATGCATGCGCAAAACTTATCCCCCAACCAAATTATCTATACCTAGAATTTCCCTTTCTTTCCGTTCTTACCTTACCGGGGTGGAGGGGTTTGCGTGTGCTATTTATATATCTGTACGATCGTGTTACCGATACAAGGGAGCTATGTCCCATTTAACTTGGCAGAGGTTTTTAAAAAATTTAAATCCGAGCATTCTGAATCCACCACTGGATTTAATAAATTTCGAATGTATTTATGTACATATAGACTAGGTATGTATTCTACCCCTGATCAGGATTATGTAGGTATAAGACCCAACATTCGAGCAATATTTCCTCCATCTGTTATAGCTCCAGACCTGGAGGACCTGTGAAAAATGTTTTTGATTAGTGAAACAGGTGGCATTTTTCCGTCTCAAGTCGCCATTCTATATATACCACTTTTGATGTGGACGTTAGAAAAATTACTAAAACTGTTACAATATGGTACTTTAAAAATTCGTTTATTGCTGCATGAGTTGCTAGGTTCATTATTCTGGGAATAATACACCTATGTATTCGCTCAGCAAACATTTTTTATAACACCCCTCAAAATTTTTTCTTTTACGTTTCAAGGTGCGCAGATTCCAAAAATGTAATGTCCGTCCCCGTACGCCGTCCGCCGCATCATGCATAACTACTTCATTTTCGGTCTAAAAAATTAGTTCTTTGGCACACAGGCTCCACTTGGGCCCTAGTTGTGTCCCGAAACTTTGCAGCCTGATCATAATATACCCAGGGGTGTTATGGGTGAAAAATGGGTGTAAAAATTGTTTTTTTTGGATTTTTAGGAAAATGACTTTTGAGGTATTTTTTCCATGTTTTTGGGCGAGAAGACCGATTATGAAGTCGATTTTACCAAAGAGTGAAGAATTGAGGTTGTAACGAAGGTTCAGCTTCCAAAATTCATTTTTTATGAGTCAAAAACCTGGGAAATTGTCCGAAATCACCATCAATTTGTATAATAACACTAGAAAAAGTATAACAGGTGAACCAAGACAATTAAATGGCACTGTCAATGACCAAAGATAATTTGGGGGGAAAAAAGAGCGTAATTTGTGTTTTGGGGGGCGAAAATTGGTGGAAACCGTCAGAAATAGCTATTTCAATTATTGCCCAGGATAGAAACAATAAATCAACAGCCAACATTTCTGTAGGTAAGTCCAATAGAATAATAAATCTATGTGACAAGGACTTTCCAGCGTTTTTCTATAATGTTGAGTACGTGTAATTCGCATAATTTCGACTTATCTCAGTCAAGTATTGCATACTATGCAATAAATCAACTTAATTTATTGGAATAAGGCCGTAGATAACCATATAAGGTTCGTATATAGGCGTATAGCTTATTTCAGCTAAGGAGGGTTCTGGGAGCAAAGCAGCGCGTTTGGCCTTGGGCATTTGGGCATTTGCTACTTCGTTGCTGCCTCTAATTCTTGCACTGAGTGTCCTCTGAAGCAAAGAACCACTCTTTTCCCCCTGTTCCTAGCAATCATGATCTCGCGGACTATCACAGACTCAATTTTCGTCATTCCACCAGTGAGTATAGAAGTAAGTTTTTTCTATACTCACTGCATTCCACATGTTGACTCCTAGAGTCATATCGTTTGAGTGGTCGAAGAAGGCGCTACTCGTTTTGTCGTCCTGGAGTGAGCCACCGCTTAGTATTTATAAACAACCTTGAAGTGTGGAACCAGATCGACTTGAATTTCACGTTTTCGACATTCCTTCCGATTCAGCTACCCAAAATTACAAAATCGAAATAAGCATCATGCGTCGAAAAAATTTGGATCCGCACCTTTTGGTAGGATACACATGTAATCAATTCGTATAAAACTACGTTGTCTCAACGAATGAACTATCCAAACTTACCGACGCTTGGAGGGCTTCTGCACTATCACATGCCACCCAGATACAATACACATTACTTTCTCAATAAACAACGCAATATAAAATACCCTAAATGTACCCTCCTTCGTTGGAACTTTTACTTTCTTATGCTAAGGAAGTGACACATGAGAGAATAGAATGAGAATCTACGCTCACATACCTACTTACATAGCGTTCTGTTTTATGGGGATTTTCATGTATTATCTTATTAGCATACCATGCATGATAATACATGATGTGTGTATGTTGTGTGTTAGTGCCATAGTCCACACTGTGGTCTATTTGCCTGTAGAGGTTCCAATTTATGCTACTCAAGGAGACAATAATTAGATACAGCACCACCTGAAATCGCAGTAGGTAGGTACTCAACATACTTCTATCTATACTTTTGTATTTCGAAGCCGGAGTTATATTTATAAATACTCAAAAGTACTCGCAGTAATACTCAAAGTGGTATCGCTGGAGACGTAAAGCGGTCCATCTCGGGCCTCGGCAACCCGTGCTACATCCTTGTTGTGCGGGTTAGTATTCGCCAGTTCCACAGAGGCTTCGAATGTAATGGAAGTGAACGAAAGTCGTAATATTATCAGAGGCCGATTGACAATTCGTTAGTATTCACTATTTTAAATGTTTTTTTACCCACTTGAAAGGTTAACGGAAGGTACGTATTGCAATCAGCAACACAATGTGAACACTTCTGGATTTCTTTAGGGCTTTCGATGACTCCAAAGCCTTTTTTCGAATTTTCGAAGAGAAAACGGCATTGGAAAGAAAATGTTATGTACATGTTTTTTAGGTAAATTTTATTGTTATCCGTTTCACAGCAGTTTGAGTCCATCCCTATATTTCAACAAAAATGCATACTTATTTGTGTATAAATACGTTTATGTGACGATATCCGAACTTGGCTACGAGATGAAAAATTCTAAATTTCACCATAATTTCTAAAATGACAAACGAAACGATAAGTTCGAAGACAGACAGTTCTCGAAAACAAAAATTGCGTCAAACTTGGGTTTTTGTGCTGTTTTTGCGTCACAAATCGTTGTTGAAAAAAAAAACAAAAAACAATGCCTTGTCACATGGGTTTATTATTCTATTGCACATACCTACAGAAATGTGTTCATTTATTGTTTCTTTCATGTGAAATAATTGAAATAGCTATTTATGATGGTTTCCACCATTTTTTGGCCCCTAAAACAGGAATTAGGTACTTTTTTTTCAAATTATCTTTGATCATTGATAGTGCCATTTAATCGTCTTGATCCACGTGTTGACACTTCTTCTGGTTTTATTATACAAACTGACGGTGATTTCAGACGATTTCCCAGGTTTTTGGCACATAAAAAATCGATTTTGGGGGCTGAACATATGGTAGAACCTCGATTTTCCACTCTTTGGTCAAAATCGACTTCATATTCGGTCTTTTCGTCCCCAAAAACATGGAAAACGATACCTCAAAAGCTCATGTTACTAACATGTTACTAACACACAAAAAGTACCTATTTTTGTGCAAATTTTCAATCATAACACCCCTGGGTATATTCCGATCGGGCTGAAAAGTTTCGGGACACAACTATGGCCCAAATAGAGCATGTGTGCGAAAGAAAGATTTTTTTAGAACAAAAATGAAGCCGGTACACGTGATACGGCGGACGGACATTGCATTTTTGGAATCTACGCACCTTGAAACATGAGAGAAAAAACGCTGCAAAGTCCTTGTCACATGGGTTTATTATTCTACTGGTCATCATTCTACAGAGATAAGAATAAGGTATACTTTTTTTTTTTTAATAAATTATCTCTGATCATTGATAGTACCATTTAATCGTCTTGATCCACCTGTTGACTCTTTTTCCAGTGTTATTCTACAAATTGACGGTGATTTCAGACGATTTCCCAGGTTTTTGACTCATAAAAAATCAATTTCGGGAGCTGAACATCTGGTAGAACCTCAATTTTCTATTCTTTGGTCAAAATCGACTTCATATTCGGTCTTCTCGTCCCCATAACATGAAAAACTATACTTTAAAAGCTCATGTTACCAACATGTTGCTAAAACGCAAAAAGTACCTATTTTTACACACATTTTCACTCATAACTCCCCTGGATATATTCCGATCGGGCTGAAAAGTTTCGGGACACAACTAGAGCCCTAATGGAGCATGTGTGCGAAAGAACGATTTTTTTAGACCGAAAATGAAGCCTGTACACGTGATACGGCGGACGGCGGACGGACATTGCATTTTTGGAATCTACGCACCTTGAAACGGAAAAGAAAAAAGTTTGAGAGGGTGTTATAAAAATTTTTTGCTGAGCGAATACATAGGTGTATTATTCACAGAATAATAAACCAAAATTTTGAGGGGGTTGTGGTGGCTCGCATAAGTGAGAGGCGAGGTATGATGAGGTGAGGTGTCGAACCTAACGCCTCTGGTTACCACCTATAAGGTTTCCACCATTAACACGTCAGGAGGTGTTTGGATGTGTGCCCAGTGGTTACCACCAATGGTAGTTTTACCTACCCGGTTAACACCACTCTGGGATCTTTTAGGAGCACATGGATGTGTGCCCAGTGGTTACCACCATTGGTAGTTTTACCTACCCGGTTAATACCTCTCTGGGATCTTTTAGTATTGCATGGATGTGTGCCCAGTGGTTACCACCATTGGTAGTTTTACCTACCCGGTTAATACCTCTCAGGGATCTTTTAGGAGCACATGGATGTGTGCCCAGTGGTTACCACCATTGGTAGTTTTACCTACCCGGTTAATACCTCTCTGGGATCTTTTAGTATTGCATGGATGTGTGCCCAGTGGTTACCACCATTGGTAGTTTTACCTACCCGGTTAATACCTCTCTGGGATCTTTTAGGAGCACATGGATGTGTGCCCAGTGGTTACCACCATTGGTAGTTTTACCTACCCGGTTAAAACCACTCTGGGATCTTTTAGTATTGCATGGATGTGTGCCCAGTGGTTACCACCATTGGTAGTTTTACCTACCCGGTTAACACCACTCTGGGATCTTTTAGAGTAAGGAGAGAGAGGAGGAGCGAGGTGAGAGAGATAAGTCTGTGACTTAAGGAGAGCGTAGAATGAGTTGGAAGGCGAAGGAGCCGAGTTCTTATAGTCCTGGGACTATCTCCCTCCATCCTCCATACTAGTGGAGAATGGTGGGGATCCCCTCCAGGTTCCTCAGGCCTCCTGCGTCTGCCGCTCCATTCCCTGGTTTATTTGCGAGATCTTAAGAGTTATTTTACATGGAGTGGTTCTGGGAGAATACCACGACAGGGGTGTTATAAAAATTTGTTGATGAGCAATTACATAGGTGTATTATTCACAGAATAATTAACCAAAATGTCGAATACAACTGGTTTTGATTAGAATTTTGGTTTATTATTCTGTGAATAATACACCTATGTAATCGCTCAGCAAAAAATTTTTATAACACCCCCTCAAAATTTTTTCTTTCACGTTTCAAGGTGCATAGATTCCAAAAATGCAATGACTGTCCACCGTCCGCCGTAAGCCATACGCCGTCCGCTGTATCACGTGTACCGGCTTCATTTTCGGTCTAAAAAATTCGTTCTTTCGCACACATGCTCCATTTGGGCCCTAGTTGTGTCCCGAAACTTTGCAGCCAGATCGGAATATACCCAGGGGTGTTATGAGTGAAAATTTGTATAAAAATAGGTACCTACTTTTGTGTTTTAGTAACATGTTAGTAATATGTGCTTTTGAGGTATTGTTTTCCATGTTTTTGGGGCGAGAAGACCGAATATGAAGTCGATTTTGACCAAAGAGTGGAAAATTGAGGTTCTAAGGAAGTTTCAGCCTTAAATTTACGTTAAAATTTGGTCTAAAATCGTCGTTCTTCTGCACACAGTTCGGGTCCCCATTTGGGAGCAAATTTGGGTCCTAGTTGTGCTCTGAAGCACGGCAGCCCGATCGGCATACACCCAGGGGTGATATGGGAGAAAAGCGAGTGTAAAACCAGGGGTTTTTGAGGGATTTTTGAGGTTTTATTGAACACGTGCTTGAGAGGTATCGTTTTCCATGTTTTGTGCTTCAGTAACATGTTAGTAACATGAGCTTTTGAGGTATTATTTTCCATGTTTTTGGGGACAAGAAGACCGAATATGAAGTCGATTTTGACCAAAGAGTGGAAAATCGAGGTTCTACCAAATGTTCAGCTCCCAAAATTGATTTTTCATGAGCCAAAAACCTGGGAAATCGTCTGAAATCACCGTCAATTTGTATAATAACACGGGAAAAAGTGTCAACACGTGGATCGAGACGATTAAATGGCACTACCAATGATCAAAGATAATTCGAGGGTAAAAAAAAGGAGCTTACCAAATTCGTGTTTTAGGGGCCAAAAATTGTCGAAACCATCAGAAATAGCTATTTCAATTATTTCACATGAAATAAACAATAAATGAACAGCCAAAATTTCTATAGGTATGTCCAATAGAATAATAAACCCATGTGACAATTAAGGACTTTGAAGCGTTTCGTGTTTGCGCATGGGCAGATCGTGGGGTTTCGATGAAACTGAGACGACACCATCTGTGGACCTACCGGCCCATAGTCCGGTAAGGTTCATGCGGGGTGCAGAAACTTAATTTTCAGAATAAAAACCGAGTTCTGTACCCACTGTAAACGGAAGTAGACACAAACCTACATACTTCTTTCAGAAACATAATGTACCTACTTAGTTGGTATATTCAATTAGGGTTAATTCAATCGCCCATCAATGATTGGACGGAGCCGCCACTGCATATCGTCCGAGGTAGGAGCAGGTGATGGTTCCATATCATTATCATCAGAATCGGATTGTAACTTCTGTCTGCGCATGCGCGAACGTGAAATTCACGATTGAATCACCCAAATGGTATAGAATTATTATTATATAATATATACAGTCGTGCTAATACGAAGAAATTACGTGCCACACTGGCGGATATTTAGCTATTTTCGATGAAAATACGCTATTGCAATGGGCACAAAATATTTAGTAGGCGCTGATTTCGGAGCATTCTGTAACCCTGGATTTTAACGATTTTCATAAATTAATATTATAATCACGTGTATGTATTATTAAGTAGTATGTATGTATTATTAATATTATGATTATGTTATAATATTATAATTAATAGTATAATTATGTTTAGGTATGTGTGATTACATGCGATATCAGACATCAGCTACGAGATAACAGATTCAAAATTCGCTGAAATATTCGTGAAATCAACATGAGGATGAGTTCGCCCATGGGCCATTTCCAAAAATAACAAGTGGGTCGAAATACCTACAACTCTGTAAAAACTTTAGAAAATCAAAACAGAGCATCCATCAAATATAAAGTACCACCCAATGACATTTTTGGCGATTCATAGACATTTTTAGACACTTCGAGCGGTTTTTACCAATTAGAAGCAATATTGTTTACCCCCTAAACCTCAAAATTAACCCAATTTCGATGAATGTTTTTTGCTCAATTGTTTTTTTGTAAATTTGCTGTCGTTTTGAGTTTGAAATCTCCATTTTATATCAATTTTGGGGAATTTTTCGATGATTTTAGCCGTTTTTATCCCGTAACACGCCAGATGGTAAACAATGATAATGAGTTTTATAGAGTACCTAGTGTCTAGGGGAGGGGGATTTTCACTGCGTGAGATTCTACGATAAATTGAGAGCTTTACAAGGGCGATTAACGTTTTTGTGAGACGAATACTAACGTAGTAACATTTAAATGTTACTCCGTAACATTTACCGAAGTAAATGTTTTATGTGTGATTAGGTAAATGTTGCATTTACCTATTTACTTAAATATTGTATTTACAACTTTTACCTATTTACTTAAGTAAATGCAGTATGTGAGATTAGGAATCTGCTTCACACATTTTCTGTCGTGACCCAAAATTCAGCCTGACCCCCAGGAGGAAAACATATCTATGTTAATTCTTCACAATACACTCATCTAATGTACCTCGAGTTAGCATAACATAGGTACTAAACTGGTGCTACGAGTTGTTAGAAAAACTATGTTCCCATTGGTTCCTCATCAATACTGTATCACGAATAATAGGAACAGATTACATTCGATACTCATAGGCAGTATTGTGTGATAAGGATACAATGAAAGTCGGGGTTGTGGCTATGCTCGTTAGCCCATTTTGGTACCTATTGTTACGAATCTCATTGTTCACAATGCACTCCCGTGTATCTAGAACGGTGTGTGAGTAAATAATAAATTTGATTCCGATAATGATCAGTCATTTTCTATTGACTCCCCTTTCGGTTTATTATTCTGTAACTAATACACCAATTTATTCGCTCAGCAAAAAATTTTTATAACACCCCCCTCAAAATTCTTTTTTTATACGTTTCAAGGTGCGAAGATTACAAAAGTGCAATGTCCGTCCGCTGTACGCCGTCCGCCGTATCATGCATACCTACTTCATTTTCGGTCTAAAAAATTCGTTCTTTCGCAAACATGCTCCATTTGGGCCCTAGTTGTGTCCCAAAACTTTGCAGCCTTGCAGCCCATTCGGAATATACCGACTGACTGACTGTGTTTATTATACAATCTGTACATATCTTAGGCCTAGTGGCCCACTCGTACAAAATGCACAGGTATATCCTAATTTATTTTTCAATACATTATCAGGTGTGCCGAGGGGTGTTAGGGTGAAAAATGGGTGTAAAACGCAGCAGAGCCCTTGTCACATGGGTTTATTATTCTATTGGACATACCTACAGAAATTTTGGCATTTCATTTATCGTTTCTTTTGTGGGGAGTATGATATTAATACGCCATAACACAAATTACTATGAATAAATTGTAAAAACGCCGTATTTCAAAAGACAAAATATGAACTGAAAAACTGACAAGTCATGAATGGAATGAAGTAAAAACGTGGTAGATGGAGAGTATAAAAATGGAATGGATAACAGCATAGAGTATTAATTAAGAAGACTACACTATTTGTCTTGGGTCATGAAGTGTTCATTCTTCAATGGTGGCGCGACGCCATCGCGAAAGAGTGGCGTGAAACTGAGTTGCCACACTTTCATGTGAATTGAAATAGCTGTTTCTGATGGTTTCCGCCAATTCTGGCCCCCCAAAACACAAATTACGCTCCTCTTTTGGTTTATTATTCTTTGAATAATACACCTATGTAATCGCTCAGCAAAAAATTTTTATAAAACCCCCCAAAAATTTTTTCTTTTACGTTTCAAGGTGCGTAGATTCCAAAAACGATGCAAAGTCCTTGTCACATGGGTTTATTATTCTATTGGACATACCTACAGAAATTTTGGCTGTTCATTTGTTGTTTCTGTCATGATATCCTCCCAGAACATCACTCCGTTTGTAATATTATAGATCTCGCAAATAAACCAACGAATGAGGTGGTTACGTGACCTGGCTCAGGTAGTCCTGGGACTCTCCCACCATCCTTCAACTGACATTGAAGACTGGGGGAGAGTGGACAGGGTAATATAAAAACCCGCCGTTCTCGCCTGTTACCTCATTCTACGCTCAAACCAAGTCAATGACTTCTCTCTCTCTCCTCTCACGCCTCTTTACCTTATACCTAAAAGAACCCAGAATGGTGAAACCGGACAGGTAATATCTTTCCACAAGTGGCAACCACTGGGCATATCCTCCTAGCGTCTTAAGTGGTGGAAACCTCCCTGACTTCTGTCAAAGGTGTTACCAGGGACGTTAGGTCTAATACCTTCTTCTCCATCTCATTCTTACTTACCATACCTCACCTCACCATTACCTATTTTATTCATCAAACCACCACAGTGGTGAACCCGACGTAAACGCATCATGGAGTCCCCCACCCCAGTCTCATTGCCCTCCACCTCCGCCAAAAATTCACCCCCTCATCTCTCGCCGACAGCTGCTCTTGACCCCTCCGCCGACATCTCGCCCCCTCTTCTCCCCCTCTGCTTATGACGACCTCCTACTCCTAAGCCACCTCATCCCCCTTTAACAGCCTTTCAAATTGGCCCGCATTTCTTCTCTCTCCCAACCCCAGCAACTCGGCGATCTCAAGCCTTCCCATCTCTTCCGCCGCTTACATCACCAACTTCACGATGTCCTGACCACGGACATCACCCGTATCATTTGGTTACGGGCTCTGCCCCCTCCCATTCAACTCGCCCTAGCAGCCCATCTCGACGCCCCTGACGATGACCTTCTTCGCCTTGCCGACACGATACACGACATCGGAACTTCTGCCCCTGTCGCCCAAATTTGCCCCCACTCCGTCAAATTTCCCCGCTCTCGCTCCACCACCCCCGACAGACGTCGGACCCCCTCAGCTGACCGCCGCAGGGCCCTCTCTCCATGGCCCTCTTGCCAACAACAGGACTGCCCACCTCGACCCCCTCCACGTCAATACCTACCAGCTCACTCCCCCCCCCCCCCCCACCCCCCACCACTGTTGGTAGCATGTCAACTTTGGGGACCAGGCCCGCAAATGCCACGCTCCCTGCAATTTCGCCCCTACCACTCCGGAAAAAGCCGACGCCCGCCGGTAACTCCGGTGGGCCCCTCCCCTCCCACCTTTACGAGGGGACAGGAAGACACCCCCCCAGCAACCATAGCGGCCACCAACCTTCGCCGACTCACCCCCTTCCACGGAAACCACACAGCCCTCCGACCCTCCTCTCTCCTATGCTGTGGTTCTCAAGAAGGCTTCCCCTACCGCCGCTGCCGCCGTCATGCAACACGCTGCCCCGATCCACCGTGGCCGATTACCTCTCTTACTTCGGTCTCCAAGTGGACGTCAAAAACGCCCGGCTCATCGACTCTGCGTCAAGTAAACCCCTCATGGGGTTTATCAACGCTGTTCAACCGGCACCCACCCCCGATCGCTTCGTTGCCCTTCCTCACACTACAACCCCCAACCTCGCCCCTCCTCCATCTATCAACGGTCCACCACTACATTGAAACGACTGGACCCCCGCTCACTGCTAAAGCTCGTCGTCTGCATCCCCTCCAACTCAACCAGGCAAAACGCCACTTCGACCGTCTCATCACTGAAAAAATCGTTCACCCATCCAACTCCCCCTGGGCTTCTCCCCTCCACATAGTCCAAAAACCCAATGGCGATATCCGCCCCTGCGGCGAATACCAGCGCCTCAACTCATGAACGACCCCGGACCTCTACAACGTTCCCCATCTACGAGACGTCACCTCCCATCTTCAGTAGGCAACGGTGTTTAGCACCCTTGACATCGCGCGAGCGTTTCACCACATCGATATCCCCCCCACGACATACCAAAGACTGCCAACATCACTTCCTTTGGCCTCTTCGAGTATGTCAAGATGGGTTTCGGCTTCCGTAACACTGCCAAAACCTGGCAGCATTACATGGACCAGATCCTCCGCGGCCTACCCTTCGTATTCTGCTTTTTAAACGATGTCCTGATAGCCTCTAAAAACCTTGACGAATACTACCACCATCTCCAACAAATTCTCCGCATCTTCCAAGCGGAAGGACTCACCATCAACAAAGAAAAAAGCATACTCGCCCAACCCTCCGTCCACTGCCTTGCCCAGATCGTCACCTCCGCGGGTATTACCCCCCTCCCGGATAAAGTCGACTCCCTCCGCCAATTTCCACAACCCCGCATCGTCACCGAACTCCGCCGTTTCCTGGGGATTTTAAACTGTTATCGCCACCACATTCGACACGCCGCTCCCTCACTGACACTTTCAACGCCTGCAAACAAGACCTCGCCAATATAAGGTCTTGGCGCACCCCCACGACCCATCCCAACTTATCGACAATGCCCTTCCCTTCGAACACATTCATCTAGACATCGTCGGGCCCCTTCCCCCCTCCAAAGGAAAAAGATACTGCCTGACCATAATCGAAGGTGCGACAAACTGGGTGGAGTGCATCACCCTTGCCCACACCTCCGCGGGCGCCGTCGCCTCTGCGTTCCTCACAAACTGGATCGAGAGGTACGGCTGCCCGCGGATACTCACGGTCGATCAGGGCAGGCAGTTTGAATCCGCTCTCTTCACCTCCCTCCTCCACTCCCTCAGCATCGAAAAACACCACACAACAGCCCTATCACCTACAGTCCAACGGGAAAGTAGAGCGGTGGCACTCCGTCTTAAAGCAGGCTATTGCAACCTCTTCCACCTCACCCTCCTGGACAAAAGTACTACCGTACATATTCTCCTCAGCCTTCGCACGTCCGCCAGACCATCAGACGCGATTAGCCCGGTCGAGCGGACCTCTTCTTCTCCTTTGCGGCTTCTCGCCGACATATTTTTACCCGACCCGTCCATTAACAAGGCCCCCCTTCAACAGCAAACTCCCGTTACCGATACCACGTACCCCAAACGATTTTATAGCGCAACGCACATGTACCTGAAGGAGCCTGGCCTACATAAAACGCTACAACCTCTTTATGCCGGCCCCTTTCAAGTTATCCGCACCACTCATACCATCGCTACCCTGTTAATGGACGGGAAACCATAATATACTGCTCCGCTCACCCGGTGCAAGCCCGCCTATGTTCTGGCCGACCCTCCTCAATCCATCAACAGTCTCTCTTCAGCTCTGCCCCATGCACCATCTCCCGATGTCCAGTTCACCTCACTCGATCTCCCCGGACCCCGACGTCACCATCATTCTTCGCGATGTCTGGGTCCCCCCCCCCCTCTCGCCGCTCTGCCCCTCGCCCAGGCCACCATCACCGCCCCCATGGCACCCCCCAACACGGATCACCGGACTACCTCCCCGGCCCCGGCAGTGGAACGCACCCTGGTGGACGCGACGTTCCTGGCGGCCCCTTCATATTGCGGGGCCTTGAGACTGTCTCCTACAGAACGCGGGAAATATCCGTTCTGTAGGACACATCTCATGGCTTGAAAATATTGAGTGTGAGGTTTTTGAACCTGTTTACATCTCAAACTTTTCCGGTTGTGAGTTTAATTTCCAGCCAATAGGGGAAACGAAATTCAAAATGACCTGGAAATGAAAACTGATGTACAATTAGGTATCTGAAACCACTATTGTTATATAATACCAAAAATGATGTTTGACTAATACTGACAGTATTAGTTATCGCGAGTGAAAAGGTTAAAGTTTTTTGCCTGCGAGCGATCTAACGTTCGGTGTGAAGTGTAAACGTTGCCCCTGCCGTCTTGTGAATGAGTACCTTGTCAAATGCAAAGGATGCAAAGGAGAATTCCAGTATTCATGCGCCCTGATGATAGAAAGAGATTTTAAACGTATGTCTCAGAAATATAAGAGTAAGAGGAAATGTAACGAGTGTCAGTCAGAGCAGAATAGGCAGAATATCGAAGATAAGTCTGATGATGAATATATTTCGTATGTACCTACTAAAGGCAATCAAGGAACTGAAAGCAGAGAATAAAGAGATGCTAGTGGAATTGCAAGCTTCGGTTCAATTCATGAGCAAAAACTTTGATATTTTCGAGGCTACCGTGTCGGCAACAAAATATTACACAAAACACAAAATGACAACAAAATATTACACAAGAAGAATATGGAACTAAGTAAGAAAGTGAAGGATCTCGAATGTCGTCTCGATGATGTAGATCAGCGATCAAAGAGCTGCCACGTGGTATTCAGGAAAATGGTGAAAACTTTGTCGAAACAGCAAAGAAAATAGCAGCTATTGTCGAATGTGAGCCTGCAACTATAATTTCTGCCCACCGGATCGGGACGAGGAAGAAGGATGGAGTAAAAAATACTGTAGCAAAGATATCGAACGAGATGGAACGCGAAAATATGGTTTATGCCTCAAGAGGAAAAAAGAATCTACACCCGGACATCATCAACCCCTAATGGAATGCAGCAGGTCGAATTTATGTCAATAATTTCTTAATATCGTACAGAAAAAATTGTTAGTTTAACGAAATTGGCTGCAAAAGAAAAACAGTATAAGTATGTGTGGGAGAAAAATGTCTACATAATGGCAAAAAAGGATGAAAATGCAAAAAATTGTTAAAAAAAACGGAAGAAGATATAAATTAATTGTAGAGATAATTTTCAATGCAGATTACATTGTAATACAAAAGTTTAACAATGGATTTAATTCTTCAAAACAATGCGCAACTAGATGAATCAGAAAAAACAATGTTTATATTATAGTGAAGTAAATGAGTATGTTAGTCATTTCGAGCATCAAAATTTTATGCGACCGTACAATGGGGATTATACGATGGGGATGGGATTTCGAGCATCAAAATTTATGCGATCGTACAATGGGGATTAGAAGGCAGGTATCTTCAACACATCCATAACTGATAATTTTGCTACCATAGTATCGTGTGAAATAATCGGCCACCTGGCATGCACAAATCGAAGTCTAAGAACACAGTCAAAAGTCAATTACAGTAAAATGTGACTGGAGCCACCGGACTGGTGACCAGAGGGGGGTGTAACACTGCCACAGGACTTGACCGGCGTCACCGGACTCCAACCAGTCCGGTTTGTTCTTAGACGTCACAAGAATATGTCCTCCAAAATGGAAGCCATTCTTTGCGATTTCTTCATCAGAATCCGATTCTGATGAAGAAATAGAACTAGTGACAAGTTTTCTTTCTTTGAATACGTCGTGGATGTCACCATGTTTCCAAACGAGCACAATACGGTGAATTTCACACTCTATTCGCCAAATTGAACGATGTTCAATTTCAAAACTATTTTAGGATGAGAAGAGAGCAATGGGGCTCGTTGGGGTGCGAGGGGTTGAAAATCGTGGTAGAGGGGGGGACTGGAGTCAGGTCTCAACCCATGCAGACCGGATCAGAACGGAGTCCGGTGGGTGTGGGTGGCTCAAGTCAAGTCAGGTCCGGTCGCAGTCTCGCCGCTCCCCTTTGACATACAAAGGATGGGTTCAGACAGGCACGGAAGTGAGGTCAAGTCAATTCAAGTCCGGTGGCAGTGTCGCCGTAGCTTAAAGGTGCGGCGATACTGCCACCGGATTTGACTTGACTTGACCGGAGCCACCGGACTGGTGACCGGAGGGGGGTGCGACACTGCCACTGGACTTGACTTGACCGGCGTCACCGGACTCCAACCAGTCCAGTTTGTTCTTAGACGTCACAAGAGTATGTCCTCCGAAATGGAAGCCATTCTTTGTGATTTCTTCATCAGAATCCGATTCTGATGAAGAAATAGAACTAGTGACAAGTTTTCTTTCTTTGAATACGTCGTGGATGTCACCATGTTTCCAAACGAGCACAATACGGTGAATTTCACACTCTATTCGCCAAATTTAACGATGTTCAATTTCAAAACTATTTTAGGATGAGAAGAGAGCAATGGGGCTCGTTGGGGTGCGAGGGGTTGAAAATCGAGGTAGAGGGGGGGACCGGAGTCAGGTCTCAACCCATGCAGACCGGATCAGAACGGAGTCCGGTGGGTGTGGGTGGCTCAAGTCAAGTCAGGTCCGGTCGCAGTCTCGCCGCTCCCCTTTGACATACAAAGGATGGGTTCAGACAGGCACGGAAGTGAGGTCAAGTCAATTCAAGTCCGGTGGCAGTGTCGCCGTAGCTTAAAGGTGCGGCGATACTGCCACCGGATTTGACTTGACTTGACCGGAGCCACCGGACTGGCGACCGGAGGGGGGTGCGACACTGCCACCGGACTTGACTTGACCGGCGTCACCGGACTCCAACCAGTCCAGTTTGTTCTTAGACGTCACAAGAGTATGTCCTCCGAAATGGAAGCCATTCTTTGTGATTTCTTCATCAGAATCCGATTCTGATGAAGAAATAGAACTAGTGACAAGTTTTCTTTCTTTGAATAAGTCGTGGATGTCACCATATGTTTCCAAACAAGCACAATACGGTGAATTTCACACTCTATTTGCCAAATTGATAGTGCTAAACAGGATTTGGGAATATTGTACAAATGGATACCTGAAAATGATTTGGTTTTGAATGTAAACAAAACTAAGAGTAGAAGTCGCCTATGATGATCGAATTGGGACCGACTGGAAACAATCACTATACGCGACCAATCTCTATAAGCGACTTCTACAGTATAATATACTAGTGGTGATTTTAGCCATTTTTACCGATATTGGCGAATTGTGGCCCCCAGAATTGACCTAATTTTGATTAATTACATACTTTTTTGAGGAAATCTTCATTAAAACCGACAGGTAGTTATCTTCTGTTGTGATCATCGTTCAGCAGGTACCGCTTTTGGTGAAGATATACCATTTTTGGGAGATTTCAGCCATTTTTACCTATTTTGCCGACTTTTAACAATAACTTGGGTGTAATAACAGTTGAGCATTTGCACTGGGAAGGTCACGTAACATTTCTAGTTACTTAATTGCGCAGATTTCCATCTTTGATCTACAACCTAAGAAAATTTCTGAACCAATCAACTCTAATTTCAATTTACAGAGCTCTTATTCAGTCAATATTATCATTTGGGATGCTAGCATGCGGTGTTACGATTCTCGAACCTCTCTTCATTCGACAAAAAGCCAACTGAAAATAATTGCAAGTAAAAACCGTCGATTTGCGGCATCTGAATTGTTGCAGAAGTTACCAGTATTCTCAATTCATCAGCTGTATATTAAAAATATATTAACGTTTTACCACAAGCGCAACAACTGGTTCAATATAGAAAGAAACATACCTTATCCCGTTAGATTCAACACCCAGGCAGTTGTTCCAGTTCCTAGAATCAATCTCGAAGCCACGAAATGTAGTAGGTACTTTATACAGAGCCCCTATAGTTCTGAGATATGCTCCTACCGACCTAAGTTGCCCAGAAAATCTCACTAGATCTAAGTTTAAGAAGATTTTAAAAATATAACTATTATTCATAATAATAATAAAAACCATTTATTGTGAAAAGGCCCATTGGCCCATTGAACACACACGAATTACAAAAGTCAAATTACAAGGAGTTTAAGAAAAAATACATAATTAATAACACTGTCAAAATTTAGAACAAAATAATAATGCCACTCTGCGAAAATAAAGGTCCATAAAAAGAAATAAGAAAATAGAAGGGGGGAGGGGGGGAGGGGAGGGGAACACTATTCACCATTGGCGTAAAACTGTGTAACACCTGACTTGAATTGGCTAATTGTAGGGAGAGACCTGAGGTGGAGTGGAAGGGCGTTCCACAGCCTTGCCCCCACAACACCAAAGGAATTACCGAAGATTTTTGTGGTGTGCCGAACGATCATGAGTGCGTTGGACCGTGGAGAAGAAGCTTTAATAATTATGGAGTTCAAGTAAGATGGGACTGTACAATTTAAGATTTTAAATATGCAAATGAGGTGGCGGAGATCGAAATATTTCTTCAAGGGAAGGGAAAAAAGTTTGAGGTTCAGTGCTGAATTACGGGGTCTAATATTATGGATGAAACGAATACAGGCGTTATGGGCGACTTGGAGTTTATTGGCACATGAGGACGAGAAGGGAGTGGGAATATATTGCGTCACAATACAAGAAATGAGGCGCTACCAAGGCCATGACCAGTTTTCTTTTCAGATTGGGCGGGATAAATTTATTTAGTCTGCGCAGAGGGTGGAGGGAGCTATAAATTCTCCGGCAGATCTGCCCAACATGGAGACCCCAAGAAAGAGAATCGTCAATGACCAAGCCAAGACTGACAACCGACTTAGAGAAAGGGATAACAGACCCGCTCACGAGAATGGGTGGGACAGAGTCGTTCTGAATGGAATTTTTGGATATGATGATTGCTTTGGATTTGGCAGGGTTAATGCTGATACCGTTCCTTTGGGCCCATAAAGAGATGGCTGTGAGATCAACATTTAAACGGTGTATTGTTTTCACAATGTCATCAATACTACCAGATAAAAATATAGCTGGAAGTCGTCAGCAAAGAGATGGTAAGAGCAGTGCTGGAGTACATCAGGAATGTCATTAATAAACATTGAAAAAAGAATAGGACCAAGAACAGCTCCTTGGGGCACACCAGTCAGAATAGGAAGGTAGCTTGACTCTGACTGTCCGACAGTTACTTTCTGGACGCGGGAGGACAAATAAGATGATATCATCCGGCAGGCAGAAGATGAAAAGTGAAAGAAGTGATTTTAGTTTGTTGACTAAGAGGGAGTGAGAGACAGAACCAAAAGCATTACGGAAATCAAGCAGAACCAAGACTGTGCAAAAGGACTTATCTATGGAAATACGAATGTCTTCAACTATACGAAGCAAAGCAGTTCATTCGTGTTAGATATTTTATTGTTGTTTGTATAATATGTTTTGCTCAAGCATTTAGTTGTTAAATTTGTTCAAAGATTTTTTGCTGTCAATTTCATAAGTACTTAAAGTTTAATATATAATAAAATAGATGGGTATAGGAGGTATATGTGTTGACAGCGCAGGAAACTTGTGTCAGTGCTCTTGCTCGTACTAGTCCTATAGAATTAAGAGAAAACTGTCAAAAATAGCTATTTCAATTATTGCACATGAAAGAAACAATAAATGAACAGCCAACATTTCTGTAGGTCCACGGTCCAAAATTTGCTGTGTGCAATAGAACCTATGTGACAAGGACTTTGCAGCGTTTTTTGGAACCCCAACGGCCTTCAAAACTGCGGTTTCTTCGAAAATATATTCCCAAAATTCGTCACAATTGTACTTACGGAAAATTTGATTTAATGATGGCAAGAGATTTAAAGTTTTCTGGAAGGAGGGTAGGTACTTTGCCCAGTGAGCCGTTATCAATGAAAGTAGGTACCTACCCTATGTGAAATAGGTACTAAAACACAGATATCTGATTTCAAGAAAATACAGACGCCTCTGTACAGACACATGAAAAATACGGGCATGTCCATATAAATAGGGATGTATGGCAACCCTTAGCTAAAGTACCTACTTAGCTTCCTATATTACTGTTATAAAACTGACCTTATCTCGATAATCCTATTCGTAGTAGGATTCAGCAGCATTCGCAGCAAACAGAAGCTCAAGCCAAGAGGTGATAGGTACTTTTCACGCACTGTATTTTCACTTCACAATCACAACTTATATGCTAAGTGACTTACAACTCAATGCAACCTATGGGGAAATGATATCGCGTACACACCGATCATCCCGAATGATTCTATCAATCACCTTCCAAATAAAACTGAGGGTAATAATCAAATAATAACAATTCAACACAATAAAAACGAAAAATGAGAGAAAACTAAACACCAGAGGGCCAAAAGGGAGGGCAGGCTGATAAGAAGATAAGAACATCGACAGCAAGGTGGGGGTGGCCAACCCCTGTCCGTGATATTTCCCTCGGCTACACCCAATTCTACCTGTAGATGTAGACCTTCCCCACCCAGATGCAGTGGCCTCGAAAATACCTCCCACGAAGGAAATGCCATCCTTGTTGGCAGCACTGGAAAGGCAAACTACACTTCAGACACCACACTTTCCAAATGCTGGAAATTATTACCAACACACCCGTGTATTATTTACATGTATATTATAAATCCCCCCCATAAATAATATGCAGTGGATTCATGCATAACGCATGTTCAAGTTACAAAATATATACCTAATTACCTACCTACTTAGTACCTACTTACCTATCCAACAAAATCCAAAATAACCACCATTCTTCAAATGAAGTAATATCACGGAATAACAAGCTCGATTTCATACAGCTTATACTTATATGATTAATTATATACTTAGCTGTTCCCAATGACATAGGATTTCCAAGTCAAATTCAACCTTATCCAAACCAAATTCAATCTTTTCCAAGTCAAATTCAACCATCCCCGACTTCAGCAAAAAAATAAATCTTGATAAAATGAATTGTGAATCCCATTACTAACTTTTGTTGCATTATTTAAGGCTTAAATTGAACAACACTATATTGGTTCAATGCAGGTACCTACTAGGTATGTGTATTTTTAATTTTTATTTTTTCATTACAATTAAAAATTTTCCTTTTGTGAACCTTCAACTGAAGTACGGAACATAATTTTGGCGTTTGAAAATTCTTCGTGTTGTACAAAGAAAATCACTTCTTTAATGCCTATTTCGTTGCCCATAAAACCTTCTGTTTAATCGAACGCACCTGATGTTCGATTAAACAGAACTATGGAGCTATTAAGGAATATTTAGGCCACCTCTACCTACTTACATGAACTCCTGAATTGTTGCATTTTTTCACTCCCTAAAACTCAAATGTTTTTGAGTTTTTTTTAAAAATTATGTTAGTTTACCTACAAACCTTAGTTTTTTTTTTTGTGTGCATCTATTCACCATTTTTTATAACTTGGCGAATTTATATAGGTACCTACCTAGTTTTCTAGCCATTTTCAGTATCCTCCACATCTATAACCAACTCACTGCTAGCTTATAATAGTTAAACCTTCTTCAAGTAAATCCTGTTCGCACATCGGAATTGCTCTTTTCATTATACCTACTACAGAAAGCCGGATGTTTGTGAACTAGCGGATGATTTAAAACATAATGTTAATGGTAATATCGCAGTAAGTTTCTTTCCTGCATGGAATCCTGTCTAAGAACTTAAATTATACGACAATTGTAATTATTGAAATCGAATTATAAGATAATTGCAAGGAATTAAACGATCAAGTGAATTAAAATGACTACTGCCAAATTCTAGGGCGAATTCACTGAATGGATGCATGTGCGTTTTCAATTTGTTCATGATACAGTTTTTCATGTCCTTCAGTCTTTTCTCAGAGAATGATGTTATCGTCAGCGTATCTACATTAATACAGGATTTGTTCAACAATTTAGGCGAATTTGTTAACCAGAACATTCACATAATATCCATTATCTCCATTGCTTCCTCTCCTCCTGGAACCTGCAGAATAAGTAAGCAGCACTTAACCGAGGCAACCCATTCCAAATAATGAACGTAGTAATATAAACGCGGTATACAGATTCGGGTATCAAATCATCGTCAGTAGCAAAAAACAACAGAGTTACCCTGATGATGGTACCTCGACTCATTTTTGTGGACCATTCCAAGGAGCTTGGAAAACGAATTTAACAAAGAAAAACTCTAGCGCTCTTTTCAATATTTCATTGAATACGCAGTTGAATGACATTAAAAAATTTACTATCAAGATTATAATTTACCAGCATAATAATCAACATGGAAACTGTTTACTTAATTGAGCTAGAAGCAGCCATGGTTCCAATTGAGAAATCACTTTACGAATTGAGAAATCACTTAACGAAATTGAGAAATCGACACTTTCTCGTTAAAATCACTTTCTGGACCACTGTTGGTAAGCGGTGGAAGCCCTAAAAATTGAAAAGCAAATGGCCACCGAACTGTACCCACCTACCTATTGAGAGGGTAAGTCCTTGTAAAAGGATGCCTACCTAAAATCATTTTCCAGAGATGATAAGGACCCTGGCTGATCAATCAAGATCAATGCTTGCTAGTGCTCGATTGAAGAAACATATTTGAGCTGAGGCGGTCATGACTGTAGCATATTTGATGACCCGTGCACAATTTTAGGTGGAAGAACTTCCTACCTGCTCTGGACAGGACAATACCCCTCTTTAGCCCGTACAGTTGTTTTCAAAGTTAAAGGGAGGTAGCGTTTGAACTAATGTACAGAAGACAAGACATCCCTCAAAAAACAGTGAACGTTAGAAAAATAACAGCGGCACACATTTCAAGTAAGAAAAAATACAGGAGAATAAGACAAAATAAACACAGAAGGCAAGTTGACAGTTCTGACGGGACGAGACACACGAGGATATAGACGGGAAGACCTTGCTCCGCCAACTCTAAATGATGTACTCATATACTTGGTAGCGTGACTTGGAACATCATACATTTGTGTTCTAGCGGACAACGTTGGCCGAAATAACTGGACTTAGTAGAGAGGCACCAACTAATTTCATATAAGACAGCCGCAGCCAACTTTATTAAAATCGAATAGATCAACTCCAGGGAGTGAGATGGATAAATTAATTCAGAAATTTGGCGTCTAGGGCTGAAACTGCAGCGATCTAACGCAACTATTAAATGAAACAAGCAAGAGGCGTTGTATGATTCAAACCATTGGAAAATCAAGTGGAGCAGTCCAGGAAATATAGCAAAATTAAGGAAATATAATTTGGTTGTATAAGGAACAGTATTACTTTTAGTAAAATTACTTTTACTAAAAGTAATGTAAAATTACTTTTAGTAAATGTAAGAAATGAGTTTTAAGAAATGTAAAAAATGACAAACTCTTTGGACAACGCATGAAAATTGATTTTGCCAAGTGAAAGTTGGATAATCCTCACGACAGAAGGGAAAGGAATAATCTCACCTCTATAAATGATTATGCATTGTGATTTTTTTTGGATTAAGGGACACTCCGTAAGAAAGAGCTGAGTCTGACGCAGCCATGGTCAACATGAATTCAATTTTTTTCAAATCAATTTTTTTTAGAAATCAATTAACTCGAGTGTAGGTATATTCAAATCCCTTGTTTCCAAGTAAGTTAAAATTTTTATACCACTCACATACAAAAATATGCCAACTACTACACTAACAATCCAATTTATAGTAGGTACTAACCTATTGCTTTCTGATGACTTCCCTACTAGATTTGAAACCCCTACCTACTCTTTTCCCCAGAAAATTGCAAAATAACAGAAAAGTGGGATAGGATAAGTAGATATTAAAAACCATTGAAAACTCTATAATTTAATAATAAAAAAATTCAACTGAGAAACACGACCAGCCAAAACAACATCAGGTAACACTTAAAGGGTAACATACACCACACGTGTTCCAATGAATAAGGAATGTAAACATGACATACAAGAGTAATCAATAAAGATACCTACATCAACAATATTATGGAATATAAAATAATATATCACAAAAGGAGAAGTATACGATAATAAAATTCTTATTTCATTCGATTCTGACTATTTTAAACTCAGATGTAACAGTAAGTGCATAACTTCATAACTATGGGTCATACAGACATGCACCACGGTTTCAGGCTCATTCACACCAGCCAGTACCCGCCACTCCACAACTCTCCATAATATACACGGCATATCACGCTCGAATGTGATTTGCAACACAAAAAGAGGTAATTCCAAGATATCTTTTGTGAAACCCTTTTTTCCAGTAATTTTGAAGGTTTTCTGATAGTTTCTGTGTGTCCTAAAACGGCCTGTAGCCTCCTGACGAGTAAACGACCCAAGAAAAAATACAATTAGTTCAAATCAGCAGCAGCAGCAGCACTCTGCAATGGGGGGGGGGGGGGGGGGGTAGTGAAATAGTAAAATACAATAATTATATTTTGTACCTTAGGATAGGGAATCTCATGAAGAACGTTCCACTGGTACCAACAGCTCAGTTCCCAATTTGTATGTGTGTAGACTACCTTTGAAACGCTCACAGCTACCCAAAATGAGCTGAAATGTTGAGGATATGTGCGGATTGGTGTTCAGACGGTCCGATATATTTTTTCCGATAGTAACATTCGTCTGCGCATGCGCAAAAGTTCTTTCCTCAAAATGCCTTCTGTGAAACTTCTGGCCACAGGCAAAACTAGTAACCTGATTTTGATAAAACTCGTATTGGTTTACCAAGGTATCCACCCACTCCTGGGAAATTCTCTAAGTGAC
The DNA here is from genome assembly GCA_954871275.1 of Leptopterna dolabrata. NCBI lineage: Eukaryota > Metazoa > Arthropoda > Insecta > Hemiptera > Miridae > Leptopterna > Leptopterna dolabrata. Next base: position 14,875,653 of record OX940974.1, read on the forward strand.
AAATTTGGAAGTGAAAAATTGAGATTTCGAACCAAGGAATAGAAGGGAAATTTCTCAATCATTCGGTGTAAGATGTTTTGCTTAACACACACGCAAAACGGATAGCACAAATTATCATTCAGTTGAATTTATTTATAATTTTATTAAATTGCTAGATCTGATGCCGATTCGGTGGAGACAGGTAATCATATCCTGACACCAGTCTGAAACATGCCACCGAATCCTCTCTACTCAGCGTTTTGGGAGTTTGCTGCGCTGGGACAGCAAGAGTCTCCCGGAATCGTCCTTGTGCTTGGGACTTCAACCCTCTGTGTGGAGTTGCACCTCTGCCTTTATTATTCGTTTAGCTGAGGAGAGATGGACGGGGTTGTTGGGTTGATCTATATGTGAACCTTGGTTTGCCGGATGATCTCATCTGTTCGTTGCCCAGAATTCCACAATGACTTGGGAGTCACTGAAGTGCTATTTGGCGTCCTCCTTCTATGACATTTTTGCAGGTAATTAAAGTCGTTTTGAGGAAAACACTTTTACACATACGCTGACAAGTTACAGTAATTTGATTAAAATGCAATCCAATTTAATGCATCCAATCGAAAATCCGCACATATGCTTCAAATTTCAGCTCATTCTGACCATTTTTTGGGTAGTTATGAGCGCTTCATACGTTGCATACACACACAAACACCAATTGGGAGCCAGAGCTACGTTGGTGCCGTGGAGCAGTTCCTCGAAAGCCCACTAAGGGCGATGCTACAAATTATCTCGTCACCTATATGCGCAGTTCCGTACAATTTAGGATATCCAGCAATGACCTAGAACTGCCAGTCAAGGAAACTACGCAACATCAGAAAGGATATTTAAAAAATAAATAAAAAAGAAGAAGTTGTTGGGTGGAGTGGAGCATAGCGGCTCCTGTGAAACAGCCCTTTTTCTAATTTAGTTGCTTGAGATGCCATTGTAAGAATAATCCGCTTTATTGTGCATGATTAGCTCGCCATTAACGAAGTAGAAGCTGTCTGATTTGGTTTCAAAGGGACTGTTGATCATTTCAGCAACTGGGAACATAAAGGAAAACATGGAGAAATTATACACTGACTAGCGCACCATCAACTAATTTACATTTAATAAACCAGGCAAGCTGACAATATATGTAGACATCAAACAGCAAACTTGAGCATCCTTAACTAAAACAGCATCAATCTTGTTTTCACCTAAAAGTGAATAATAATGATGTAGTATTATGGCTTACTTCGCTTATTTCTTACCAAGTGATTTGGAGAGATTCGGGAAATGATATATATGCTCACAGGTGTTGCAGCTATTGGGTATGCAAAACCCAAATTCGAAGTCAAAACTCTTGAGAAGTTTGTCTTTGAAGTAGTGTCTTTCAATCATGCGGAAATTTGAGATGGGATGATTGCCAACGGTGAACTCGACCCTGAGGGAATGAAATTAGCAAAATTTGAAACAACCAAAATGATAATGTTCTAACAGGGTGTCCAACGAGACAACCCCCCCCCCCCCCCCTCCATCGCCATTATTTTCCTTATTAAGCGAGTTAGAAAAAATTTTCAAATGACAACTCCTTACGATTTTTTTACATAGACCTCTCAATATCTAATTTTAATGCAAATGTTGACACTTCGACACCAACTTTGTTTACTGCAGATTCGGATTCTATGTGAAATTTCATGAAGAAACGACCCGTCAACAAAGTTTTGACAAAATGTGCGGAAACCGTGTTTTTGGTTTACTACTTTGGTTTACTGCTTTGGTTTTGTTTACTCTCTGAATAATACACCTGTAATTAGGTTTGGAAAAGTTTTTTTTTGGAATACCACCTCAAAATTTTTTCTTTTACGTTTCAACGTTTGTAGATTCCAAAAATGCTATGTCCGTCCGCCATGTCATCGATATCTACCTTAATTGTCTGTCTAAAAAATGGTTCTTTCGCACAAAGGCTCCATTTGGGACATAGTTGTGCCCCTATCTCGGCAGCCCGATCGGAAAACACCCAGGGGTGTTATGGGTGAAAAATGGGTGCAAAATCAGGTGTTTTTGAGGTTTTAGTAACTTGGGTTAGTGAGGTATCTCGTTTTCCATGTTTTTCAGGGTGAGAAGAACAAAATAATATGAAGTTTATAAGCTGTAATCACCAGACATTTGTATAACTAGCTGTTGTCCCCGTCGCAGACGGGTAGAACTCGGGGTGGGTGGGGTGGTGGGGCTTTGATCCATTCAGCCGTTTTTGCGTGATGGATCATAAACACCCACCCCTATCCATCGGATCGGGAAGTAAACCTCCTTATGTCCTTCCCTGGTCATAGAAACATTTAAATACGCGAGATGGGTTCGATCCATTGAGCTGTTTTCGAGAATTTAATTTTTTTATGTTTCGGCTTCCCTATAAACCCCCACCCCTATCCATCGGATCCGGAAGTAAACCTCCTTATGTCCTTCCCTGGTCATAGAAACATTCAAATACGCAAGATGGGTTCGATCCATTGAGCCGTTTTGGCGTGATTGAAAGACAAACAGACAGACACCACGAAAATCATCTGTAAATTTAGTTATGTAGATAACACAGGAGGTAGTACTAACAGGTGAACCAAGACAATTCAATGACAATAACTGAAGAAAATTTGTCAAAAATAGGAGCCTAATGCGTTTTCTTTTAGGGCCAAAATTGGTGAAAACCGTCAAAAATAGCTATTTCAATATTACTACACAAGGAAGAAACAATAAATGTATAGCCAACATTTCTCTGTCCCATAGAATAATAAACCCATGTAACAAGATTTTGCAGCGGTTTTTATGCAGTATTCAACTACTACATGTGATACATGATTCTGGGGTATTTTTCACGCTGAACCACGTGGGGATGTAATTTTTCGATTCATAATCGTGATGAATGTATTCTTAGAAAAATGTTGCCGCATCAAAAAAATTTCGACCATTGCAGTCCTTTTCTGGGTAGAATAACGAACTACTATAGCAGCACGAGATACGTCAAAAGGCAGTTTATCAAATTTTCAAAATTTTCATAAAACTTCGATTTTAAGAAAATTTAAAAAAAAATGCGATCTTGCGATCTTGAAAAAATAAAAATAAATTAATGTCCACTGGGGGGGGGGCTTCTTACTCCAACGTTATTTCAATTGTCATGTGAAGCCTACAGGGACTTGGAAAAATTGTCCCTGTAGGCTTCACATGACTATTACCAGAGGTGAACAGCTAATTGCTGGTCAAGTAAGCACATGCAAGCTTTTCAAAGCTTGTACTGGTGCCTCCCCCCCCCCCCCCCCAAGACGAGAACTTTTATACCCTAACATTTATCCCAAATGGGGTTATCAAGCTCAGACGCCCTAGTCTGCTCGGACACCCCCGCCCCTTTCTTAGGTAGAATAATGAACTACAGGAGCATGAGATACCAGTAGCGGTGCGTGGGCTCTGAAAATGGTGGGCCACCAAACCGGAACACAAATTAACAGCTTTTTCTACAAAATACCTGTAAATGTTTTCCAACAGTGGAGTCTTCTTATGAGAAATGGGTGGATTTTAATCAACCGCAGCTCTTAGCAAGTCAGAATGTAAGCACTGTGTTCACAATAGTTCTGACCAGTACCCGGGATTACCAGAAGCTAAAAGTTCTATAGCTTCATATACTGACTAATACTCAGCAACTTCCTAAACTTTTAATCATCACTCTATCCTCGTAGGAAAACGTCGCCAATTTCGACTGTAAGTTAGCCACCGAATTCATGTGGTACAAAAATACAGAAGCAAATAAACTAAACAACCACTAAAAACAACGAACTAGACTAAAATACAACGAAGTAATGACCCGCCGGCCAGTACCTACTTGGATGGAGAATCAGACTAGAAGCCAGGTACTTATCTATGTATGTTGACGTCGATCAATCCACAAGACCACAAACAGGACACAACTCACTTAATTATCGCAAATCCAAATCTGTCCTGGGAACTCGAATGGGAACATACAAAATTCGAAACATAAGCAGAAAATTGAAAACTCAAGAACAGAACGGCGAAAGTGATAAGAACATGGAATAAAGGGCTCCCTTTATTCCATGATAAGAATTTTTAGGGGAGGACAGCTATAGGTCTCCCACTAGAATAAGACGCTCCGACCCTGCGCTCTTGAGGTCAAGAAAGGAAACGCAGAGCATGCATCCTGCACTTACTTTGGCCGTTGGTAATTTCACGTTGTTCAGTTGGCAACATTGCCTCGATTTTCTAGTAGCTGACATTTTGTTTTGGTTACTATTACTACTGTTTTGACTGTTTCGATTCTCAACCTCAGTTTTTTCAATCTGTGAGTATCACATTTTCGAACCTCAGTTTTTAATCTGTCAGCATCATCACACATCCTCTTCATTTTTGTACTGCGATTGAAGATAGCATGATGGACTTCATCGTGTTCTGCTGAGAACTCGAAGAGCAGGATCGCTCGTGGGAAGCCATTACGAAGTCAGGCAAGAGAAATTGTCTACAACGTAGCGCAATTTTTCATCAGAAAGAAGAACGAAGAGAAAGCGAAGTATAACATCCGAGATTTGACAAGCGAAGCAACTGGAGTATCGCCGAAAGTAGTCTCCATTATTTTGAAGGAAGGGCGTCAACTGTCGGCAGTATCCCCAAACCCTTTGTTTACTACGCCAAAAAAAGTAACAGAGCACAAGAAAAGGGCTGAGGCTGACGACTTCACTGATGCGGCGATTAGAAACAAAATAAGAGAATTCTACACCGCGCGAAAGAAGTGCCCATTAACGGGATCGATTCTTGGTGCGTTGAAAAGTGACGGAGTTCTTGATTGCGGTGCTGAATATTTAAGGAAAAGAATCCATTCGTGTGGTTTCAAGTGGAAAAAATGCCAATCCAATCGCAAGGTGTTGATCGAACGGCCCGAAATAGCTGCCTGGAGGGTTAGGTACCTACGTGCCATGACATCCTACCGCTCGCAAGGTAAAAACATCGTATACCTCGATGAAACATACGTCCAGGCATCCCATGGTGTTTCTACGTGCTGGCAGTCTGAAACACAGCTGGGAGCTGTGAAACAGATCGGTAAGGGCAATAGACTTATCATAGTACACGGCGGAGGCGAGATGGGATTTGTAAAAGAGTCCCTTCTTGTGTTCAAGTCATCATCGAGATCGGGGGACTACCACACCTCTATGAATTTCGGCAATTTTTCTAAGTGGCTCACGGAAATGTTCCTTCCGAATTTACCAGCAGGTTCCGTAGTGGTAATGGACAATGCGAAATATAATTGTGTGGAAGTAAACAAAAAGCCCAACACCGGAAGTTTGAAGAAGGACATTGTAGCCTGGTTGACGCAAAATAACGTGGATTTTGACGAAAAGTGCACAAAGGGAGAACTCCTCCTCTTAGTGAGAAACGTACCTTCGGAGAAAACGTATAGGGTTGACGAGATTATTAAAGCGAAGGGCCACCATCCCCTTCACCTCCCCCCATACCATCCCGACCTGAATCCAATAGAACTGGTGTGGGGTGACATTAAAGGTCAGCTCGCAAGAGATTCCGTCGGAACACCTCTTGGCCAAAAAGAAGTGGTGTTGAAACAATTATTCTCGGAATATTCGACTGAGAAGTGGAAAAAAGTGTGCGAGCACGTGAAAACAGTGGAGAACAAGTATTGGACCAGCGACCACATAGTAGACACGGAAATTGACAATATTATTGTGAATTTAGGCGAGACTTCTGATACGAGTTCCGACGAAGAAGAAGACTGGTGGGACAATGATGACTCTGATTGAATGTATTATCAATCATATTTTCTATTTTTAATAAAATGACGAAATTACTAATAAATTTTACTGCATTGTTTACCACTTGTCCATTTAATTAGTAACGGCTTCCCTATAGCTAGTGTTTTTGTCGCAGTCCCAAGGTTAACGCAAGTAGTGTCACACTTTCCATGGAATAGTATTGTGTTCCTTCATCCTTACACAGGTAAGTTTATTATTTTTATAATAATTTAAAAAGTAGAGGAAAAATATAGTCATTCCCAATTACTTTTTCAAAACAGTGGGAACTGGGAAGAAAAGTACATCAGAGAAAAGTGCTACCACTCAGTAGGGAAAAAGAGGAAACAGCTGGGAAATTTTGGTTTAAGGAGTAGTACCTACTTCTCCGCTAGAGCTCAGCACTGGAGCGTCTTATTCTAGTGGGAGACCTATAGAAGGACAAGCATCTCGTATCGAGATAACAATTCACCTATGTCCGACATGAAAGGAGGACAACTAACCAGAGAATTTCCATTCCAGATAACAACATGAATTGAAACAATCCAATCGATTGTGAACAAAAACGATTTTTGGATGGAAATGTTGGGACGGGGCCGAAAAGAGGCGTGTCTAACCAAATGTTTACTCTACTGAGCTTGCGCGGACGGGCCACTTTTCTCCGTTACCATGGCAACACCTGGTCCTGGGGACCTATTAGTTTCAAAAACGTAGATTTCGATTGCAAGACATCGATTACTGTAGCTTTATTCCGATAAAATGCTCGAATATCCATAGCCAGAGAACTCTGTCTTCTTTTTCACAGTTACTTGTCTTGGCCGCAGCCATGCCAGACATAGGTTGGGACAGAGAGAGAGAACTATGTCGAGTCGCTGTTGAACTTCGTGAAAAATGCTAGGGTACAGTATACAGAGGGAAATTCGAATGCCAGCTGAACAAATGGTTGGCATTTTTTTTGGAGTTTTTTGTGTTTCTGGATGCCGGGGCAGTGGTCCAAGTGGCCTTATGGACGCAACGCCCCTGTGAGATACGTTGAAGGGCAAAGGTGGTGTCGAAATTTCGACATTATCATAAAACTTCGATTTTGGACTTGAGATCTTGTTGTAATTCCATTCTGTATATTATGAACAGTCTTGATCGATCAGAATAAACGGGTTTAATTATTATTATTATTATCATTAACTCTACCAATGAGGAGTTACCGTTTTAAATTTTTCTAACTCAATTCCTAAGAAAAATAAGGGGGGGGGGGGGGGACCTTAGTTGGACATCCTGTAAAATAACTCGATACAAAATATGTAAATTGAAACTGATGAAACTGTACAATTTATCTTATTATGTAGGTATTCATTTGAGTGGAAAGTCTGCTCAAGTGTCCAAATAAACCCAGTGAAATGAGAGATGAAAATGAAGGAACTGAGGAACATGAAGGACATGAAATGTCTGTGGAAATGAGGGACATGATGAAGGACATCTGGGTTGCCAATGTCAGTTACTGTCTTGGACAGAAGCTTTTCTCATCCAGCAGTTCAGAAGTCAACTATAGTCGACTTTCAATCGTTCGAATCTCAAGGGTTACAAATTCGAATTATATAGTTCAATTTATTGAATAAGGTTGTTTAAAATAACGAGAGGTGCAGAAAACAAATAATTCGAATAACCGAGAGCTCAAATTTACTTTATTTATGGCAAATTTCGGAACGAAATCTTCTGTAAAGTGTGTTACTTTGTGACTGATGGGCAATTTCTTGACAACACAAGTTCTAGAGAAGAAGGGTAAAACCATTCAAAAAACGCTGCCAAGTCCTTGTCACATGGGTTTATTATTCTACTGGACTTACCGGCAGAAATGCTGGCTGTTCATTTATTGTTTCTCAAAAACACGAATTAGGCTCCTTTTTTTTACGAATTATCATTGATCATTGACAGTGCAATGTAATTGTCTTGATTCACTTGCTAATACTACTTCCAGTGTTATTATACAAATGTATGGTGATTTCAGACAATTTACCAGGTTATTGACCATAAAAAATGAATTTTGGGAGCTGAACCGTCGTTACAACCTCAATTCTTCACTCTTCGGTCAAAATCAACTTAATATTCGGTCTTCTCGCCCTAAAAAAACATGGAAAACGATACCTCACAAGCTCATGTTCACTAAAACCGCATGAAAACTCGAAAACCCCTATTTTTACACCCATTTTCCCCCGATAACACCCCTGGGTGTATTCCGACCGGGATGCCGAGCTTGGAGCACAACTAGGGCCCAAATTTGTTCCAAAACTGGGACCAAAACTGTGTGCGGAAGAATGACGATTCCAGAACATAATTTAACGTAAATTCAAGGCTGAAACTTCGTTAGAACCTCAACTTTCCACGCTTTGCTCAAAATTAACTTCAAATTCGGTCTCCTCGTCTTAAAAAACGGTGGAAAACGGTATCTCACAAGCCCATGTTGCTAGAACACCAAAAAACTCTATTTTTCACCCATTAGGTACACCCTTGGGTATATTCCGATCGGGCTGCTAAATTTCGGGACACAATAGGGCCCAAGACCAAAAACGAAGTAGTAGATATGGATGATACGGTGGATGGCGGACGGACATTGCATTTTTGGAATCTACGCACCTTGAAATTTAAAAAAAAAACCTTGAGGGGGCGTTATAAAAAATTTTTGTTGTGCGAATACATAGGTGTAATCCACAGAATAACAAACCAAAACCGCGATTATAAGTGAATTTCATTCAAAAAAAATTTTTTTTTGAATGACACCGATACTGGGGTTGCTTAAATCATTTTTCAGATTATCGTTCCAACAGTCCGTGGTCAGAAAATGAAGGTTTTGGCCAACGGGGTTGGGGGAGGAGAATTAAGTATAATTCTTGTGACTTGTTTATGGTTTCCACTTTTCAGGTATTTTTGTCTTCATTTGAAGCTGTTCGGAAGACAGAGGTAAAATTGGGAAAAGACTGTCCACACAAAAAGGAAAAAAATTAAACGTAGCAGTTTGACCACTGCACTACCTCTACACTGGATTGTGTCAGCCATCAACAGACGTGACTAGGTCATGCCGTCTGTGGAACGAAGTTCCCTTTTTTATGTTAGCGAATTTTCAAAGAAAATGAAGCTATTGCAATGGCTTCGAAATTTAAATAATATAAATTTTTGGAAATTTTCTTCATAGAAATCCGTTTCAGACCATTCTAAAACGATTCCTGAAATTTAACACTTTTTTATATGTATATATATATATATATATATATATATATATATATATATATATATATATATATATATATATATATGTCACTCCAGACGATAACTCTCGATAGAATTGAGATAAACAGCTCAAATTTGCACAAAAAATCTATCTTGGCAATCGAAAGGCTAAGTTCGAAGATGGGCGAAATTGGCCTACTCTAAGGAGGGTTTTGGCGCATTTAAAGTGCGCAAAAATTACCCAAAAATCCCCAAAATGTTATTTTCCAACAAGTGACCCCTCATTTTAAAGGTTTTTGCACGCTGAACACGATGGTGGAATCGGATTTTAGATATCTTGATCCGTTCTCAAATTAGAGCATTTAAAGTGCGCAAAAATTACCCAAAAATCCCCAAAATGTTATTTTCTAACAAGTGACTCCTCATTTTAAAGGTTTTTGCACGCTGAACACGATGGTGAAATCGGATTTTAGATATCTAAATCCGTTCTTAAATTAGAGCATTTAAAGTGCGCAAAAATTACCCAAAACTAGGATAATCTTTAAACTCTTACCCCCCCCCCCCCCCCCCCACCCGTTAGAGTGGTCAGATTGAAAAATGTGAGAAGTATTAATTGAAGACGAGAGTTCGAAGCAAAAAAGGGGGAGGCAAACGATTAGTACAACTCCTTGAATTTCCCATTTGACATATAATTGTTATGATACCTTCATAGATAGACAAGTACCGGCCCACGTATTACTAGAAGGAAGACGAAAGAAAAAATCTATTTCAAATTATTCAATTTAGGTACTAACAGTAGGAGGAAGAAGGTTAGGTAGGTATCTTATCAATTTATTATCAGTATCATACGAATATTTGATATTCAAAGGTAGGTAGGTACTTAACATGATAAAAATAATATCAATGAAGAAGGAAGGATCTACCTACCTAGTAGAGCAAATCTTGAACTGGTTTTAGATACCAGGCCTGAAATCGTAGTCAAGAGGAAAGGCCATTCAGAAGGAACAAGGAATCTACTCATAACAAACGGTAGAATCAGGATGGACAAAACGTACAAATTAAAATAAATACGAAGAGAATATACATAGAAAACCAAATTTTAGACCGAAGTTTTCCTTTATTCAAAACCATAGCCATTAATTCGAATATTTCTTTGAAAATTCGCTCATTAAGTCATGCTGCATGACTGGTTTTTTTTTATTTATTTTATTTTTTTTTACAATTAGGTGACTGGGCCCAGGGAATTTCCCTGTGCTACCTGCGGCCAGCCCAACCTTGGTCAAAGACTGAGAATTGGTTGCCAGATAGCACTACCAAATTCGAATCCAAGATCATTGCTTGGAAGTCCTTGGGTCAAGAAGTAGTGAACAATAAAGCGAATTGAAAAGCACAACCACAAGAAGTTTAGTCTGAATTCGCCTACTCAAGGTTGGTTGAACCTTAGGTTGTTTATATATGAGTTATTGCATAGCCCCCTTCCCCCTCACTCCACGAAGTGATGGGTTTGACTGGAGGGCAGTCGTCCATGTGTGTTCTTACCACTTGTTTCTCTCGTCTGGTGTGCCGCCTCCGCCTAGTCTTTTTGGGAATTTAATAATCTCAGGGTGTATAAGGTAGGGTCTTACCTATCAACGTTCCTTCCCCTCCCATCCTCTACCTCACCTACCGAAAAATAGGTAAATATAGTGTTCAACCCCGTGCGAGTCCTCCGATCAAATATCTGGTAAGCGAATCATACTCCATGAATTGCAGGTGCCTATTTTATGCTCATATCCCGCAGGTCCTTCGAGGAAAATTGTATTAGAGTAATTTTCATGTATATGTGTAACCACCATTGTATAGTTCTTCGAGCCGGATAATTACTGAACCAGTCTTGTGCGCATTATAGTTCAAAATTTAGGTACATAGTGGAGAGATACCTACCAGTTTCAATTCCTGTTGTATCATGGCTCGTCATTAAGATAACGAGTGAGAAAGGATTTAGTGGCCGCTTCGTGGAGAGAGGGGGAAGGGGGCTATGCGATAACTCATGTATAAACAACCTAAGGTTCAACCAAGGTTATTACAGCAGATAGCTCTAAACTGGTCACAAGTTATGTTTTAACCGTCGACTTCTACTTAGAGCATGGATACTGCTTCATTTCAGTAGCATCCATCAGAGCCAAGAGGCTAAAAAAATACGCCTACTCACTCCCCGCCTCCTTCAAAACTCCTGATTTCTATTAGTTTTCCCAAATTCACGTTAATATTATCCCAGCAAACAGATAACATTTAAGAAACAACTGACTGGAATGCCCCATAAACCATGGTTAGGGTTTAAGTGCCTCATATTCAAGTAAATATTGGTGATTGTCACAAAGTACTGCCACTTTACAGTACTTTTAAAAATGATAAACATGAAATATTGACCGTGAGCTCAGTCTCATCAACACTAAAAGAATATGTATGTATTTATGAGTCCTTCTAGATGAGATCTGACCTTATTACAATAAAAAACAGTCCACATTTCGCCAACATGTTCGTAATGGCAAATGAAAGGATATATAGTTCAAAGACGAGCAAATCTCACAAGTAAAATGTGGGTCTCAGTTGAGTTTTTCTAGACCAAAACTCGGTAAAGATGGCTGTAAATCAACAATAATGTATACAAAAATCACCTAAAGTTATATAAAGAATACTGAATTGACACAGAAAAAAAAAACAATTTCAATGGTCAAAAATATTTTTTCTGAGCAACCACTCATCAAAAATGTTATAGGGTGGTTGTAGAAGGCAAAAATATTTCAACAGCAACAAATATTTCTTCTACAAAAAAGGAGGTCTATCTCATGGTTAACAGTGGTGGAAAATGTTTGGTACAGCAGAATACTGAAGTGAAAATTGAGTCAGTAAGTTACTTCAATAATTCGCTCATATGGTCATGCTATGCAGCATGGCCGAAATTTTTCAGTATGCCAAAGGCTGACAAGATCACAACATTCAAAAAGTCGGAAAAAGTCTGAAGACCTTTTTAAATGTGCTGGAATACAGAGGGAAGAGTGTTGGGGTGGATTAAATGCACACTAAATCAAAAACAGTAGACACTTACGTAGCACCAACTGTTTTCAGTTTCAAGAAATGAGGAGTGAATTGGTATCTAACAAATCGTCCAGTGTTTGAGTCACTTTCGTTGTCACTACTGCTATCCATTTCCAGACTATCCAATAAACCTGAGAAAACAAAGACAAAAATCAAGAAGGTAAAGTCAGCCAAGTCAGCCACTGCTACCCAATTGCCTCGCCACTCTAGGTTGGGACAAGAGGCATTGGAATTCGAACCAACACACCACAGTCACCATCTCATCAGCCAAAGCCACCAAGTGACAGGGCTTTACCGTGCTTGGTCACCGGGCTCATGAGATTGTGGTAACAGCAAGAATGTGTCAATTATAATCATGAACAGACAAATAAATACAATACAAATGAATTTGTGAACACTGATAACTGAACTAGGACTTTTTTTTATTTTTATGGGACTGGCACCGGGCCGCTGAAGTTGTGGCTGTACCAACAATCTTAACAGTTACTTATGAAACACATGAGAAAATACAAGTATAAACGTCTGCTAATTCGAGTAGGCAGCACAGCTTCCTCACCTCAATCACATGAATGCATAAGAATAGTTGGGTAGTTTCGTTTTGATAGGGACGATCTGAGATCCAACCCGCGTTTACCCTCAAAATTTCAGCTCTCTACGACTATTTTTCGCGTTGTTAGAAGCGTTACAAAGAAATGGTCAACACACCATGTTAGCGCATGCGCAGACGAAAGTTACAGTACGATTCCAATGAAATTCGTATGGAACTATCGAAGTATTATTCCTGATCCATCCACCAAATCTAAACTCATTTAAACAATATTTAAGGTAGTTATGGGCGTTTCAAGTATATCAAGTTTGTGCATGCGCAGACAAAACTATTTCCATGATTTTGAAACGGGATCACCTGCTATCCAACCCGCGTGTACCCTCAAAATTTCAGCTCTGCACGACTATTTTTCGCGTAGTTGGAAGCGTTACAAGGAAATGGTCAACATTTCATGTTCACGCATGCCCAGACGAAAGTTACATTACGATTCCCATGAAATTCATATGAAAGGATCAAAGTATTATTCCTGATCGACCCTCCAAGTTTGAACTCATTTCAAGTATATTTAGGGTAGTTATGGGCGTTCCAAGTATTTCACGTCTGCGCACGCGCAGATGAAAGTTACGGTACTTTTCCAATGATCTTGGTATGGGTCCATCTGTGACCCAACCCGCACCTACCCTCCAACTTTCAGCCCATTTCGACCATTATTTCGGGTAGTTATGGGCGTTAGAAGGAATTACCACAGACAGAGAGACATGGAACCGAAAATGTTCCCTGATGTCTGAAATGCAAAATGGTAGTGGAAATTTTCATTTTGGAGGACATACATCTTTGTTTAACTCAATCACGAATCCAAGGCTTCCCTACCTTCGGTAGTGAGGAAGCAATAAGTCACAGGACTGAGAATGACTTGTGGGCGTCTGGCGCCATTACGAAAGCATATTATAAGCATTTTATACAAATACTTCGGTGTTCTCACTCCCAGAATGGCTTGTATTCACAGAACTGTTTTATATGTGCATAAACACCTGCATTTATTTACTAAACAAGCGATGATTAGACCGACGCGAACAAATGTCAACTATGTCCTCCAGATACCACAGGCGCATAATGATTTCTACACTCGACAATTTCCATGGCTAGCTCCAGCCCTATTTGAACAGTTACCGCTCCTAACCAAGACTTCAACATCAACAGGAAAATTTAAAAAACTAGTTCTAGAATATTTTGAGCTTGAAAATAACGAAAGTGTTGTTATAAATAAGTTTAAATTAGGATAAAAATACAAATCAGCCTTCGTAGCATTAAGTGTATTTTACTAACTACTCTGTAAATACTGTTGGTTCTTGATCAATGTAACTCATTCTCCAAATACTTACGGTGTGTTTTTTCAAGGAAACTGCTGGTACATACATACGCAGTAATAAATAGTGGTGGAAGAGACGAGCCTGGACGGGTCATTGACCTTAGGCTCAGAAACCAACATAAGTTTAGATCTTGTATTATGTATATAGACTCTCTACAAATCATTATATTTGTTGTATAAAGTATTTGCTGAATAAAAAAATTGAATTGAAAACTGAAATATGCTTATTGGCTGGATGAAGTGCTCAGAAATATGGCAATAGTAGGATGAGCCGATCTCCAGCCTTGGACCGAGTACAGCGGAGAAGAGGAGTTGAGGAGTCCAAGGACCACCAAGGCCTGTAGAGCTATTTGTAATGCTGATGATCTGAGTGATTAAGCCCTCAGAATCTCAAGTCATAATAACCATTCAGCGGTTCATTTTACACAAAAAAAAAAAAAAAATGAAAACACATACACTGACAAACGTCCAAGTTTAAGTAAAGCCTCTCTAATTTTATGGAGATGAACAATAGTAAATGGGAGCGGGGAAATTCAAGTGCAGAGACCCTCAGCTCAGCCTCACCTCTAGCCCGGTCAACAAACGCTTGTAATGTCGCAAGATAATATGAATACACGAAATAATAAAAATAAATACTACCTATCGGAGAAAGATGTGTGCTTTTCAGCAAGAATTCGTTGTTTAACCAGAGGTTTTTTCAAATTGCTGTAGCTTTTGACGGAATGAAGATGTTACATGAACACACCATTTTGAAGTACATAATTCAATCCTCTACAACTTCTTCTCCCAGAGTTTGACTGTAAAACTGGAAGGCTAAGCCGCTAGAACGAAATTATTGTCAAAAACGCTGCAAAGTCCTTGTCCCATGGGTTTATTATTCTACTGGATATACCTAAAGAAATGTTGGCTGTTCATTTAATGTTTCTTTCATGTGCTTCTTTCACAATTGAAATAAATAGATATTTTTTATGGTTTCCACCAATTTTGGCCCTCAAAAACACGAATCACTTCTTTTTTTAAACAAATTATCTTTGATCACTGATAGTGCCATTTAATTGTCTTGGTTCACCTGTTGATACTACTTCTAGTGTTATTATACAAATCTATGGTGATTTCAGGCGATTTCCCAGCTTTTTGACTCATAAAAAATGAATATTGGGAGCTAAACCTTCGTTACAACCTCAATTCTTCACTTTTCGGTCAAAATCAACTTCATGTTTGGTCTTCTCGCTCTAAAAAACATGGAAAACGATACATCACAAGCTTATGTTCACTAAAACCTCAAAAAAAGAAGGGAAAAAACACACACAAAAAAATCGAAAAACCATATTTTTACACCAATTTTTCCCCAACGACACCCCTGGGTGTATTCCGATCGGGCTGCCGAGCTTCGGAGCACAACTAGGCCCCTAATGTGTTCCCAAATGAAGACCCAAACTGTGTGTGGAAGATCGACGATTTTAGACCAAAATTTAACGTAAATTTAAGGCTGAATCTTTGTTAAAATCTCAATTCTTCGCTCGTTGTTCAAAATCGACTTCACATTTGGTCTCCTCGCCCTAAAAAACATGAAAAACGATACCTCGCAAGTTCATGTTAGTAAAACACAAAAAAAAACATTTTTACACCCATTTTTCACCCATAACACCCTTGGGTACATTCCGATCGGGCTGCAAAGTTTCGGGACACAACTGGGGCCCAAATGGAGCCTGTGTGCGAAAAAACGAATGTCCACTTTTGGAATCTACGCACCTTCAAACGTTAAAGAAAAAATTTTGAGGTGGTGTTACAAAAAAATGTTTGCTAAGCGAATACAATAGGTGTATTATTCACAGAATAATATACCAAAAACGCGTAGTATTTTGTTTTTTAATTTTAATTTTTGATGGCGAGTATCTTGAAATGTATTAGAGACAGAAAAACCCCCTCTTGTAGGAAATTTAATTCTCTTTCATTTGATGCTGATGTTACGACCAATCGTGGTCAAGCTATGAGCGAAAAACCAAAATATCCAAACTTCCCGACCCCCTCCCCACCACCAAGGACCGGGGACCCTTCACTAGGACCGGGGACCCCTCCTTAGTACCGGGGACCACTCACGTAGGACTGGGGACTTCTAGTATATCCATCACGTGGCCACTCTAAACACATTCCTTGAGTCAAAAATGCTGACGTTTACAAAACCCTTTATTGACCGGACTACCCCTACTTTCTGGAGGCTATGGATAAGATCGTAGGCCAGATGATAAAAGAAGATCATCTGAAGAGAAACCCTATTTTGAAGGCACAGCATGTCTACTAAGGGTAAATCAACTGAGAAAGCCCTATCAGAAACTGTCTCGCTGATTGAAAGGGCCCTCAAATCTTAAAGAACCCGCCCTACGCTGCTTTCTGGACACAGGAGATACCTTTGATAACACCAACTATCACTCCTCGGAAACGGCATCAAAAAGAAAGGGGCTCACGGACCCTACCTACCATCCAGTGGATTAAGGAAACGCTGGTTAGTCGAGTCATCTCAGCCACTCAACAAAAAGGAAAAGCCACTCTCAACAAAGGACAACTCAATGCTTGAGTTTCAATGGAAACTCCCTACTGCACTAGTGGGTCCACTGGCCTCATGCATCCACAGAAAAAAACATTACAAAGTACCTCTTTCCACTCAAATTAGTGTCGCTGCCGAGGTGAAGGGTGCCATGAACTGGGTGACACGTAACATTATCAAGTCAACAAAACAACTGAAAATTCCGAAATCGAGGGAAAACTACCAAACACGTATTCTTACTACTGGTGCCAGCAGACATTGAACCTTGTCGGGTGTATGTTTGGAGTAGGTAAAGGGCTCAAACTCCAAGTTTCCAGCTGTAAGACTCAAAATTAGCTGTTTGTGGAACAAAGCAGTACCGTTGCCAACACCCTGGTGCCATCATGGCACCAACAAAAAATATTCAGCAATTTCTGATGGTTCAACGAGTACAGCTCGTTGAATTTCCACTGACTGACTCAAACTGAGTAGTGCTTACATTTTGATTGTGGCGCACTACCTGGCGCCATCATAACAAAGAAACCATACAGCAAACTCAAATGGTCTGCCGAGTATACCCTCAAAAGATCAAATCAAAAGACCCTTCCAAAGATTTTTTTCTTTTTAGGTTCATCATTCTGTGAATAATACACCTGTATATTCTTTCAGCAAAAAATTTTTGTAGCACCCCCCTCAAAATTTTTTCTTTTATGTTTCAAGGTGTGTAGACTCCGAAAATGCAATATCCACATGCCGCACCTTATTTTTGGTCTAAAAAAATTCGTTCTTTCGCACAAAGGCTCCATTCGGGCCCTAGTTGTGTCCCAAAACTTGCATCCCGATCGGAGTATAGCTAAGGATGTTATGGGTGAAAAATGGGTGTAAAAATGTAGTATTTTGGTGTTTTAAGTAACATGAGCTTGTGAGGTATCGTTTTCCATGTTTTTTAGGGCGAGGATACCAAACACGAAGTCAGTTTTGACCAGCAGGCGAATAATTGTGATTTACGAAGTTTCATCCATAAATTTACTTTAAATTTTGGTCTAAAATCTTTTGCACACAGACTCCATATGGGTCCTAGTTGCGCTCCGAAGCTCGGCAGCCCGATCCGAATACACCCAGGGGTGTTATGGGTGAAAAGTTGGTGTAAAAATAGGGGGTTTCGAATTTTTTCTTTTTTTTTTGGGAGGGGGGGGGGGGGGGTTAGAGAACATGAGCTTGTAAGGTATCGTTTTCCATGCTATTTTAGGGCGAGAAGACCGAATATGATGTTGACTTTGGCAAAAGAGTGAAGAAATGAGGTTGTAACTAATTTTAAATGGGTCAAAAACCTGGGAAATTGTCTGAAATCACCAAAAATTTGTATAATAACGCTAGAAATAGTATTAACAGGTGAATCGAGACAATTAAATGGCACTATCAATGATCAAAGATAATTTGTCAAAAATAGGAGCCTAATTCGTGTTTTTGGGGACCAAAATTGGTGGAAACCACCAAAAATAGCTATTTTAATTATTGCACATGAAAGAAACAATAAATGAACAACCAACATTTCTGTAGGTATGTCCAAAAGAATAATAAACCCAAGTGACAGGGACTCTGCAACGTTTTTTGTTGCTGTTGGAACCCAATGGTGCTAGTGAAGGTGTCGAACCCCCTGAGTATTTTAGGGGATGACAAGAGAACTGGTAGTCTTCCCATTCCACACTGGTTTAGTTCTGAGTGAGTCTTCCAAACCAGAGTGGAACAGGAAGACCACCCCTACCTCTTTTTATCCCTTGATGAACGTTCCACTGCGGCAAGGACAAACCACTATTCAGAGTGTTTTAGAGGATTAATTACGAGGTTCACCCTTAAAATTTCAATTTGCGAGACCAATATTCATTTGCTGGTGCCATCGTTTCACCGTGACTTAGACTGTGGCTACTATGGGTGTGTTTTCTGACGAATTCGTCCAAACTACTCGTCAGAAATGCTCGTCAAGACAGTTTTGAACGGTGGTTGGTCGCAGCCAAAGTAACCACTCTCATAGAAAACCTGTATTTCCATGTATTTCCATAGGAACCGCAACCTTATATAGGCAATTCTGATGGTCCAACGAGTAGACCCCGAATTTCAAGTCATGAGTCTCGAAATTAGAGTTGTTTTTGTTTTGTTTTTTGTCTGAGACCATTATCAGTGCCATGAGCTCTACTCTTGAGCTGCTGTGACAGCATATGCTGATGGTCTAACGAGTGAGCCATCAAAATCTCGAATCATAATACGAATTCAGAGGATAGATTTTTTCGCAAAACAAATAGGTACACAAACACATACGCAGTGTTACACACGCCACCCCAGTTCAAGTACCTATATTCTCTCTAATGTTCGGTAAATAATCTAGGTAGTTTAAAATTGAATTCTTTAGGAGAATAAAATGAATGCATACCAGATGACTGAACAAGTGGAATGTTGCCCTCTTCAGGATCTGAAAGAGAAACACACCAAACACCTATGAGTGAAACTGAGACTGATCAGCAACAAAATATAATTCACTATAAACAAACGTTGATTAGTATTCACACGGCAGCAACAAAAGCAGTATTCAAAACCACCTCGAATTTACAATACACAAATACTACATATTATTATATATTCGAGGTGGTTTTTTAAATCAACCTGTATTTTATTGCCTTTGTCTTGTTACACCCTAAACATGATTTCGGGTCTGTGCTCTTGACAGCTGGAGTGGAGACGGCATAGGCACTTCGAGGGTTTTCATGGGAAATCAGAAGTTTTGGTGCCAGTCCGCTTTCAAAATAGATAAATGTGTGGGATGGTTAGGTTAGGGATGGATTCAACGTACCTACCTTGAACCTATGTACCTACATTTTTTTTCATGCTCGATTCCAAACGTTCATTACTGAAAATAATGAACCAAAAATAAAATATCTTCATCAGAAGAAGCCATGACGGATGAAACAACGAACAGTGAGGCAAATGAGCACATTTTTCCGATGATCTGTGGCCCGACACACCGCTAATATGCTTAGCGACATCAATCCACTGCAATTCGACCCGACCCGCTGCAGCACTAGTGTGCGCCTACCTTCAATTTCCTTATAAATGTCTGCTTGTCCATTTTCAAGGGGCCTATTCACTAAAATAGATAATGGAAAGAGATTATCTATTTTGAAAATCTCCCGCGAGAGATAGTCTCCCCCAGAGGAGACAGTCTCTTCCAATGTCTCCGGGGTTCGCCTATTTTACAGAATAGCTCCAGTGACCTTGAGAAAGAGATATGGATCTCAATACATGAAAATCCCACAGTATCCATAAAGTGCGAGATGTTTGTGCCCCCGGGAGTTCAATTCCTCAATAATGAACGCATTAGTAATACCTATTCAATGGGTACCTCCTACCTCAATCCATACTTGGACGTTTTTACTCATGAATCGGATAAAAGTTTAAATGAAATTGAAAAAAAAAAAGGTCTCAAATTATAACAGAAAAAGTCGAATTAGGGGGCTTAGTGCTTGTATTATATCTACACCTAATGAACGGCCACTCTTAGGTAGGTAGGTACCTACCTCAACCCGTACTTGGACGTTTTTACTCATGAATCAATCATATGTATATATTTTTAATGAAAATTGACTTGCCCTTATGAAATGAAAAAACACGATCAAAATTACTGACGTGGTTGCGGATGAACGAGGATATTACACGATTTATCATTGTCAAACAAACGAGAAATAGACTCTCTCTTTTGAGGAATGACACCTAATTAGCTGTCTCTCTGAAAGAGATTGAAAATGCCAAGATGGCCGCCAACTCTCTCTTTTAGAAGTTACTGAATAACCCTGTCATGGGTACTATAAAAATTTCTTCTGCCAAAAGAGAGAGTCGGACCGAAAAGAGATGTCTCTTTCGCTTAGTGAATAGGCCCCCAGCTTTAAATTTCGTTGTATGGTAATATGGGTGGAACCCATGGACACTTTTTTTTTGGTAGGGAGCAAGGTAGTATTATGTAAGAAAAATATACTTGATCACAATCGATACCTAATCAACGGGCAGTGGGTGTAAATATTTCCCTCTTCCATTCACACTTACATTCAGCCCGGCAGCCATCCACTAGAAGGACAGGGGATGAGAGCGGGGAGCCCCGACTGAGAAACATACATAACCTCAATAGATGAATCATATTCAAAACATAAGGCCTACATAATATTTCTAGAATAAACGAATTTTAATAAATGTCTGTGTAGAAATGGGCATCCCGACACTATTGTTTGGGAATTATAGTCTACCCAACGTAGGATGTGATCGAAATTACGTTTTTAATTGTGCACAATTGTGTACATAAACTGTGGAGCTAAAATTACTAATGTACACTTGTATGGGAGAATGCAGCCATTTTGTGAAGTTGGAAGTGGAATTCAGTTCATGGGCTGTTGATGAAACTTCAGCTGATTTCTCCAACATTGGACTTATTTATGAGTCTGTTTGGATAACTACACAAACTGACTTTTTAATGGAATTGCAAGATTCTGAACAGACAGACAACAGAGTAAACTAAATAAAGCTTTTGATGGGATTATCAAATAAACTTGAAATGACTTTAAAAAAAAAATTCAACTTACTACTTGCAGATGGAGGTTTTGCTATCTCGAAGAGGACAGTTCCTGTTTCCAAGTCTCTAATTTTGAATCGAACAAACTCTATGTCATAAACATTGGCTTCAGGAGGGCAAAGGTAACCTGAAACAATGTACAACACATACATATAGAAGTTCAAATAATGCAATATTCGAAAATGCCACAAGTACTCTCACACTGGCCATCAAAATGGGGACAACAGGGGGTGGGGGAGGAGCAGTATGCACTACGCAAGCACTCAACAGGCCATTGTAGACAAGAAGGAGGCACAAGAGGTAAGAGCCAGAGAGGCGTTGCATAGTATCAGCTTAGCCGAGTAACAGCAGCCACCTGTGAAGAAGGTGCCAGTGGACAGTAAAACTCCAACTGGCGTTAATACTTCGGGCCTCAAAGAATTAAATTCCACGATGTTCTAGCTCTAGCATCATGGTATGGCTGCAGAATGATGTACCCACTATCAACCTGTGAGAAGTATGTGAATGAAGGTCTGTAAGGCTATGTCCCAAGTAGACAGCAAATACGAAAAAGTGACACGACGGGCGGTGGGGGTGGAAGAATCAGGCGATCAAACCATGTAAAGTGGTGGCAGTGTCCCATGTGGAGTCCTCCTCCAACGCCTGCCACGTTCCCTGCTTCATTTACTCACTCGTTTGGGTTTAATTTTAAAGCTAGCTTGATTTCGCCGCCTGGCATATGCATGAACTACGCAATTATTTTTGTTGCGGTTCCGATGCTCGAAGTTATTTTAGAAGCTTTTTTTTCTTTTTTTAAATTTAAATGTGAAACTTTGATAGAAGTGCAAACACGGAAGGTGCCATGGCTGAAATCTCCATTCAAATGTATAAATAATAATATATGGAGCAGATTTTAGCAAATAAATGAATCCGATGGCGATATCTTCACTATCATCTCCTTCTATATCCATCCATTCATATCAGACCATCCATATTATATACATTCAGAAAGCTCTGAAACGCAAAATGTGAGTGGGAATTTTGATTTAGAAGGACAATTTTTTATATTTTTTTCCCTCCTTTTCCGTAAGTGGTCACAAGGCTTTCTAAATCTTGGCAGACTGGGAACCAATGAATAAAGACTAGGTAAGTAGCATTTGCCGTTTTTAACCATAAAAAAGAGTCTCAATTGATACAAAATTATTATAAGTAGAACACTGAGCGAGTTGATAAAATTCAATAAATTAATTACCTACCTACGGAATGGTGAAAATGCGTCTCCCTTTCCAAATAAATTTCGTTGACGGGATTTATTTGTTGCCTCCCGTCCTCCACTTCAACATCATGGCTAATTTTTCCAAAAAGAAATAATCAGCATTCATCTCAGTCCGAAAAACTGACGAGGTATCAGGAAAAAAGACGCATGGAGCAAAACGACAAGGACAGCAAATATTCGTGTGGTCTGTTGTTGCCACATGGGACACTCATCCGGCCAACAAAAGCGAGTCGCGCGTTCGTCTTCACCACTAGGTCGCGCTGTTTGTACATGCCGCAGCACGTGGGACACAGCCTCACTCATGCTCAATAGGTTGAGGTTCGGTTAAACATGGCCATGAGTAAGAGGTCAGCTGCATCTTGCGAA
Organism: Leptopterna dolabrata; assembly: GCA_954871275.1. NCBI lineage: Eukaryota > Metazoa > Arthropoda > Insecta > Hemiptera > Miridae > Leptopterna > Leptopterna dolabrata. The sequence continues at coordinate 14,898,412 of OX940974.1, forward strand.
GTTGGCTCGGTCAGGAGTTTCTTTACAGCCAGCCCTCCGATAATCTACCTAAGTTCCTAGTTTGGTGGGAAACACTGAGGCGCATGTTGTTTAGGACAGTTTCCTTTTACTGTTCCATCATCTGGAACGCCATCCCAAACAACCCAAGCCAAGCATGCAAAACACAACAGAGCAGAAGAGGACCTTCACACATCCTCCACCTCTTAGTAGTATCAGCAGAAAGCACAACAAAGTTGACTCAATTTTGGAATGGCAAGCACCTTAGCAAAAGCCTTGATCAAAAGTGGCACTGTTTGCAGTTATTAAAGCTGCATCAATGCGCCCAAGGAGATGAGAGGGTTGAATGAATTGAGGTTTGTCAGGAAGGGCTGGGTTTCTGTTATTCATTTCACTCGTCCATGCGCAATCACCCTGTTCCCCCCCAGTCCACCATTCGCAATGTCGCCACTGCCCTCCAGGTGTATCACTTGTAGTTCCTCGTACTTCTCTCAAGATTAATGCGAGTTAGTGGGAGGACATGATGAAAAGCAGGGATGGAGTGCAGTGGGTGACCTTGAATTCAGTCTATCCCCACTCAAATTCCTTGATTCTGGCCAACTCATTGAGTGACACATCTACCAAGGTCATCCCAAAAGTAAAAAACGAAGAATCTGAAAAAAATCAGAAAAATATTTTCTCAAAGCAAACGAAACAATACATGGCTGGAGAGCTACAGACCTCAACTAGTTTTCCATATAGGTACCAAGTTGTTGCTGACACTAAAGGACGTGGGAAGAAATTTTCTGTATACCAGCGTTGTAGCACAGTAAGCTTGAGTTGTAGCTCTTGACTCCTTCAACACTGCAGAATATTGAGCCTCCCAAAAAGGTTTTTAATGGCAAGAAAATATAGTAGTCACCTGTGTTGTATGGGAGTATGGTGGGTAGGGGAAATCATCCCTATCGAATTTGACAAGCATATCTTGAGTAAATTTTGCAGAATAAGCCCTGGCGTTGTCACGAAAAATTAGCTCTTTTTTCTTTAAAAGCCCGGATCGTTTCCTTTCATCTGGTTTGGCAGTATTTCCACCACTTTAGGGTACCTGGGAGCATCAACTGTTTCACCGTTTGGCAAATAGTCTACCAACAGCAACTCCCAAAACACCTTAGCCATGATGTTCCCAGCTAAAAATCTCGATTTTGGCATTATTTTTGCTCTCTTCTGGGGACTTGTTTTGGTGCGTACTCTGTCTCTTTTGTGAAGAGTTGGGATGGATCCTAAGGTCAGATGCCAAGTCACACGTGGGTCACAAATATCATCTCCTTCGTCCTCGAGCATCTCAAAAAACCACCAAAGAGTGGCTGAGCGAATTGGACCTGTGGACGTATGGAACGGGTTTACAAAAATCTCCTCCCCCTCCCACACTGCTGAGTGCCAGGAACGATGCTGTGACAAATAGTTTGGAGCCTGTACCTTCCATAAACAGGGGACCTTACTTCTGGTATGACTCTCTTAGAAGAACACTAAAAGGCTACTACATTTTTCATGCCCATCCACCAAGAAAGCTAGCATTTTGAAAATTCCATTAAATGTATGTTGGAATCCCCCAGCCCGAAAATGGGCCCGGCCCGTTTTGCGATGATCCCGTCACGATGGGATCATTGCCAATAGTTGCGCTGAGAGAGTTTTCGTCGGGCCGGGCCGGGGTTCCAACATTTATACAGAGACAGTGAAATGACCATGAACACAAATCATTACTTTTCGTTATCCTGTTGAGCTTGAGAACATCCTCTGGGCTAATGATTTCTTTCTGAAGCAACCCATCTTCAGTACAACAATTATCATCTGAAACAGATGTATAACAAATTTATAAAATAACCACAACATAAACATCATCAAGAACGAAGTACTGGATCTCAGCTTAAGCTAGATGCCAACATTCAAACAGATCATGCTGCTGAAAATGTCCCCCAGAAAATCAGCTTAGTAAGAACTCTCAAAGAAAGGTCGATTAGGTTTCGTACAATCGCACATCATACACACTCAAACGCCTATCATTTACGCAGCTTGATAGGTACATACGATTTTTTTTCTCAACTCCTATCCTTCCAGCCAGCAATCAGTAACTATAATTTTCGCGATTATCGAAGTTACCACACTTCACAACAACCATCAAGAACACAGAACACTTTTACAAAAATTACTGTTACATCGATGTCGGATTCAACAGGGATTTTCATTCTCTAAAAATTTCCTTTCACTCAGAAACCCATTCATCCAGTCAGTTCCAACGGTGAAAAGGTGAATTTTACTGTTTTTGATATGTTCTTATATAAGATTATATCAAACACGAAAGAGACGAAAGAATTAGTGAATCATCTTTCAGCTTTATTTCTCAGCCCAGCTGGCATCAGAGTTTTATAGAAAAAAATAAATTCCGTAGACCAGTTTATCATCCAGAGCCCAGAACAATGAACAAAAGTTATTTGAGATTCAAGTGCAAATTGGTAGGGGTAGGTGATGACTGCTGTAATACATTTAAATATTGAAATTTCAAATTACTTGAAAATTTACCTATACAAACGGTTTTCATTTTTTTCCCCCTTACCATTCAATAATTTTTTCTTCTTGCGGGATGAGACCTCTTTGGAAACTGGTTTTCTGTTCTATGCAATTAATATGGGTAAATCCTCCAAAACCAGGTGCCACTGGCCACCAGTGAGAGTATTCTTCTATACCCTATGCCCTATGTCAATCATCCGTCAATGGTGCCAAGAAATTGAGACAAATTCTACGTTTTTAAAGAAATGCGAGTGGGTATAGATAAGGAAAAAGCGTTAATCTCGCACTGCACTGGTGAATAACAACGCTTAATTAAAGGGAGTAAGTACTTTTTTATTTTATTTTTATTTTTTGGTAGTGATGTTGAAGATGTGAAGGTCGGGATGTGTCTCAGGTATGAGATTAGCTACATGGGTGAGCCAGGACATGGGCTAGTGGTAGGTATAGGTAGTTGGTGGGAGAAATCAACGGAGAACGACTGGTAGCTTAAGGGGCCAAAAACTTGAGTTGTGAAAGGAGGGAGGGGCAGTCCAACTCACCAACCTACACCCAAACGCCATGCTGTCCAATGGATAGTCGTGCTGGTAATGGTTCGAGGTTGCATCCTCCAGCAGAGAGGAGTAATAAAAGTCAATGGAAGGAATACGAAGTAACCCAACACATAGCAAAAATATGTACTGAACGGCTCCCACTGCACAATATGAACGGGATATTCCAATATGCTGCCAGGGGTTTGTAAAGCAAGAAAACTGCTGGGATGCTTGGAAAACCTCTAGTATTCCTACTGAGGTACCCAAGACCTTACTTCTTTACAAGGGCCTATCATACAAGGCGCTCGGTGACGAAAAGAGGATCCTTACATGCCAAGCCTTCAAATCAAACTTGTTGAAATGATACCATGAATATTTTTTGTGAGTTTACCTCAGAAATGAACATTTAATTTTAACCCGTAGTTTTAAACATTTTAACTGAAATGTAACTTACAACTCATGTTAAGGGCTACCAGATCAACTGAAGTGAATATTAAAACTATTTATTTAGTACTAGGTATTTTCTAGTAACAACTGAGCACTGCCATAGTATTTTTTGTCAATCATATTTAAAATATCTGGCAAGGGCTTCCCAGGAAGAACACGACTGCACTTGAAATAATGCATATCACACTATCATTTGAGACCTTGTTTGCAGGGTGATCGGGAAAGGGTTACCTGGCATACTATAGTTTATAGTATCATACTATGTAAGTACTATAACGAAAAAATTATAGCATCCAATGTACCATATTCTGAGCTTATGGCCCAAAATCTATAATTGCTATGAGGTGACTACTCAATCTGCACAGCTGGCCGGTACCTATGGCAAAATCTCAGAAAAAATGAGTAGTGTAAATAAGGACTCAGGGTGGTAAGCAGGTCCTCTGTGCTCCCTTAATCCTTGAATAATTCTTTAAAATTCGCAACAACTTCTAGATAGGTATCTTAACAATAGTGTAATCCTGATTATTTACGCGGCACATTTTCTTTTGATCAACTCTGGCAGCTCTTTCGACCACATCATTGAAAATTTTTCAGAATTCTTGACTTAAAATAACAATGAAGTTATCAACCAATGTTGGTCACGTCATTGTGTGATGTTTTAAGGCATAAAACACTAAATTTGGGCCGATAAAAATACTAGATATACTTGTTAAACTCGTTAAATAAATGTAATTATGCATAAGCTCTCATTATCACCTCATTTAAGTAAGCCGGGTTATTTTTCCTAGACTCTTTACTGACAAAAGGAACGGCTTGAACCACCAATTCTATTATCAGGCGATTACAGTGACTGATACAAGAAGTTCAGAATGTTTTCTCTGATATTTCTCAGCGTGAAAAATATGGCAATTTCGACTGTTTGCCTGCAGAAATCGAATCACAAAAGGGAACAGCAACAAATTTTTATAAGTTCCCCTCAAAGAGGGGAACTTATAAAAACTCTTCTTATAAAAATTCTTCCCTTTCTTTTACGTTTCAAGGAGCGTAGATTCCAAAAATACAATGACCCTCCGCCGTCCATCCATATCTACTTTACTTTCGGTCTAAAAAATTCGTGCTTTCGCGAACAGGCTCTATTTGAGCCCTAGTTCTGTCCCGAAACTTAGCAGCCCGATCGGAATATACCCAAGGGTGTTATGGGTGAAAAATGGGTATAAAAATAGGGGTTTTTGGTGTTTTAGAAACACGACCTTGTGAGTTATCGTTTTCCGTGTTTTTTAGGGCGAGGAGACCGAATATGAAATCGATTTTGACCAGAGAGTGGAAAATTGAGGTTCTAACGAAGTTTCAGCTCCCAAAATTCATTTTTTATGAGTCAAAAACCTGGGAAATTGCCTGAAATCACCATACATTTGTATGATAACACTACATGTAGTATCAACAGGTGAATCGAGACAATTAAATGGCACTATCAATGAAAAATGGAGTTATTGAAAAAATAGTCTATTTCCACTAATAATAATCAATGATCAAAGATAATTTGTCAAAAACAGGGGCCTAATTCGTTTAGCTTTGATTAGTTTTTGGGGACCAAACAAAAATAGCTATTTCAATTATTGCACATGAAAAAAACAATAAATGGACAGCCATGGAATGGCTTTGTGTTCTTTAGGTGTTGTCTGACTTTCATTACCCTATGACAATTGAAGGCACGAGTGGAAGAGGGTGCTAAGTTACATTTTCACAAAAACTCGGGTTTTTGCATAAATGATGGTTTCCAACCGCTATCTATCTATGGTGGCAGTCTGGATACGCAATAACAACTCCCTGGAGAGATATAGAATGGAAGAAGGTGTCATGTAACTATATTACTTCATTTTGTCAATGGAAGAAGGTGCTATAAGACCTTGTCACCTTATTTCAATAATACAGATGTTACCTCTAAAACGTTGTTTCATGGAAGAAGGTGCTATGAGCCCATGTCACCTTCTTCCAGTTATATAAAAAATCTTCCTTTAGAACGTTGTTTCATGGAAGAAGGTGTTATGTGAGGTACATAGCACCTTCATCCATCACAGATGTTCAGTTTTGGCTTCATATCGCAGGTTCGTTACAAAAGGGCTTTCTGCGATTTGAAGCCAGAATTGGACATTTGTGATGAATGAAGGTGCTATGTATAGCTGTTTTCTTACCTACTGTTCGTCATATCATATTGGGGCCTGATGTGTGGAATGCGAGCTTAGATGGGATCCTTCTGCTGGACATGCCAAGGATATGTTCCTGGTGAGCTATGCCGATGATGTAGCCAAATAGCCAAAATACCGTACTTCGGAGGGACTCCAGTGGAAGCTCAACCGATCAGTGAGGTGAGTCAAGCCTTGGATGGAGGAACACGGGTTGCAGCTTGCAGTTCACAAAACCGAAATAGTGCTGCTGACTAAGAGACACATCAATCGTGTCACCCAGTTTCAGGTGGAGGACGAAACCATTGAATCATCTCATTCGGTGCGGTATCTGGGAGTGACCCTCGACTGAAGGCAGACCTTCTGGGTGCACATCAAGCGAGCAGGAGAAAGGGCAGGGGCAATGACAGCAAACCTGAGCAGGCTAATGGCAAACATAGGTGGACCATCACCCAAGAAAAGGAAGATTCTCAAGACCACAGCCGAAGCAATGTTTTTATATGGAGTGGAGGTGTGGGTTGAGGCCCTCAGCCAACCAACAGTGCGGAGGAGAGAAGCCTTTCAAATAGCGAACGCCTATCGTACCATCTCTTCCCCTGTCGTTGGGTTCATTGCTGCCACCATCCCAATCGACGGCCTAGCAAAGGAGAGGAAGCGGATCTACCTCCGGTGATTCACAGAAGAGTCAAAATCCGATATCCCGCAAGTGCGCCCATGGCTTGACAGGAGGCACAGAGAAGTGGTTTTCTACATTAAGGTGCGGCGACACTGCCACCGGTCTTGTCTTGACTTGACCTCACTTGCGTGCCTGTCTGAACCCATCCTTTGTATTTCAAAGGGGAGTGGCGAGACTGCGACCGGACCTGACTTGACTTGAGCCACCCACCGGACTCCGTTCTGATCCGATCTGCATGGGTTGAGACCTGTCCATGGTCCCCCCTCTACTGCGACTTTCAACCCCTCGCACCCCCTCGAGCCATCCAAAGCAGCCCCCATTGCTCTCTTCTCATCCTAAAATAGTTTTGAAATTGAAAATCGTTCAGTTTGGCGAGTAGGGGGTGAAATTCACCGTATTTTACTCGTTCCGAAGCATACGGTGACATCCAGGACTTATTCAAAGAAAGAAAACTTGTCACTAGTTCTATTTCTTTATCAGAATCGGATTTTGGTTCTATATCACAAAGAATGGCTTCTATTTCGGAGGACATACTTTTGTGACGTCTAAGAACAAACTGGACTGGTTGGAGTCCGGTGACGCGGGTCAAGTCAAGTCCTGTGGCAGTGTCGCACCCCTCTCCGGTCAGCAGTCCGGTGGCTCCGGTCAAGTCAAGTCAAGTCCGGTGGCAGTGCCGCCACAGCTTTAAGATGACTTGACCTCACTTGCGTGCCTGTCTGAACCCATCCATTGTATTTCAAAGGGGAGCGGCGAGACTGCGACCGGACCTGACTTGACTTGAGCCACCCACCGGACTCCGTTCTGATCCAGTCTGGATGGGTTGAGACCTGACTCCAGTCCCCGTCTACGGCGATTTTCAACCCCTCGCACCACGACGAGCCATCCAACGCAGCCCCCACTGCTCTTTTCTCATCCTAAAATAGTTTTGTAATTGAACATCGTTCAATTTGGCGAATAGGGTGTGAAATTCACCGTACTGTGCTCGTTCGGAAACATATGGTGACATCCACGACTCATTCAAAGATAGAAAACTTGTCACTAGTTCTATTTCGTCATCAGAAATCTGATTCTGATTGTAAATCACAAAGAATGGCTTCCATTCGGAGGACATACTCTTGTGACGTCTAAGAACAAACTGGACTGGTCGGAGTCCAGTGACTCCGGTCAAGTCAAGTCCGGTGGCAGTGTAGCACCCCCCTCCGGTCAGTAGTCCTGTGGCTCTGGTCAAGTCAAGTCAAGTCCAGTGGCAGTGTCGCCGCACCTTTATGATGTTCCTGTCAGGCCATGGATACTTCCGGTCCTATCTGCACAGAAGGGCGCTAGCAGACACGTCAGGGAAAGGGAGATTCTAGAAGAACAGGAGGGTTAAATCACACCAACCAATGTGATCGGGAAGATGATCTCTTACCAGGGAACCAGGGAGAGGACTGTGTCCTACATAGTCCGAATCCTCAAGAAAAAAAAGGTGAACGTCCCGTTCCTCAGGTGAACAATAAACTGGAGACCTCAAGAAGACATCAGAAGAGGGCGTGACATCGCCCAGTGACCGACCCCACTCCGAAGTAATGCTGAGCAAGCGATTTTACGCTTGACGACTTTTGAACCAGTGTTCAAGATTTAAAAAATCCAGATATTTACGCGCTTTACGGATCTGCGCGTGGGTTCTGTGCAGCCGGAGGCTGGAGAACAGGCTGTATCTCGACGATTACGCGCTTTACGTCCATAACTAGGGTTGTCCATGTGAATGGTTTGACGTTTTTACGCGCTTTACTCGAGCCTTTACGGCCTTTGCGTTTTACGTCATTGCTTTACGTCGATTATGCGTCAATGTGAACCCAGCTTAATTCATCTGCAATAATCTTCAATGAAAATTTGAGGAAATTTTTTTTATTTTACTGTTCATCCAAGGATGCAATACTATTTACACAGTATTTATAATCAGATTTAATATTCAATGTGTTTTTTTATTATATTTTTAACGTTACAACACCCCTCATTGATTAAATAAGGTTGAATCCCAATCATCACTCATAGTGGAAGAAGGTGCTATGTACACAATTCCTAGAATAACCATCCAACGCTTAAAAATCAAGAAAATTATCATCAATCAGTGGACATAGGGTACGATTAGCTACAATCTAAATACATAAAGTCGGAAAAATTTTGAAACCAACAAAAATTACGACTTGAAAACTTTGAAGTCAAATTACTCGAAATCAGTTTTTTGTAACATAGCACCCTCTTCCACTCGTGCCTTCAATTGTTTGACACAAATTTTTTTGATGTTGCAAGGTAACCCCAAGGCTGAGATACTTTACCACAAAATTTCAAAAAAGTGTAACCCCATTCGAAATTGAATTTGAAACATAAACTATGAGCACATACGTACACATCAAAATAGCCAAGAGAGAAAAAATTGGCAACGAAAATGTCAGCGAAAAACCTGAAATTTGATGCAAAGAATGTCCACAATGTTTAATCCTAAGCTATTGTCCAGCTCGACATGCTTTCTTTTTTATGTTATTCCAAGATGATTCGTTCATGTTTCTCCTAAATGCAGGTCTAGGCACCTAACTCTTATTTATGATCGTGATAACTGCGCTTCAGGTGTTCAGAGCAGTTCTGAGCTCAGTTTTCACTGGACAATCAGACATATTATAATTTACTGGTCGTTTAATTTTAGGTTCAGCTAATTTTGATCTGTTTAGTACGACAGGACATCAATTTGGAGACAAATCATCCACGTCGGAACAATGAGAATACTTCTAATGCAAGGGAATAGGCTTGACTGAAAGTTAGCAGTAGAATGAAGGAAAAACTTTAGCTTTGTTCATGCTGTCCATCAGTTCTTGTTCAGAGCAACCCAAGCATGCACAATGAGAGTGGTGCAAAAAGTGACTGTTTGAGGGGGACCAGTGCAAGCACCGTGACAGGTAAGTAGCTGTTTGTGCTGAGCCAGTGGCACAAACAGTTACTTACCTGTCACGGTGCTTGGGTGTTTGTACTACCCACAGAGAGACCAAGGACAAGTTGAGGGCTACCCCGTGCACCGAACACACACATGGCTCACCATGTACAGAGCAAGTTTGTTAACAAACAAAGCTTTTAGCCCAGAAGGCGAGGCCGAAAAGGCTGAAAACGGTAGGGCAGCAAGCCAGAACACAAAACCAACAGATTTGTCTAAAAAATACCTCATGGCAACAACACCGTTCCCTTTATTTATTGATGGATATTCTGCGAAGGCTTATCTCTTCCTAAACTTTTAACCAACACTCTACCATCGTACGAAAACGTCGAGAATTTCGACTCTAAATTAGCCACCAAATTCAGGTGACAGGTACAAATACAACGAAACAATGACCCGCTGGACGGTACCTAATTGAATGGAGAAGCTTTTTGATTAGAGGCTACGTACTTATCAGTGTTACGACGCCGATCAATCCACAAGACCACAAACTTTTTATGAGTCAAAAACCTGGGAAATTGTCTGAAATCACCATAAATTTGTATAATAAGACTAGAAGTAGTATTAGCAGGTGAATCAAGACAATTAAGTGGCACTATCAATGTTCAAAGAATAGATAATCTGTCAAAATAACTATTCAATAATTACTGCGCATGAAAGAAACAATAAATGAACAGCAACATTTCTGTAGATATGTCCGATAGAATAACAAACCCAAGTGACAAGGACTTCACAGCGTTTTTGGGTGGAAATCAGATTCTGGGGACACGGCCCAAAGTGGGTGTGGCCAACTACATTTTTACTCGACTAAGCATGTGCGGACGGACCACTTTTCTCAGCTGCCTCAGGAACACTAGGTCTCAGGGCAGGCCAGTTTCAGGAGCCTAGGTTTCGATTTCGATTGTAGAACATCGATTACTGTCGCTATTTTCCGATAACATGCTTGGTCTGCAGAGTGTGCGAACATGAAGAAACCACCACGGATGCTCTACTAGAATACTGAATATCCATAGCCAGAGAATCTAGCGGTAAACTTTGTGAAAAAAAAAAACTAGGTACAGCGTACGAAGGGAAATTCAAACACCAACTGAACACATGGTTGGATTTTTTTACTTGTAGCGTTTTTGGGTGCTGGGGCAGTGCCCCAAGTGGCCTTATGGACGCAACGCCTCTGCAGGTATATTTTTCGAATTTATCCACTTGTATGAGATTAATTTCATGTCTGCCACCTTGATCTGGTCGGACAGGGAAATGGTGGATGATCAAAATGGGAATAAAAAGGAGGAAATCTTATCCATCTGACCACATTCATCTCTTATAATTCCTGATACTACAAGCAATCCCAAGTTTAAACATTCAGGTCTGCCACCTGAACTAGTTAGGTGTTGGTTATGCACACTAATTTCAAATTTAGGAACCAAATACTGACTCACTTGACCACATATTCTTCTTATATTTTCTGATTCTACATAATATCGTAAACTGAGACATTTGTCAGCTGACTGTACAAGCCCGGATAGGTTTGGCAGACCAATTTCAGATTCGGTAACAACTATGACTTGTACTGACAACGGCGTGGTATAGATAGTGCCAATTTTCCACCGTGCTCAAATGTGCTTAGAGAGAAGGTAGAAAGAGTTAAGTACCTAGATCACGTTGATGTGGAGTAATTTGAGCGACCCTCATCCTGCTTCACTGAGTCCAGAAAACTATGGAAGAGTACTCAATGAAGGGATGTGCTCCACATAAACTGGCAAACAAAGGCTCTAGTGCCAGAAAACTTGGAAGGACATCGTACTGGAGGAAAATCTACCCGACAGTGATGAAGAAAACTTTACTGTATCTTTGGAGACGAAGAAGACACTGATTGAAGAGAATTTATTTTGTAACCTAATTATACATAACTTGGTGGCCCAGAAAATAAGGAATGAAATCTGAACGCTCTATCTGAACGCTAATTCGTTTTGTTGTTTTGCATTTTGTTTACACTGTTTTTACTGTAACCACATTTTTAATCAACACTTCCATTTTTGACACCTATACTTATTTAGTTGCCTTCTTAGGACATAGGACAAACAAAATTATAATGTTTCTTTTGCTGTGCCTAACCGACTGAATATAACAAACTGAAGAGTTACTCAGTTCAAAATTATACAAATACACCAAATGGACGGGTAGGATAAATTTGTATTCCGATCTACACTTTTGAAATAGTTTACAGCTTAGGTATCTATTGAGGGAACTCGACCAACCTTGAAAGGCAGACGGGTATTTTAATAGATTAGGTATTTGAGGCAGGAACGAAACTATATTTCTTAATTTTACGAATGTGGACAAATTTTTTTCGTGATTCATTTATTGCAACTGAAAAATATACATACATTTCATCTAGCAATATTTCATTTCATAATAAGTTAGTCACACTGTAAGGCAGGGTTTCAGCAAAACCTAGCCCATATTATACAGCAGGATCAGTAACACTCAGTTTCATCTGCATTACTATTGACACCGCACAATTATATCTAGTGGTCTGTTGCGCATGAGGCGCCGAATGCTTTGGTCCTTACATTTGAACATGGTGAAATTGGTCCGCCGAACCTACCCGACCATGTTCAGTTGGCCAGCGAGTGTCTTTAGATCAGGCAGAATGTAGGATAAATAAATACTTAGACATAACAAAGAAATATGGTCAATTGGATCAGAAATTGGTTACCAAAGTGATTTGAAATTTGTCTGCCGAGCCTACCCAACCTTGTTCAATGGGGAATTTTCATTAAAAAACTTTCTTGAGAAAAAAAAATTCAGAACTTGCAAAAATTGTAGTTTGAAGTCCATTTCCAAGAATAAACGATATTTTTTAAATGGGGGCGATGGAAAGTAAAAATGTGGCAAGAAATAATAAGGTCTATTGACGTCTGACTGGCTACTGGCCCCAAGGAGGCGGAGCAAAGCTTTAGAGGCGACGGTTCTCAATGCTGCCAACAACCTTTGCCGTGACTTTTTGTGAACCTCCCCTTGGATGATTTTGAAGAGATGTTTTTTAAAATTTATTTATAAACTTGAGGTTCCATCCATCCATTTACGGAAGTTCCGTACATCGTTTAAAGTGGCACACCAGTGCTCCAAGTGGGATTTGAGATTAACTACTCAGTGATTTAGGTACCTAATACATCATTTCTAGCGGGAACTCAGAAATTTAAAATTCACACTCGTTTTCTGCCTATATTTTCCCACATTAACACCTCTTCATGTGGTAAATAAGTGTCAATTTCCGTTATTGAACAGAATTTGGCCAAGAAAATGGCAATTTGCAACCCACGATAATTTCCCATTGGCTGACCAGTGTCTTTTAGTTCAGATATAATGTAGAATTAGACAATGTAATAAGACTTTGTCGCCAAATGAGCCAGATTTTGGGTCATAAATTTGAAATTTGTCTAGTTCAGCCAGCAGACATGTTTCTTACAACTTGGGATTTATTGTAGTATCAGAAGTTATAAGAGATGAATGTGGTCAAGTGGGTCAGATTTCCTCCTATATTCCCATTCATCATGCGCCATTTCCCAGTCCGACAGATCAGGGCGGCAGACAAATGAAATTCATCTCATTGGTACAATTGGATAAATTTCAAAAATACACCTGAAATTTTTTGTCAAAAGGGTCAGCCTTTTCGACCTCGCCTCCCTGACTATTTTGTCAGTCGTTTGTTGGACACTCCTGGGCCTGCTGTGTTCATAGGATCCCAGTCCAGGCAGATGGTACTAGCCAGCCAGAAGCCGTAACTAGTGCAGAAAAAACCATACCTAATCTTGCACTAAGAGATGAATAAGTGATCAACAAAATTAACCGGTTAACTTACTACTAAGCATAACTGTACGCCATTAAACATGATCTACTTAAGAGTGGAAATAAATAACATTTCGGATGATACGTAATACTTTGTTTAAATACTATCTTGAAATTATTTGCAAATGTAGAAGGTATATTTTTTGAGATTTTGATCGCATGTTACAGCCTCTATCCATGGTCCGTGGACATCTGGTAACCCTAGATTGGAGACCCCAAAGGGTACCGCCATCTTTTCGGAAAGCTTTCCCTGAAACCTAATAAGTAATAATTTAGTGGGATTAAACTGGGCTTTCATTTAGTATTCACAGCTTGGAACATACAGTAACTCATTGCGATTGAATATTTATAAAATTGACCGTCACAGGTTATTGCATATGTTATGGTTGGCACTTTACCTATTACTTAAGTATTGAGGCAGCAATTAATTTGATTTCCCGCCGACTGGTCGTTATAGATTAAAATGAGTGAACGAAGTGGTCAAAAGGCCGCCACGTCATTTAATCAACATCAATATGACAATCAATGCATCATAATTCATTAAAAACGAACTAAATCATTCGCGATGAAATCGTGGAAACCCTTTTCAAAGAATAAAAACGGAGTTATTGAAACGTTGTCTAGTTCCATTAATACACGAAAAATACACTGCTGTAACTCAGTTTTTATTCTTTATTCATTAAAAACTTCGGGAGTATTTAAATGGGTGAAATGTTGGTAGCACAATCAACTCCTGGGCACAGCAAATAATATCTAGGTCAAGTAAATAAACTCTAGATAGAAACTTCATAAAAGTGCTGGGCGTTTATGAAATGACGTACCGGGAATCAACATCATGAGGAGGTGATGGGCAACTTCACTAAAGTAGCGGCCAAGATGAAATCGGGGTTGTGACAAATACACCTACGCGAGCACAGGTGAACTGTGTCGGGGTGGAGTTGACCACGATAATCACCGCATTAGATACAACACGGAGACTTTCAATTCGCTCGCTTTAAGTTATAAAAAAATGAAAACAATGACAAATAGAGAATGAGTCATAAACAAACACATTAAATGACAAGGTGTCCAACCGTGGAAACTGTCAACATCTGGATCCGCAGCTTGTGCCTCCACCGTGTATAGAAAATATACGCCAATAAAAATTATGGAAGTTGCACAGCTCAATTTTTCTATTCAAAAACAAGTTTCGGATTTGCTTTCTTTATTTAAAGTTAAAGTTAAACAGGTACGAGACCATTAGTGATAAGCACCCAGAAGTGTCTCTGCAGCAACTAACCACTCGGGCCAACCCAGTGATAACTCATACCTACTAAAACATTATGAAAAATGGTGAACCACTTTACCAAAATCTTCCATGGATTGCGCCAAATTGGAGATGCTTCCGCTGCTTCTAGTAGAATTCATATTCATCACAACACTCATTTCTAAATAATAACAATATCAACTAGGAGGTTCCGATTAGGCTCCATCGAGGCTTGGACCTGTTGCCATGGCACCAAGGCAACACAAAACGTTCACTGCCATTTAAAACGCGAAATTAACAACTTCAGTTAAATGTACTTCACAATGTACGCGCAACGATAACCAACGAAATGAAAGAGTAGGCAACTGATTTCAAATCAGTGATTTGTGTTTACCTCCATTCATGATTCATGGACAAATCTATATAAAAAAAAGATCGATACTTATCGATATGAGAACAGCATCGATACTGGAATTATAGTATAATATTCTCATTCTTTACGAGTACAGACAATGGAAAAATCTCCAGTATCAGGAAATTATCGAATTAAAAAAGTCAGACATTTTTATGACAATAAATTTAGATTCTGTTGAAAAACCTGTTTAAAAATGAATTTTTGAGATAGGGTTATTGAAAATTCACTCCTTCGCTTAGCACGTATGAAGAAGAAATCCTGTGGTAAGCATTGATTGACAGTAATGACATCACCTCTTAAACGAAGACGAAGAAGAGCCCTGAGGTATATTTATCTATCATGGAGTTATCCAGTCTAAGAAGTCACAAAGTGACCATAAACTCCTACGGGAATCTGATTCCTTGATTATCGATACGTGCCTTTCAAGTACAGTATCGATTCCGCTTGTAGAGACACTTGAATTACGACGCCGCACTCCCGTGCAGCCGGCAGTTGACACTTTTCCCGCTAGTAGCGCTGGGAACAACTGACGGATATAGCCAGAATAAGTCCTCCATTCAGTGAAGATCTCCTCTTTCTCATCGAGTATTTTAATCTTATTTGGGAGGAAATATTTTAATAACGATAATATAGATTTTCCTGGACTTGGGAACATAATCTAACACAGTAAATAATTTTGAAAAGAGTAGTAGGTACAGTAATAATGGAGCCACCCAAGATAGGTTAGTAGGGTCCGAATTTTATGTTACAAATAGGTACATTGATTTAGGTTTTTGATTAGGAAATAATTATGTTATTTTAGGTATTAGGGTTTTTATATTTTTATAACAATTTAGGTTCATGCCTTGGTAAATGTTGAGTATAGGTAGATACTGGTTTAAAAAAATGAAACGTGCCTAAAACTTCAATGATATCTTGTTGAATAAATAGGTACCTACCTAATTACTTTGGTAAGTACTGCACAATGCAATTCAACTACCTAATTAGACACATTTATATTCGTTCGTTCACTGGCACTTAATTCAGCATGATCTGATCCAACCCACTAACTGCAGCCAGCACTAGTGTGGCCATTCTATACACTACTTCGGGCGCGCTCCAATAGCTCTAAGGCCGACCCCCCCCCCACCCACCCGCCATGATAAGTCATTCCTACTGTTCCTTAGGCAGAGGGCAAAGCTTGACCAATGGACGTGTCAACTCTCCAGTTGTAGACCTAACTTTAGCTACTCGAACTATACCATTGGAACCAGTATGAAGATGGGTAATATACACCCATGGGCCGTGACAGGGGTGGACGGTTGTCGTCCATAATCAGCACCACATCTCCCAAAACAGAGGGTCGGGCTGGAGTATTCCATTTGGAACGTGCCTGCAGGTCGAGCAAGTACTCCTTACTCCACCTCTTCCAGAAACCCTGTACTGTCTGACTCACAAACCTCCATTTGGGAATGAGACGTGAGCTGGAGTCCAGACAGCCTTCAGATTCCGGAAGAGCAGTAAGTGGTCTCTGGATCAAGAAATGAACTGGTGTGAGAACGAGAATATCATCCAGCGAAGCCGACTGGAACACAAGAGGCCGACTATTGAGGATGGCCTCTACCCTAGCCACTATACTGCAGAATGTTTGGAAGCCCTCGGTGGTATGAACTTCCAGCTCACGCCCTTGGCTGCCAATCATTCAGCAAGTGTGATCTCGACATTCCCATTTCCAGGGCAATTCTAATGTACTTAAGGAGGTTGGCTCCTCCCAAAAAATTGTGACTCTTGTTAGACCATATGACAGAGCCTGCAAGCGATAAATCTTTCTATCTTTCTAGGCACTGCAGGAAACTGTCAGTGCTTAAATCCATGACTACTTCTAGGTGAACAGCCTTGGTGGCAAAGCAAACGAACACAGCCAAGTATATTTCCACCACTCGTGCTTCCCGGAGACTACATACAAAGACCGAGAACGACCGGCATAATCAATGCCGACCTGATCGAATGTGAACTTTCCCTGAACCCGTCATGATGAGAGCTGACCAATTTCCGGCTGAAAGGGTTTAGGTTTTATCGAGAAGCAGGGGGTGCGCCTTGCAAGCGTTTGGGCAACTGCATTTCAACCATATATAATCCAAAACCTTGTACACAGGTGAGCTAGGGTAGCTCTTGGACCGACATATAAACAACTCTCATGAGCCTGTCAAATGAGTAGTTGAGTGAGCGGATCCCTGGCGGGCAAGAGTGCCGGGTGCCTAGTCTCAAATGCACTGCTACTAGACTCGAACGAATTTATTTTGGTAACAGCTCTGATCGACAACTCCAGATTACAAAGAAAAACTGCGCCACTTTTTCTTCTTACATTCCGCACAAAGGCGATCCGCCATCTTGCTGTCCTAGGGGGGTCCAGATTTGCAGGAACCAAAAGACTGAAGGACTTGATAAATTTCAATAAATCTGCCCCGTCAAACCGAAATTGAACTGACCACGGCTGATTTACTGCACTATGCAATTTAACTAATTAGACATATTTATATCCGTTTGTTCACTGGCACTAAATTCAGTTTGATCTGACACAACCCGCTAACTGCAGCCAGCACTAGTGTGGCCATTACTGGCACTACTTCGGGTGCTCCTAAAGCTCTACATCTGAACACACTCGATTTCCTCGAAAAACACACGTTTCTTGCATTCAAACGTGACTTTCTCCCCTAATTAGTACAGTAAAATGAAATGAAAAATATAAAAATATATAAAATATGAAATATAACCACACTGTTGGAAAGCTGAGATTCTGAGAAAGTTTTTCCTGCCACGTGCACGTTCAAGCAATCATTATTTTTGAGACATAGAGCCATTTGAGAAACTAGTGATTTCGAAAATTTTAGAACATTTTCATTTCATTCCACCACTTCTTCTCTTTTCTTCTTTCTTCTTTTTTTTACACTTTTTTGGCCACAAGGGGTTTAAAAAAAATTGCAATGAAGAACTTCTTGTTGGAAATTAGTTGTAGAATCGATTCCTAGAAGGTTCCTTAAGTGAACGCCCTGTAGCTATATCTATCCATCCCTCTAGGAAAAAAAAACTCTCTAAATACCAGGTCAACTTCCAGTTAGACCATCAAAATGTCGTCATAAAACCAAAAACGCTGCAAAGTCCTTGTCACATGGGTTTATTATTCTACTGGACATACCTACAGAAATGTTGGCTGGTCATTTATTGTTGCTTTCATGGAAAATAATTGAAATAGCTATTTCTGGTGGTTTCCACCAATTTTGGCCCCCAAAACTTGAATCAGTACCTACGCTCCTTTTTTTTTCAAATTATCTTTGATCATTGATAGTACCATTTAATCGTGTTGATCCACGTGTTGTCACTTGTTCTAGTGTTATTGTACAAATTGATGGTGATTTCAGACGATTTCGCAGGTTTTTGACTCATAAAAAATCAATTTTGGGAGCTGAACATCTGGTACAACCTCAATTTTCCACTCCTTGGTCAAAATCGACTTCATATTCGGTCTTCTCGTCCCCAAAAACATGGAAAACGATACCTCAAAAGCTCATTTTACTAATGTGTTACTAAAACACGAAAAGTACCTATTTTTTGTTGAATTTCGTTTTGTTAGAATCATAAAAGAACGTTTTGTGTACGAATTTATTTGACGAAAAATTACAGCGAAATTCAATACACAAGGCGGATTTCTCATAATAATAATCATTATAAAAACGAAGGTTACGAAGAGGCTATAAGCCAGTGATGCCAACCAAACAAAGTCTATAGCCGTAGTGACCATGAAAATAATAGTCCGTAGGCAGGTAGACACTCTTCAACACTTTCCCTTATGTGAATGGTCAATGCTTTATTGGCTGGCCAAACCAAGCTTCTCACGTAAGGCTTGAAGTCGAGGACGAGGCATGGGCTTGGTCAGTAGGTCGGCGAGTTGGTGCTCAGTACCAATGTGATCCACAGCTAGCATCCCTTTCTTGATACGATCTCGAATGAAGAGATACTTCCGCTGGATGTGTTTTGTACGAAAATGAAACTCTGGGTTTTCTGTAAGCTTCCTTGCGGACTCATTGTCAATTTTCAGGATTGGAAGCGCAGACAAACCTATCAGTTCCTTGAATAACCGAGAGATCCAGATAGTCTCTTTTAAACCAAGATTAGCTGCAACTATTTCTGCTTCACAGGTTGAATCAGCAACCAATTCTTGACGTCGACTCAACCAAGTAATGGCTGCACCTGCAAATTTTACTATTACTCCACTTGTTGAGCGCATTGTAGTTGGGCATCCAGCAAAGTCAGCATCGCTGTAACACTCAAGTAGCTGTGTCTTGGGTTTACTCTGGTATACCAACTTCAAATTAATAGTGCCAGCAAGGTAGCGCATAACTCGCTTTGCCCGTACTACATCTTCATCTGTAGGATCTTCCAACCGACGTGACAGAACACTCACACTGAAGGCAATGTCAAAACGAGTACCCCTGGCAACATAGAGTAGAGCTCCAACTGCAGAGCGATATGGAAAATCAGGAGATTTCCCTGGCACTTGAGGAGTTAGTTTCTCTAGGGGAGTGCAAACTGGATTACAGTTTTCCATATTAAATCAAGCGAGAATTTTCTTTATGTATGCTGATTGGCTTACCATGATGTCTCCGTCACATTGAGTAATTTCAAGTCCAAGAAAGTAGGATACCTCTTTTGCAACAATTTCAAATTGTGAACGCAGTTGCTCTATAAATAGGTCCATTATTTGTTGACTTGTCGCTGCCACTAATCCATCATCAACGTAAAGTACAACAATGATTTTACCTGCTGAAGCGTGATGAATGTAGACACAAGGATCTTCAAGACTCGGTTGAAATCCCAAACCAACCATGAAATCGTCAAACCGCTTGTTCCAGCACCGTGGTGCCTGTTTGAGACCATATAAGCTGCGTTTAAGTTGACAAACACGATTGGTTCCGTCTGCATACCCTTCAGGTTGCTTCATAAAGATCTTTTCTTCAACATCTCCATATAAGAATGCAGTTGAGACGTCAAACTGCCTGAGAACCATCTTTTCCACTGCTGCAATAGACAGCAATGACCTGACCACTTCCAAACGTGCAATAGGACTAAAAGTATCAACATAGTCTATACCAGGTTGTTGAGCGCATCCCTTAATAACTAATCTTGCACGATACTTGTCAATACTCCCATCAGGATGACGCTTTATACGATAAACCCACTTGTTATTGATGGTCTTCTTTCCTGGAGGAAGTTTCACTAATTCCCATGCATCATTCTTATGCATTGATACAATTTCATGGTCCATTGCTGACTTCCACTCATTACTATCTTCACGAAGGATAGCTTCCTCAAAAGTCTTTGGCTCATCCTCCATGAGAAAAATCTCTGCAATGTTGGATGTGACGTAATCTTTCAGCCAATCTGGAGGCTTTCTTTCCCGAAGTGGAAGTCTAGTTGATTTTGCTTGTTCAGTGAGCAACTCTAAGTCATCAATTGAATCATCAGATGAATCCATGCCAGATGTGGGTTCATCTGTCTTCTGATCTACTTGATCGTTTTGAATTTCTGTAGGTCCATTTTCCCTGATAGGCCAGACTACTCTGTCATCACAATTTTCAACTTTCCCTTGAAAGATGACGTCGCGAGATACTACAACATCTCCCTTTTCAGGTACATAGATTCGATAACGCTCATCCCCATCATATCCAACCAGATAGCAGACCATAGCCTTTGGATCCATTTTGCGTCTCTTCTGCACAGGAAGATGGACATATCAGTTCTAAATGCTATGTTCGTAAATGTTTGATCCTTGGTTTCTGACCAAACCAGAGTTCATATGGCGTTCTGTCAGCAACTGATGACTTTCCCACTCGGTTGAGAATGTAGCCAGCTGTGGTGACAAGTTCAGCCCAAATCTCTACTGGAAACTTGACGTCAGGGTTTGCGTACTTGAATGTGCGAGCCATTTCTACTATTGTCCTGTTCTCTCGCTCTACTGCTCCGTTTTGTTCAGGAGTGTAAGGGGCAGTCAAACGGTGGTTCACTCCATAATCCTTGAGAATTTTCTGAACCTCACTGTTATCAAATTCTCCGCCGTTGTCACTGAGGAACTCCCTTACTCGATGACCAAGGGTATGAGCTTTAGCTAACACCTCTCTCAAAGCCTCTTTGACAGCAGATTTTTCCCTTGCAACAAAACAGTAGCGGTACCTAGAATAATGGTCCTTGATGACAATCAAGTAGCGATGACCAGTAAAGGATCGATCAAATGGTCCGCACACATCGCCTGATAAAAATTCACCAGGGGCAGATGCTTGTACTCTTGTTCCAAATGGTAAACGATGAGCCTTTCCAAACTGACATGGCTCACAGATTTCATTGTCAGCTGGCACCTTAATACCTAAATCAGACTTAAGCTTTGATCGGACGTAACGCTTATCCATATGACCCCAACGCTGATGAAAAAGCTGAAGTGTTCGGTAGTCTTCAGCTACATTTGCACAGACCTCTTCTGGTTGAACTGTGGTGAAAGAGGCACGGTATAAAGTTCCACCTAAGTTCCGACTACCTCTGAATATTGTCTGGCCATTGATACTGAACCAGCACTCCGTATCAGTTGATTGAAATTTGCTGTGGGGGTTTCGATCATGAGCAGCAAGTACTGACACTAGATTTCGTGATTTGTCGGGAACATACCATACATCATTGAGTGTGAATGTTTCCAATTTGCCCTCATTGTAATTAGCCACTTCTATAGTTCCACTGCCATGAGCTTTGATTATTTCTTTTCCTGCAGCTTTGACTGTTGCATTTGAATTAACCGGAAAAGGCTTGTAATCAGTGAACCAGTCAAGATTTGACGTGATATGGCGAGTGGCACCATTGTCAATCCACCATTGGTCATTTGTGGTAGCTACATTGACATCACTACTGATTGAAACCAGTGCAACACGAGTTTGAGTCACATTAGCTTGTGAGCCCTTTGATTGACTCCCACCATTAGTTGCCTGAGTAGCGTTAGCACCACTAGACGGATTCGCACTGGAGCCATTGGCACGGGCTGGATATGGAGGCTTACCATCAGCTTTCCACTTAGGACATTGACGGATCCAGTGGTCTTTCATACCACAGTACTTACAGCATGTACTGGATTTCTTTTTCTGTTTTCCACCATTATTTGTGGCGCTAAGAACATCCCCTGATTTTGACGCAGGAGCTACATTACGCTCATGAAGAATTAAAGCTGATGAGACATCTTCTACTGACTTAGCTTCATTAGCCTTCATTAGTAAATAGCTGGATTTGAACGACTCAAAACGCTTAGGTAAAATATGTAGGACTTTTGAAACAAACAACAGTTCGAGAAAAGCTTCGACAGTTTCAATATTACGTGTTTTCAGACCAGCAGCAAACTCACGATGTTGATTTTTCACTCGAGAGAGCACAGATGGGGCATCTTCCGTATCATCCCATTCCATACAAAAAAAATCAAGACATTGACGAAACAACTGATCCTCAGCTTTATTATCAAACTGTTCAACTAAAACGTCCCATGCTTCCTTAGCTGATAACCTACCTGAAATTCGTTGATGTAGATCATCACTTACGCATTGAGAGATGATTATTTTTGCTGATTTTTGAGCAGCTGATTTATTGAATGCATCGAGTTTATCTTTTTCAGCTTTAGTCGGTGTTTCAGAAAGTTCAGGTTTCACCCTCTTTCCCTCAACAATGTCAACCGCATCAAACAACTCCAACACATCCATAACTCGATCCTTCCACGTAGGCCAATCTTCTGCTCCTTTCAGTGGTTTGATACCTTTCACGTATTCCATTTTAGAGCTGGACGAACTTGAGCGCACGTATCAAAAGGGTTATCGGGAAACCTCACAAGGAAACAGACGCAGCACCAAAAAGATCGCGATACCGCCTTCTTTACTTAGATTCCAAAACGCAAAATAAACACTGCACAGTTAACCGAACTGGCACCCATAACCTGTTGAATTTCGTTTTGTTAGAATCATAAAAGAACGTTTGTGTACGAATTTATTTGACGAAAAATTACAGCGAAATTCAATACACAAGGCGGATTTCTCATTATAAAAACGAAGGTTACGAAGAGGCTATAAGCCAGTGATGCCAACCAAACAAAGTCTATAGCCGTAGTGACCATGAAAATAATAGTCCGTAGGCAGGTAGACACTCTTCAACATTTTTATACTCATTTTCACTCATAACACCCCTGTGTATATTCCCATCGGGCTGAAAAGTTTCGGGACACAACTAGGGCCCAAATGGAGCATGTGTGCGAAAGAACGAATTTTTTAGACTGAAAATGAGAAGCTGGTACACGTGATATGGCGTACGGTGGACGGACATTGCATTTTTGGAATCTACACACCTTGAAACGGAAAAGAAAAAATTTTGAGGGGGTGTTATACAAATTTTTTGCTGAGCGAATACATAGGTGTATTATTTACAGAATAATAAACCAAAACTAGCAGTTTTCTGCATTGCTAATTGGTGCCGTCTTTACTACAAAGGACATATTATTTAAGTAGGTAAAGCAAATTCGACTGATCGGCTGGTTGTGCTGTTGTATAAGAGAAATCTCAAGTTATAGGAACTGAAAGGGTGATTCATGCAGGAAAAACAGCCATTCTCAAAAGTAGCCAGCGTCTAAATAAATAGTTAGGTAGGTACCTACCTACATCATACAATTATTTACATATTAATTTCATTGTGGGAAAGGATGTTATTATTATTGTTTGCATGATGCTATGCGACTCACGCATACTAAAGACACGAGAATCAACTAATAATTTGTCCCTCAGATATTTTTCACTCATAAAAACGTACCTGAACTGGATTCTGTACTCAGTTCCTACCTATTTCGATTCCAGCAAGATGGAAAATGTCAAAAACTCTGTTTCTACAGATACGTTCGTTTCTAAGTTATATAGACATTTTACAAAGTTGTAATTAAACAACTTTCATTTTCATTTACATTGCAGTACCTAGTTAGTGGAGGTTGGAGGCCTCAGTAACTAATGAGGATAAATGCCGCTAGAGCAAATTCGTAAGCTCTTTGTAAACATCATTCTCCAACTTGCTCTTTGAAGCACCTGTGAATCATGATGTTTTGAAAATGTTGGTGGAACACTACTCAAAACATGGAAGTCATCAGTGACCGCGCAGCTTTGCTACGTTCATAATAAGAACAAACAACAACAACAAAACATGTAAATATTTACAAGTCAAGCGAAACGTGCCAAGTCCAACGTCCGTCCAAGAAACAATATTACTTAATCATTATTTAATATTTTAGTTCATACCTACTTTGACGGTTGTGTCATGTTCATATCAGTACGGTGTTTTAGCTAATACTTATTGGGAAGAACAATGTCTGTCGAGCTCGATCTAGTGACGTTTCAATACTTGCGATATTTACTGATATCGATACTTTATTTCGATACTTCCGATATTTGTATCCGATACTTTGTGATCGATATTATACTGATATCGATAAATACTATGCAGTATCGAAACGATATTTATGTACCTTAAGGTTAATAAAGTAGAAACTTACCAAGGATGGTAGGCCTGAACTATCGCCTACCTACCAGTAAATGTAAAGCTAGCAAGGATGGAGTCTAATAAATTTTTATGTAAAATAGGTAATTAAAGTAGGTATGTAAATACTACAAAATACCAGTGAATAAATTAAAATTTAAAAACATTCAAACCCTTGCATAAATTACTCACAGTACACACTTATGTTTGTGCAACCTATCTGTGGTTTCTTGTTGTTGTGAAATTTGATTAAGGTAATCATGGTCTTCAATAATAATTAAAACTCTACATAAATGATGATACCTACTCACCTACTCTCTAAAGCATAATACAAGTCATTATCATCATCTTCCAATATACTGGAGGCGTTCACAATCAAATTGAAGATGATTTACGATTGTGAATTAGGATCAGAAAGAGGGAGAACAAAACAAAACTGAAAACAACATTTTTAAATTCGTTATTGAAGTATCGAATGATACTCTCGGTATCGAATACTTTCTTTCGATATTATATCGTTATCAGTACCAAGCTGTCGATATCGTTTCGATACCATTTACCCGATAAATGGAAGTATCGAAACGTCACTAGCTCGATCACCGAAGTTGGACCTGAAACAGCCCCCCCCCCCCCCCCCCCTTACACGCGGCCATTGATATCTATGCAGGAACCAGGAACATCTTGAGTGACGTTTTGTCTCGTGCTTGCCTATAATAATTTCCTTCTCCCATTGTCAAGTTCAGTTTCAGTTTTCACTGTTGTTGGCTTGAGGATATCCGTTCTTGCATCTACCACTATGTTCATGAACAGAAACGTGAGTGTTAGCAATCTATATTATTATGAAAATCGTTTAACCTGTATTACGGTGACCAGTGACCATATTTGTCGACATGAAAAGAGAAGTACTGGAACTGTGTAGCTAGATGAGAACGTTGTAAATACCTTTAAGGTGTTTCTTACTCTACATCTAGGTTTAAGCTGATGATGCGTTGTGGACATTGGATGTTACATTCAAGAAGAAGAACAATTCATTGCACAAAACCATAGTTATTAGGTAAGAAGATCATAATCGATGACTTCGATTTGAGGAGTAATATAGGGAACGCTAATAAGACAACTTGACTTAGGAAAAATAAACTGTCTTTAAACATGAACAACTTAAGAAAATCTAAATCATTATCACCTGCTCAGCATAATAATTTTTGAGCGTATGTATCAACCTATTCCGGGAAGCCTAACTTTAACCTTTCGAGGACGAAACATGTGGGCCTGAAAAACAGTTGGAGGACGAGAGCATCGGTACGATGCTTCAGGTGAAACAACCTACAGGACGGACCTGTCGAGTTTTGAAAAAGAACCCTGAGGACGAGAGCATCATACCGATGCTGAACAGAGAACCCTCGAATGGACGAAAGCATCGTAGTGATGCTGATTCATTTTTTCTCATTTTTATTTTACTCTAATTTATTTTTGACTCCTTGAATGCACGACAATTTCCTTCAGATAATGATAAATCCGGTCGAACAATTTTCTTACTACAATAGAGCCAATAACTCCCGCTTCAGGTGTTCAAAGGGGTAACAGGCGACCCGTCCCCGAAAAAGTGAAAGGTGCAATTAGTGCCACTTGGGAAGCTCATCCCGGAGAGTGGAGGGTCGTGTCATCAACCCGTCCCGGTAAATACGGTAAATTTCAGGTTTCGCCGGATTCAGAAGTTAGGGCTCACAGCAGCGTACAAAGACAAAGAAGACGAAGTTGGCATTTGGCTGCACTGGGCTTTCGGCCTTCCACTTTTGAACCCGCAGGAAGTCGGCGAGGTGTTTTCCAAATGGCTGCTGGAGCGTCCAACTACTCACGCCGATAGTACGGTAGCCTTCACGCAGTACCTCCACGACACGTATTTAGCGGAAAATGCTAAGTTTCCCCATCACTGTGGGCATCAAAAACGGGGGTTACAACTAGGACCACGAATGCGTGTGAATCTTTCCACGCGCATTTTAAGCACAGCTTCACCTCGCCGCATCACAACATTTTTGTCTCTGTGGAAGCGTTTGTTGCATACCAGACCGAGGTCTACGTGAAGGTGCATGACACTGAAGACCATGCCCCCTCTGCCCAATCCCGTAGAAGATCCAGGTGGATTAATACTCTCATCGCACGACAATCCCCCGAAGACGACCTCTACCTCTATGTTAAGAGGGTTAGCACCCACTTCGGGGGAATTCTCGATCGTCCCGAGTGATTTGATTAATACATTGTTTATTATTGACTATATACCCCATAATCTCTATTATTACGACTTATTAAAGACTTGTCTAGTTTTATTTGCTTCGCGTTCTATCGAACATTACCACGGGGATGAGTTGAGAACAACAGAGTTCTCTACGGGGATGGATTGCCTACCCGGGACGGATTGACGAAAAGCTAATGGGGACGGGTCGCCATGATATTTCGCGGGCGGGGATGGATCGCCGGTTTCCCGTTCAAAGTTAAGCTGTTACTGCATTTATTTGAAGAATCAAACAGCGACCAATGAACGAGCCTTTGTCAAATGAAATCCGTTAATAATTATGTTGTTCCACGCAATACACATTCGGGACTACAGCTCTTCGTGCCGGATCTGCAGTTTGCCGAATCAGCGGAAAACCACACGATTTTATTGCAAGACCTGCCCGGGGAACCCGTGCTCTGCACAGGACTTCAAAGAAAAACGGAGTTACAGTTATTGTTTGTTACTGACGATGGTTTGATCACCAAAACCGGTATAACAGCGTTTTTTCGTGTATTAGTGGAAATGGACTATTTTTTCAATAACTCCGTTTTTCTTTGAAACGGGTTTCCACGATTTCGCCGCGAGTGAATTAGTTCGTACCCAGGACTTGTTTTGAGAGGTATTACCTACTCCAGAAGATATGCGGAATTTAAAAAACAAGTTTTGCCGTGTTCCTAAACTTTCATTATATAATTTTAAATAGTTCAATCATCAAAACATTCGTAGTTTATCATTCTTATTAGCAGAAAAGAAGACAGTGAAAATGTTGCTTCTGAACAACGTCACTTGATACAAAGAATAGTAATATTTCAAATTCAATATCAATATTTTAGACGTCGAAATAGAATTAAGTATGCTCCTCAGTGAACGCTATGCAGAAAAAGTAATAATTGTTTCAATTTTTTTCAATAAAAAATGATGATTTGTACTGGTGAATCAGAATCAATTGGGAACACCATTTTTCCCTCGTCTCAGAGAAGGTTGGCGTCAAACTATTACTCGTCCAGTGGAGACTTTAGAATTCAGCATCAGACCGATGCTTTCGTCCACAACAGGAAAATGAGGAAAAGGTTAATCTTAGCTACTAGTAGAGAAGTTAGCCATTTTTGCATCTAAAGGGACGTCCCATGAAATTTTATTTAAAACATTACCTATACTGTTATGTTATGACCTGAAGTGACATTTCATTTATTTTCAATTCGGAATGGTCCTTTGGAAGTACCGTTGTAGAAAGAAGTACCTTTAGGCTCCCTTCCAAGAGGCCTGAAGGACAGCAGGACCGCAGGTTGAAAAGTAGTACCGTCCTTCCAGAAGAAGGCCGTCTGGTCACCCTACCTATAATGTTCATAGTCTGTAGAACATCTTAGGCACGTAAATTCCATCTCTTGGAATGGATGAGTGATTTTTGAAGTACTAATAAGAGAGGGTCATGGGGGTTTCCCATGACTTAAGTCTCATCAGATTCGAGTTTTATCGACTGATTTTTTGATTTGATAAACAGGTTGAGGTTCTTGAGGGTTGGTCCAATGGTATGCACTTCTCTCTAGGCCTTGTAACAGGCCTGTTTAGTAACATTGATACCGAGGAAGTCCTTTGGCAGTGATTACTTACATTTGAGTAGTACCTGTACCTATCCTATCTCATGAGTTTGGTAATCGCACCCGTTAGTGGACAGTTTTTGGCACTGATTTTACTAAAATCTTCCCTATCGAACTGTATATTTATTTGTTTGACAAACAAATAAATCTGGATTAATTTTCGTAATCAGTGGGCAATTATCGTGGTGTAGATTTATTATTTTACTTGTTGGTGTCTTATCTCTGGGGTTCAAGTATTCAAAAAAGAGACAGATTTTGTCTGTCCAGTGAAGAATGGACGTGGGTAAATTTGTCTGCTTTTGACCTCGGACACAGCATCCTCGAAAACCCCTGTATCCCGATTTTCAGCTCCGAATTCCAAGTAGTTTAGCGGGAGTATGCTAAAGAAAAAACGCTGCAAAGTCCTTGTCACACGGGTTTATTATTCTACTGGACATACCTACAGAAAGGTTGTTCATTTATTGTTTCTTTCATGTGCAATTATTGACATGGCTGTTTTTGATGGTTTCCACCAATTTTGGCCCCTAAAAACACGAATTAGAAGCGGTTTTTTTTAACAGATTATTTTCATCATTGTAGTGCTATTTAATTGTCTTGATTCACCTGTTCATACAACTTCTAGTGTTATTATACAAATGTATGGTGATTTCAGAAAATTTCCCATGTTTTTGCCTCACAAAACATTAATTTCGGGAGCTTAACCTTCGTTACAACCTCAGTTCTTCACTCTTTGGTCAAAATCAACCAAATATTCGGTCATCTCGCCCCGAAAAACATGGAAAACGATACCTCACAAGCTCATGTTTACTAAAACCTCAAAAATCCCTCGAAAACCCTTATTTTTACACCCATTTTTCCCCCAAAACACCCCTGGGTGTATGCCAATCGGGCTGCCGTGTTTCGGAGCACAACTAGGGCCCAAATGTGTTCCCAAATGGGGACCCGAACTGTGTGCGGAAAAACGATTATTTTAGACCAAAATTTAACGTAAATTTAAGGCTGTAACTTCCTTAGAACCTCAAATTTCCACTCTGGTCAAAATCGACTTCATAATCGGTCTTCTCGTCCCAAAAACATGAAAATGATACCTCAAAAGCTCATGTAACATGTTACTGAAACACAAAAAATACCGATTTTTACACCCATTTCGGTATCACGTGTACCAGCTTCATTTTCGGTCTAAAAAATTCGTTCTTTCGCACACATGCTCCATTTGGGCCCTAGTTGTGTCCCGAAACTTTGCAGCCCGATCGGAATATACCCAGGGGTGTTATGAGTGAAAATATGTATAAAAATAGGTACTTTTTGTATTTAAGTAACATGTTAGTAAAATGAGCTTTTGAGTTACCGTTTTCCATGTTTTTGGGGACGAGAATACCGAATATGAAGTCGATTTTGACCAGAGTGGAAAATTTAGGTTCTACCAATGGTTCTGCTACCAATATCGATTTTTTATGAGTCAAAAACCTACGAAATTGTGTGTAATCACCATCAATTTGTATAATAACACTAGGAAAAGTGTCAACAGGTGAATCAAGACAATCAGATGGCACTACCAATGATCAAAGATAATTTTAGAAAAAAAAAGAGCGTACCTAATTTGTGTTTTGCAGGCCAAAATTGGTGAAAACAATCAGAAATAGTCATTTCAACAATTGCACGTGGAAGAAACAATAAATGAACAGCCAACATTTCTGTAGGTATTTCCAGTAGAATAATAAACCCATGTGACAAGGACTTAGCAGCGTTTTTGGAATCTACGCACCTTGAAACATAAAAGAAATATTTTTTGGAGGTGTTATAAAAAGTTTTTGCTGAGCGATTACGTATTATTCACAGAATAATAAACCAAAACGCTGCAAAATCCTTGTCACATGGGTTTATTATTCTATCGGACACACCTACAGAAATGTTGGCTGTTCATTTATTGTTTCTGTTCAGCCTGTAGCTGTAATACCCCGCTAGGAAATCTCTCTTATTCGTATCTGGCGGCACTTCCCCTGCTTTCCCCTCCGAGCGAGTCGGTGACACGGGACCCCCGTTAACCAATAGAATTGCACCGTTCGCAGCCCCTCCCCCGCTCTTCCGATGCTATGCGGTCGCCTGGCCATATTGGATTACTCTGTCTCGGAAAAGTTAATGCGAACAAGTGCTCTGAACAGTCTGTGAACCGTTGTCATTAGTTCATATAGTTTCCCGTTTTAAACTGTGTAACTTCGTAAAAATTACAAGTTCTTGCATCCCGTTAATAAGACAACTGCGTTAATAATTTATTTCGCCTGATTAAACATTGGTGCCGAAACCCGGGAAACCTGTTCGCGTCGGTTTGAGCGTCATCCAAATCGCCACGTCATCTACCGTTTTTTCAGGACGGATAAGTATACCGTTTTTCTCTTTTCGATAAATCAACCCCGATATGCCGAAGAAGGGAAATGTCGAGAAAGCTGATACCCCGAAAACCCGTTCACGAGGACGAACATCTCAGTCGTCCCCGAGTAGGGTTGACATGGACCGCTATCAAACGGCCGATTTTTCCGATCAACAGACGGAAATTTACAGGGAAGTTCGGAGATGGGTAAATCGTGTAAAACTACTCCGTCAGGACCCTGAAATTGGAGTTGAGAACCCTGTGCAGTTTGACTGCCGATCTCAAGGTCCGAAACTAATTTCGGACGTCGAGAGTGCCCGATTCCCCTTGGATGTAGAGGAAAATTTGACAAGGGACATTAACTTTATTTTACGTTCCCTTCCCCCCCCCCCCCCCCTGTCCGCTTCTACTGCGAGGAATGTACCTCAACCAGTTCCCACACCCGATGAAGCCGCCTTTTCAGCTATCAGATATATGGGGGAACTGCTTCACACTGTACCGATCTTCAATGGAGACATAACCACCTTCTCCCAATTTAAACGGTGCTACGATAGAGCCGTACACCTGATCCCCAATTTACCGGATGAAATTAAGAAGGAGAAGTTCCTTTCTAAACTCAGCCCCGATCTTAGATCCCGCTTTGCATCCGCCAATCAATTAACCACGGATCACAACTCGTTGTATGAAGCCGTGGTATTGGAGTTCACCTCCAATTACCGCTGGCGAGGGCGGCACACCAGAAAAGCCATGACCATGACATACCACGACTGGTGCCGAGCTCCCCCCATTCTCCCATTATTCCTCTGATGACACTGGACAGTTTTGTGTCCCAAGCCCGGCAGTGGGTGTCGTTAATGAAGGAATTGCCCACCGGCCTGGGGGAGTTCCTTATGTTTGAGGACCTATTTGCCCGATTTCCCCCAGCACTGCAGTCATTGTTCAATAATTCCCGAACGGAACCCGCTGAAATTCCCACCGCCACCGAATGCATCCAATTCTTGGAAGCTCAACTTCGCCTCGCCCGAGTTACCCCCTTGGCTCAGACCCCCCCGCCACGTCGGATTTCTCCTGCGCCTGCTCGTCGACCTCATTCTCCAGTGGCTGGGCCCTCAAGTGCTCCTCAGGCCCAATCACCCCCCGGAAACCCTGCACCACAGCTCAGAAGAGGGCGGTGCAATTATTGCTGCGACGAACACTTTATGTTTCGTTGCCTCATTTTAAGGCTCTACCCGTTCATCGCCGAAGGCAATTCATAAAGGATATTGGAGTCTGCCCCAACTGTTTCTCCTCTCTACACCCGTTGAGTGGTTGCACCGCCGATCGTCTATGCCACTGTGGCAAGAGGCACCATGCTCTCTTGCATGAGTATTCGACCACGAGACCGGCTACCCCGCCTCGACCATCACCAAACCCGATGCAAGCCCCGTCTCACGGCGAAGCCGCCTCCGCTAATTCAGTGGAAGGACTTGAGGAGGGGATGCGAAGATTAGAACCCTCCTTCTGATATTCTGTTTCCCGATCACCGTTCCCGTCTCGCGAGGTAAGAGTTAGGACTAGTGCCGCCGATAGAGAGTCCCCCGACTATTTTTCCCCCGATGGGAATAATCCTCACTTTGCTCGTTTTTCCCCAATTGAAAAATTTTCTAATAATAATATAGATTGTGATGCTCCCGTTTTCTCAGGTCATTCACTAGGTAAGGTTAGGTGCATGTTAGTACCTAGGACCGTTGAGGATCTGTGAGGATCGGTACCGCTGAAACCTTGCGGTGTTATACACAGGTACCGTCCCCGCCATTGCACTTCCACTTCGGTTAGTTATAGCCTTCACAGGGGCCCGTTTACCAGTGCTGAGCGTTCCGAATTAGGTTTAGGCCGCTCACCACGACCATGTGCGAATGACCGATATATCCCTCGTCTCTGTTCATGTTTGAGACGAGGGGAATCTGGGGTATTACCCACCGCCGAAACTGAAATCACTTCCTGTCAAGGGGATAAGTCTATCAGGTGTAGGGCCCTGCTAGATACCGGAGCCTCGGTCAATTTGATCGACCTCTCATTGGTTCACCGACTAGGAATCCCGTTTAAAAGGGTTAATGAGACCATTAGAGGAGTAGGCCACGTCACCACCCCCAAGTTAGGTACTGTCATGGTTCAATTAAGAACTCCTGCCGGAATAACTGTCCCCTTCTCTGCCTCCATACTCACTCAGGTGACGGTCAATTTACCCAGTCGTAACCTAGATCTGTCCAGATACATGCATCTGGAACCCGTGGCCGACCGTTTGGCTGATCCCGATTTTCATATTTCAAACAAAATTGACCTCCTGTTAGGCGCTGACTTATGCACCGAGTTAATTAAGGGATTCTCCCCCATGTTCCCCGAAGTATGGGAATCCGAGTTAGGATTGCTTGTCGGAGGACCCGATCCCATGCCCTATTATAAGACAGTTCGATTTCAAGAGACCTGTCAAGTGCAGTTGTTTTCAGAACATCTTTCAGCTGATTGCAAATTAGGCTTCTCTTCATTTGTCCCGCTTGCCCCCTCTAACGACTTCTCCACTGATAGAGGATTAGCCATGTCAGTCGTTGATTCACTTCCTGTTGATTATCACCGTTCAATGATTAATCAAATCACTGAAATTCTCCGGGGCATGGATACTATAGGATTTTGCCCGGCGGTCGAACCCCCGACCGTCAGGTGTCTCCCGATGGTCTCGATGGCGGAGGTTCAGTTGAATGAACCTCAGGAATCCATTGTTAACCCCCCCCCGTTCGTTTCGAAACCTGTTCTCGTTATATCCCCCGGGTGACGCCAACCCCCCGGTACGTTCATTCTTTTAATTGGCCAATTCGGCGGTCACTGCCGACCTTATGGCTGTTCTTCCAAGTGCCCTATCCTTTCGCCCTTCCCCGGATGCGGAGGCTCCCCCCGTAGTAGGTTGTTCTAATCCTACCTCCTCCACTGACGAGCTACTGCGGCGGATGTTTGAAATAGAATCCGTTGAGTCAGTTCGCCCTTGGACTCCCGATGAACATAAAGCAGAGCAATTGTTCTTGAACTCAGTTCAGCGGGACTCGTGCGGCCATTATTCCGTCGCTCTACCGTTCTCAGAACCCCCTAACTCGTTGGGGGAATCCCGAATTATTGCCCTGAGGCAACTATACCGCATGGAGAAGCGCCTGCAGCGCAATCCCGATTTGCTTTGTGCATACACCCTATTCATGGGAGAGTACTTGCAACTGGGTCACATGCGGAGGCTTTCTCCTTCAGAGATTCCCTTCTCCCCCTCTTACTACATACCCCATCATTCCGTTCACTGTGAGGGTGATCCCCTGAGTAAAATCCGCGTGGTCTTTAACGCCTCTCAGAGAACCTCCAATGGTCGATCCCTCAACGAAATCTTGTTGGTGGGCCCCAAACTCCAAGCCGACATTTCTATCATGCTTACCCGGTTCCGAACTTTCCGATTCGTTTTTATTGCGGATATCCGCCAGATGTTTAGGCAAATCAAACACCCCCCAACCGATCAAAATATGCTTCGCATTGTATGGAGAGAATCTCCCACCTTACCCGTTCAGGATTTCGCCCTAAGAACCGTCACATACGGCACCACCTCCGCCCCATTCCTGGCCAATAGGGTTATCCGCCACTTGGCTGATTGTGGAGCTGAAACCCACCCTACTGGATCTAGAATCCTCCTACTTCATACCTACGTGGATGATGTGCATGGTGGGAGGAGCTCCATGGCGGAAGCTTTGGCTGTTCGAACCGATTTAACATCCCTTCTGGATACCGCTGGACTGGAGCTACGCAAGTGGGCCTCCAACTCCGCCCGGTTACTAAGCGGGATTCCATTAGAACACGGATTGTCTCCCACCGATTCTATTGATTTCGGTGACGAGGATGAGAAGCCGTTGAAAATGTTGGGGGTGTCTTGGAACCCCAAGGAGGACTGCTTCTTTTTTAAGGTACCCGCCTCCCTAACCGTTCGCACTAAGCGCGAGCTCGCTAGTCAAGTTGGCCGAATCTATGACCCATTAGGTTGGGTTATGCCAATCTCTGTGCAGGCCCGCTTCATTCAAAGGGAGATATGTTGTTCGAAACTTGATTGGGACGATCCGCTGCCCTCCTCATTTGCCCTTGAATGGAAGCGGCTTGCTAGTACTCTGAACCACTTGACCTCACTCCGAATACCCCGACACGTGCATACCGATTCCCCCGAACAATGGTTAGTCGGATTTGCCGACGCCTCTGAGACTGCCTACGCTGCGGAAGTGTATCACGTGGCTGTGGGAGTCGAGGAGGTTCGTACCCATTTGCTCATCAGTAGAGCACGAATAGCGCCAATGAAACCCGAATCCATTCCACAACTAGAACTGTTGGCTGCCGAATTATTAGGAAAACCATGTCCGTTGTCCGCTCTGAGTATCCTCATATTCAACCATCCCGTATTGTGGCTTGCTCTGACAGCACGGTAGCGCTGTCCTGGCTCACTGCGGAACCCGCTCCCGTTAGGAAGGTCTTTGTAGGTAACCGAGTCGCTAAGACTCTTTCACATTTGCCCCGTGAGCACTGGTTTCACGTGCGCTCCCATGACAATGCTGCTGATGTGGCTTCGAGAGGAGCTCGCCCCGACCAGCTAATCCATTGCCAATTATGGTGGCAAGGCCCTTCCTGGCTTCTTTCCCCCCAGCCTGAATGGCCTCTCACCAGGATTCACCCAATATTAGACTCCCCCGACGTAGTAGAGGAAATCAGGGCCTGCTCACTACCTGTTCATGTAGTCACTTCCGATCCCCCTTGGGAATCCCGTTATAGCAGCTACTCCGTACTCCGGCGCACTACCGCGTGGATGCTTCGTTTTATCGCCAACTGCTGATTGCGCCGCTCTCCGGACCCAAGGCCCTCCAGTCCCCGTGCCCCCCTCTCCACTACAGAATTGAAAGAGGCCGACTTAGTTCTAGTTAGGGCTTCACAGAACCGCAGTATGCCTGAACTGCAAGCCACTCTCTCCGGCAAACTTAAACCGATTAAAATTGATGAGGCAATTAGCCATTTTTTGTGTCCTTGTTGTCCTCAGAGTAGGGGGCCGATTATCTAATATCCAAAGTCCTTATGAGACCGCTCACCCCGCGTTGCTCAAGCCCTCTGACCTGACCCCCCTGCTGATTAAGCACGCGCATGCCGTGTGCATGCATGTAGGTCCTCGAGCCACTCTTGCTCACCTCCGACTCCGTTATTGGATTATCAACGGCCGTAACGCCGTGTCCCGTCTGCTAGCCTCATGCACTCGTTGTTTCTCCATCATGCCCACCGCCTTCCAAACCGAAATGGGGCAACTGCCCGCCGCTCGGGTCACCCGTGCTTATGCTTTTGAGCAAGTAGGCGTTGATTTTGGTGGCTCGTTCACCGTATCCGTGGCCGGGCTCCGAGGGTCCCGAGCCGTCGAAATGTACCTAGCCGTGTTCGTGTGTTTTGCCACAAAGGCAGTACACTTAGAGACCGTAATGGACCTCAGTACCGATGGATTCCTCCAGTGCCTTGAACGTTTTATGGGCCAAAGAGGAGTCCCCTCTGTCATATGGTCCGACAACGGCCGCAACTTTCTGGGGGCGGCCAATCTTATCTCCCGTTCCCATCCTGGTTCCGATTCCGATCCCTCCGCTGTTGTCGCCGAGAGGTTAGCCAATCGAGGAGTGGACTGGAAGTTCATTCCTCCCCGAGCTCCCCACTTTGGGGGGTTATGGGAGGCAGCCGTTAAATCCGCTAAGCGTTTGCTAAAGGTTAATTATGGAATCAAACTCCCACTTTGCAAACCTTTAGTACCATCGTGGTCCGCATCGAGGCCATCCTCAATAGCCGCCCATTAGTTCACCAGTCCGGATGCACCGACGATGTGCTGGTCCTAACCCCAGCTCACTTCTTGGTGCAGCGCCCTCTCACTGCACTACCCGAGTCCAATCCCACTGAAACTAGCTCCCGTTTAGTACCTAAATGGAAATTTGTATCCGCCTTAGTCCAGAACTTCTGGAAGAAGTGGCATTCCGAATATCTACTAGACCTTCAGTCCCGTCGAAAATGGAATACCCCGACGCGCCCCGCTTTAATTGGTGACGTGGTCCTTATCAAGGAGGATCATACTCCCCCGCTTTCCTGGCCCATGGGCCTTATTACTGAGCTGTTGCCTGGTAAAGATGGCACTACTCGTGTAGCCCGAGTCCGTTCCGCCAGTGGTGAAAAGATTCGACCACTGGTCAAATTATGCCCTTTGCCCAAGGAGGATTAGTTAGAATTGTGTCCTATTCGTGGGGGGAGGATGTTCAGCCTGTAGCTGTAATACCCCGCTAGGAAATCTCTCTTACTCGTATCTGGCGGCACTTCCCCTGCTTTCCCCTCCGAGCGAGTCGGTGACACGGGACCCCCGTTAACCAATAGAATCGCACCGTTCGCAGCCCCTCCCCCGCTCTTCCGATGCTATGCGGTCGCCTGGCCATATTGGATTACTCTGTCTCGGAAAAGTTAATAGCGAACAAGTGCTCCGAACAGTCTGTGAACCGTTGTCATTAGTTCATATAGTTTCCCGTTTTAAACTGTGTAACTTGGTAAAAATTACAAGTTCTTGCATCCCGTTAATAAGACAACTGCGTTAATCATTTATTTCGCCCGATTAAACAGTTTCATTCATGTGAAATAATTGAAATAGCTATTTCTGATTGTTTCCACCAATTTTGGCCCCCAAAACACAAATTAGGTACGCTCCTTTTTTTTCAAATTATCTTTGATCATTGGTAGTGCCATTTAATCGTCTAGATCCACGTGATGACACTTGTTCTAGTGTTGTTATACAAATTGATGTTGATTTCAGACGATTTCCCAGGTTTTTGACTCATAAAAAATCAATTTTGGGAACTGAACCTTTGTTAGAACCTCATTTTTCCTCTCTTTGTTCAAAATCGATTTCATATTCGGTCTTTTCTTCCCGAAAAACATGGAAAAAGATATCTCAGAAGCTCATGTTACTAACATGTTGCTAAAACACAAAAAGTACCTATTTTTATCCACATTTTCACTCATAACTCCCCTGGGTATATTTCGATCGGGCTGCAAAGTTTCGCGACACAACTGCTCAAATGGAGAACGTGTGCGAAAGGACGACTTTTTAGACCTAAAATGAAGCCGGTACACGTGATACGGCGGACGGACATTTCATTTTTGGAATTTACGCACCTTGAAACAGAGAAGACAAAATTGTGGTGTTATCAAATTTTTTTGCTGAGCGAATACATAGGTGTATTATTCACGGAATAATAAACCAAAACGCTGCAAAGTCCTTGTAACATGGGTTTATTATTCTATTGGGCATACCTACAGAAATGTTGGCTGTTCATTTATTATTTCTTTCATGTGCAACAATTGAAGTGGCTATTTTTGATGGTTTCCACCAATTTTGGCCCCCAAAAACATGAATTAGGCTCAGCTTTTCTTTTACAGATTATCTATGATCATTAATACTGCCATTTAATTGTATTGATTTACCTGTTGATACTACTTTTAGTGTTATTATACAAACTGATGGTGATTTCAGACGATTTCGCAGGTTTTTGACTCATAAAAAATCAAATTTGGGAGCTGAACATCTAGTACAACCTCAATTTTCCACGCCTTGGTCAAAATCGACTTCATATTCGGTCTTCTCGTCCCCAAAAACATGGAAAACGATACCTCAAAAGCTCATTTTACTAACATGTTAGGTACTTAAATACAAAAAGTACCTATTTTTACACATATTTTCACTCATAACACCCCTGGGTATATTCCGATCGGGCTGCAAAGTTTCGGGACACAACTAGGGCCCAAATGGAGCATGTGTGCGAAAGAACAAATTTTTTAGACCGAAAATGAAGCCGGTACACGTGATACGGCGTACGGACATTGAATTTTGGTTTATTATTCTGTGAATAATACACCTATGTATTCGCTCAGCAAAAAATGTTTATAACACCCCCTCAAACGTTTTTCTTTTCCGTTTCAAGGTGCGTAGATTCCAAAAATGCTATGTCCGTCCGCCGTACGCCGGATCACGTGTACAGGCTTCATTTTCGGTCTAAAAAATTCGTTCTTTCGCACACATGCTCCATTTGGGCCCTAATTGTGTCCCGAAACTTTTCAGCCCGATCGGAATATACCCAGGGTTGTTATGAGTGAAAATGTGTGCAAAAATAGGTACTTTTTGCGTTTTAGCAACATGTTGGTAACATGAGCTTCTGAGATATCGTTTTCCATGTTTTTTGGGACGAGAAGACCGAATATGAAGTCGATTTTGACCAAAGAGTGGAAAATTGAGTTCTACCAACACTGGAAAAAGTGTCAACACGTGGATCAAGACGATTAAATGGCACTACCAATGATCAAAGATAGTTAAAAAAAAAAGAAAAAGAAAAAAAAGGAGCGTAGGTACCTAATTTGTGTTTTAGGGGCCAAAATTAATGGAAACCGTCAGAAATAGCTATTTCGATTATTGCGCATGAAAGAAACAATAAATGAACAGCCAGCATTTCTGTAGGTAAGTCCAATAAAATAATAAACCCATGGGACAAGGACTTTGCAGCGTTTTTTTATGAGTGAAAAACCTGAGAAATAGTCTAAAATCACCATCAGTTTGTATAATAACACTGGAAAAAGTGTCAACACGTGGATCAAGACGATTAAATGGAACTACCAATGATCAAAGATAGTTATAGCTATTTCGATTATTACGCATACAAGAAACAATAGGAATGAACAGCCAATATTTCTGCAGGTATGTCCAGTAGAATAATAAACCCATGTGACAAGGACTTTGCAGCGTTTTTGTGTTTTAGCAACATGTTAGTAAAATGAGGTTTTGAGGTATCGTTTTCCATGTTTCTGGGGACGAGAAGACGAATATGAAGTCGATTTTGACCAAAGAGTGGAAAATTGAGGTTCTTCCAAATGTTCAGCTCCCAGAATTGATTTTTTATGAGTCAAAAACCTGGGAAATCGTCTGAAATCACAATCAGTTTGTATAATAGCACTAGAAAAGTTTCAACATGTGGATTAAGACGATTAAATGGCATTAACAATGGTCAAAGATAATTTGAAAAAAAAGGAGCGTACCTAATTCTTGTTTTAGGGGCCAATAATCGTGGAAACAATCAGAAATACCTATTTCAATTATTTCACATGAAATGAACAATAACTGAACAGCCAGCATTTCTGTAGGTATGTCCAATAGAATAATAAACCCATGTGACAAGGACTTTGCAGCGTTTTTGGAATCTACGCACCTTGAAACGGAAAAGAAAACATTTTGAGGGGGTGTTATAAAAATTTTTTGCTGA
Source organism: Leptopterna dolabrata (assembly GCA_954871275.1). Lineage (NCBI taxonomy): Eukaryota > Metazoa > Arthropoda > Insecta > Hemiptera > Miridae > Leptopterna > Leptopterna dolabrata. The sequence continues at coordinate 14,938,431 of OX940974.1, forward strand.
GCGAATACATAGGTGTATTATTCACAGAATAATAAACCAATAGATACTTTTTGCGTTTTTGGAAAGCTGTCCGTTTAACCTAATATTGGAAGGAATTGAAAAAATATACACGTTCATTCCTCATTTTGGTTCACCGGCGCTTTTTCTGATCGTTTTCATGTACAACCACTTTGTTGCTATGGTCGTACAACTTCCTCAGTTTTGATCTCGTTCACCTCATATCGTTTGCCAACCGTTGGAAATGTCTAAATTTATCCCAACACTTCAAATTGTCAAATTCCCCATTACCTACTCTCAAAATAAATTTGGCATTTTCTTTAAGCATGGTTCACATGCTCGTGGAAACGTGTGATGCAGACTGCGCAAAGCAACCTGATTGGCTGGCTCTTGGTAAAGAGGGAGGATCTTTACGCAAGTTGGATTTTGACGCGGATTGTATGGAATGCTCTCGAGAAATATCCTTCCCCAATTACGCAAGTCGAAGTCTGCGCAGTGGGCCACCGCTCAGCCTCTGTAACCTTCCAGCATGTTTTCTCGTCTGTTCTTTAGCCCTCCACATTATGAATTTCCTCTATGCCACTCCGCCATGTGAACGCGACCCTCCGGAATGGCGGACTCTCCACACCACCCTCCATCATTTTCCGCATTACGCATTTCCGCACTCATGTGAACCCTGCTTTACACTCAGAGGCATAGTTCATGATAAACGTTCTTTCGGCTGAAGACCAAGAAATGTTTGTAGGGATATTTTTTCCTGAAAAATCTGTCCAGAAAGGTTTTTATGGTGTGATATGATTTGTATTATTTGTAAGAAATTCGGGTTTTATATTGAGAAGGTGGGGGAAATGGCATGGTTATTTTGGTTGTTTTGTACATAAACATGTTCTGTGTGGCCTAATGTTCAATTTGGGACTTTCCATTTTGGATCATTGGCAGTTTTCTACTAAGGGCCGGTTTCACCACTAAACCATGAACTCGGTTTATCGGAAACCTAGTTCAAGGTAACCGATGGATTGATCTCAGTTTAAAAAGTTTTGGGTTTCACGAAGTTAAACGAGTTTCTGGGATCGGAGTTTATTTTGAACTAAGATCAACGAAAACCAAGTTCGAGCTGCTGTTGATCCACAGTTTGAACTCTGATTTGGAAGGCAGGGGTTCGATTGTTCGATGGTTCGATAAGGTGATAATGAGGTAAAATCGGGGGTGTCAGCTGTTTTGATAAACGCCGGAACGAGAATCCCAGCTATGAGCTAACCATTTCTGTTTTTGCTATCTCTACCTACGCTCCTACGCTGTTTTCCCCCGTTTTTTCCGCTAAACATAGTTGTTTTCCGTGTTTTGTGACCCGTTTTCCTGATTCCTAATAGAATCAAAACGAGTGAAGAGAGCATCACAGCTAGTGAGCGCAGAGCTCTGCGACCTAGTAGAAAGCCACTGGGAGATACTCGATACTATTTTGAATCTTTTCGACCAGTTCCTACGCATTCATTTTCGTCACCAAATTTGCAATTATGACAAATATTACATTTGGTGATTACTTGAACCTTCAGAAAGTGACAGCGTTCCTTATATCACTTGCTTAAATGGCGAGCATGTGATTATTTCGAGCGCTAACTGTAGACAGAAAATAAATATAAACGCTATAATTCTATGTCACGACTACTTATGGAATCATTGAATTTTTATCCCATTACATCGGCTTTTCCTCTCTGCAAAATACGTTTCCTGGTTTATGCAGTGGAGTAGCCCACACAGCTTGCGTAGTCTCATTGAATTCTTATCATCAGCTCTTTGAATAATAATTTATGCACACCGAAAACGTGATTTTGAATGGTTCGGTTTGGGTTTATCTGCTGAAAATACATTCACTTTACATTGTAGTTAGGTACCTATTTTTTTTTAGATTCTTTCGAGAGTCGGTATCTCGACACAAAATCAGTCATCAAGATGTTCAAAATGTTCTGTTCTCTGCCGGAATTGCCTCGGGCGGCGAATAATATTGCTAAGTTCATCACTTTCATCTTCGTCGAAAATCATGTTAACAACTCGCACTAGTGATCGAGACATTGTTGATGTGAATGGATAAGCAGGAGGGAAAAGTAGACTTGAACCGAGTTTATCACTGCTGATCGGCCAAAATCGAGAGTTCAGCGCTGAACTCCCGTTGAACTGAGTTCAGGGTTAAACGCCCGTGGTGAAACCCAACCTGACGGACAATCTCCGTTTACGATTTGAACCGCGATTTGAACTGAGATCAACACCTTCGTTTACGTTGGTGAAACTGGCCCTAAGGCGCGTCCACACTGTGCCACAATGAGCCAGACGGCAGGCCATTTGGCAATGCCAGAAGTAATGCAGACGTAGCCATTGGCACAGGCCAACCGGTAAAATCATGCGAATTGCGTGCGAACCCAAACTGCTGGAGTGTCGGTCCACTGCAAAGAATCCACACACAAAAACGTAGTGAGGACGTGCCTGACATTTTGTATCTGGCGGCTTCAGTTGAGATTCATTTGCGCCTAGGTACCTGCATGTGACTTACCTATTTTCCTTGTTGATTTTTGGTTTAGGTAATCCAATTCAGTAGAAGTTCAAAATGACAAAATTTCATGCGAAAAACATTTTTATATCCACATCCTGATCTGTATTCGAGATTAAGTTCATTCAAATCGTCCAAAAGCAAGTCCTTAATCATATCACTGGTTCCAGTCTGGAAACAGTCGTTCACACCGTTCGCCAGTAATTATAAAAATAAAAACATCAGAAGCGAGGATGCCAACAGAAATGTGGACGTCTAGCTTTGTCAGCTGGCCTTACCAATGGCACTATAGTGTGGACACGGCGAGTTTGGTACTGGTAACGTGAGGCAGTGTGATAACCATTGTTATCCTTCATTGTTCACTATACGTAGGTTGTACTCAATCGTCAACAATAAAGAGCTATCAGGACTAAACACAGCTGTCGAAGATTTAGGCAGCAGACAAAGGTATTTTCGGTTCTCGTCGTATTGGGTAATGCTGTGGATTGTTCACGTTCACCAGCATTACCTATGATAGGAAAAAATTACAGATTTTCTCTAAAACAGATGTAAATACCTACTCAATGGAGAATTTTCGTCAAATTTGGTGGAGGGGGGGGGGGTATTCAATAACTCTTGGAAAAATGGTAGTTTGAAGCCAGTTTTCGAAAATAAGCAGTATTTTTTTAAATGTGGGTGATGAAAAGTAAAAATGAGGCAAGAAATTATAGGTCTATAATTCACATCTGATTGGCTGTTGGCCCAAAAAGGGGAGGCAAAGGTTCTCAATGCTGCCAACAACCCAACATTAGAAATGGCAAACCTTTCTGGCATCTTTCGAGAACCTTTTCTGTGAATTTTTGTGAACCTCCTCACGAATTGGTTTTGAGGACATGTTCATTTTTAACTTTATTTATAAGACCGCCATCCATCCACTGCAGTACTGCTGTAAGCTGGATTTGAGTTGAACTAGTTGGCGATTTACTGATGGTTCATATCTAGTGAGAACTCAGAAATTCAAATTTCACACTCGTAGTCTGCCTATAAAAACCTCATTATGTGGTCCGTTATTGAACAGAATTTGGCCAAAAATTAGAATTTGTAACCCACGATAATTTAATTCCTTCCACGTGCTTGTGCTTAATTATAACCCATTCTTGGCGATTCTTCGGCTCTAAAAAAAAACTTTCGCCTGTTCGAATTTTCTCTTTGTGCTCCCTCAACTCAAAATACCATTAAAACGCTGCAAAGTCCTTGTCACATGGGTTTATTATTCTATTGGAGTTCTAGAGATTCTTGTTGGCTGTTAAATTTATTGTTTCTTTCATGTGGAATGATTGAAATAGCTATTTCTGATGATTTCCACCAATTTTGGCCCCCAAAACATGAAAAAGGTACGCTTTTTTTAATTTTAGCGAATTTTCGAAGAAAAGGAAGCTATTGTTCTCGGTCCAAAATTTTTAAAACTCGAATTTCCGAAAGATTTTTATACCAACATCCGTTTCAGACCATCCTGAATTCACTGCTGAAAGACACCAAAAATTATATGTATATATATATATATATATATATATATATATATATATATATATATATATATTTATATGTATGTGTCATTCCAGACGATAACTCTCGAAAGAATTGAGATAAAAAGTTCAAATTTGCACGAAAAATCTGTCTTGGCAATCGACAGGCTAAGTTCGAAGATGGGCAGAATCGGGTCACTCTAAGGGGGAGTTTTGGGGAATTTTAGGGGGGGGGAAATTACCCATAAATTCCCAAAATGAAAAAGTCTGACAAGTGAAACCTCATTTTAAAGGTTTTTGTACGCTGAACACGATGGTGAAACCAGAATTGCGATATCTCATTCCATTCTCAAACTGGAGCACTTTGAAGATGAAGGAACGTGGTTATTTATTTTCTTGAGATGTTCTTCCTGGTTCGTCTGCTCTAATCTGATAACGGAATGGGATATCGCAATTCTGACTTCACCATCGTGTTCAGCGTTGGAAAATCTACAAACCGAGGTGTTACTCGGCAAAAAATGGAACAAAAAATTTGTTACGTACCCAATACCTACTCTTCTGGTATTCAAAACATTTTTGATTTCCCCCTCCCCTTCCTTCCACCCCAAATTTTACTTTGCGTAAAACTACTCCTGTTTTAATTTTGTATGGTATCAAGTTGGGAAAACATTGGCCGAAAATTAATTTTCAGAAAATTTTAGGCGGAGGAGGAAGATGCCGAAAACTTCGGAAATTCGCTCTTATAGCCATGCTGCATGACTGTGGTTTTTTTTATTTTAGATCATCTTTGATCATTGGTAGTGGCATTTAATGGTCTTGATTCACCTGTTTACACTTTTTCCAATGTTATTATACACATTGATGGTGATTTCAGACAGTTTTCCAGGTTTTTGACTCATAAAAAACCAATTTTGGGAGCTGAACCTTTGGTAAAACCTCAATTTCCGCGTCTTTGGTCAAAACCGACTTCATATTCGGTCTTCTCGTCCCCAAAAACATGGAAGAAGATACCTCAAAAGCTCATGTTACTAACATGTTGCTAAAACGCAAAAAGTACCTATTTTTACACACATTTTCACTCATAACACCCCTGGGTATATTCCGATCGGGCTCAAAAGTTTCGGGACACAACTAGGGCCCAAATGGAGCATGTGTGTGAAAGAACGACTTTTTTAGACCGAAAATGAAGCCGGGTACACGTGATATGGCGTACAGCGGACGGCGGACGGACATTGCATTTTTGGAATCTACGCACCTTGAAACGGAAAAGAAAAAATTTTGAGGGGGTGTTATAAAAATTTTTTGCTGAGCGAATACATAGGTGTATTATTCACAGAATAATAAACCAAAAAAACTTGATAATTCGAATTTTTGTCCAATCCTTTGAATTTCTAATTAGCCACATTTGATTTTACTAGTATTTATAATTTTTCTTCATTTTCAGGCGAGATGTGGAGGGTGTGAAAAGTTATTCTGCTGCAGTAAACACCGCAAAGAACATCAACCGGGATGTGAGCCTTTCAGATCGAAATTAATGATGATGTATCTGGAAAAAGTAAAAATTACTAATCAGACTTCCAGGGCTCGAGAACAAATCAACTCTCCTTTAATAAAAAACACAAAGAAGGAAGATGCATCCGATAGAAAGACAAAACGCAAACATGATCATTCTGGTAGCCCATTTCCTCCATCAACAACATTCCTGGTCCCCATTGACAGGAAGTTCAAGAAAGCTGTGCGTGGTAAATTCAGAAAAGTCCAAAAGGTCCCCACCTTGGAGCCTTTGATGGAAGAAGATGAAGGTGTTGAACAAGGCTTCCGTGTACCATCAGTGACAGTAACCATTCCCTCTAATGATCTCAGCAAAACCAAACCTACTACTCTTGACGCATACAATGATTTTAAAGTTGGCTCACTAAAGGACTCTCCTATTACCACAGTGGCCCCTGTGCCGCTTAAAAAAATTAAGGGCATCCTCGTCACACCCACTTCTTCTAGAGAGGCCGATAAACTGGATGACATTTTTAAAACCAGCACTCCTGATAATGGTTCACTGTCAGTGAATAATATTGCTGATCAGCCAGGCAAAACTCCAGTCCCAAAGCTTGCTGTTCGCTTCTACACTCCTCATCTTGCTGCGAACCTGACAGCAAGCACACCCAAAGAATCAGAGCTAAAAAATGATCCTGATGGTGCAGGTAATGGTAGCTATATTGACATTATTTTTGGTCATATTGAATCACAAATCAAGTTTTCAATCAATCTCCAACAACTTTAATTGCAGGGATAACTACCAAAGTACAACCAGTACTGTGCACACCTGTAGATTCTCAGGTTCCAACAAGGCAGAGATTTATTAGGTCTATATCTTCGTCAGGCTCAAGTGGTTCCAGCTTGTATTATTCTGCCTGTAGCATCATTTCTCCTCTAGCACTGAACTCTCATCCCCCTACTCCAGTCTCCAATCCGTCCTTGTTCACGTCAGTTAAGGACGTTTTTAGGACCTTCATTTCTCGTCTGCCAGGTGAGGTGTTATACTCGCATCAACTACTAACCTGTGGTGAAAGAACTAACCAACTTCTTAAAAGTCCTTTGGCTGTCAAGGACTGATATTATGTTCTGTGGTACGATAGTATTGTTGGGTTCTCAGGAAAAATCCGTCATTACTCGATGCTGTTTGTATATAATAGTAATTTCCTTTAGTTTTATGTTTTTTCGATGTACCTGCCTGCAAGGAGGATATTCAACACGATCTCCTATAGGGTTATGCCCAAAGATGGGCAGTTATTTGGGCATTCGTTTCTGGGAAACCCCACTTGTACTTTAAATCCAAAATAGGGGAATATTCCCCACTTGTACTTTAAATCCAAAGTTGGAAATATTCCCCACTTGTACTTTGAATCCAAAATAGGGATTCCTGATTTGCCCCCGAAAATCCAAAAATTAGTGACTGATGTCATCTGAAGAAGCCAGGCTCAAACAATAGTTTGGATACTCCAACTTCTCAAACAATTTTGGAATGTTAGTAGATATAGAATAGGCCTTTAGGCGCTTGAAGATTGCAGTGATTTAGAATAAAGGTAGGAAGTTCCAGTCATGCAGCATGACCATATGAGTAAATTTTTGGCCTTGGCCTGAGTGAATCGACGTGTGTAGGATACAGATGGGGTTCTCCCAGCTAATCGCTGGTCGAGTAACTTGAATTGGTGCCTGCCTAAGACGAGGACCAGAGACGCCTCGAACTTTTATCCCAAACAGAGATATAAAGATCGGACGCTGTAGCCCCTCCGACACCCTGGCCCCTGTTATCCTTGTATTCAGTCGGTCTCCAGTTCAGCTATCACAGTGGGGTATGCTCATGGGTGACAAAAGCGATTTATATTATTTTCAAATGAAAGTACGAGTAGTCTCCATTCTAAGAATTTTGATACCAACTGCAATCTCCTATGATGGCTAGTTGTTCTTTTTCTATGATTTTTCAAAGGTTCCAGCACTTCCTACATCATTGCACCTCTCTCGCATGGAGCCCCTGCCAAGTGTGACGTAGGAAGTGCTAGAATCTTTTAAAAATCATAGAAAAAGAACTGTTCATTGTAGGAGAGTGCGGTTGGTCTCAAAATTAGAGTGGAACCTAATTTCATTTTAAAAAATAAAACAAATACGTGCGCATAGCCCACTGAGGCCAACACATTATGTGCAGTATCTACCTAATTTTTCATCCACAAAAACTCGGGTATAGCCCATATTTTAATTTTTTGAAAATTGCTTATCTGCAGACTAATTTGATTTGCCACCATTACAATCACTGTGGCAAAAATTTGAGATGTTTTATCCCATAGCCAATGATAGGTGTGTGCGCATGCGTATGCAGTTCTTACAGGCGATATTAGACGTCATTCTTTCATTGGGTTGGGAAAATTATTCGATTCATGTATGGCGGTCCGATGATGTTGAAATATCTTTCCCGCGTTTTAGTTTCTCGCATTTATTATTAGACTGACTGTTCTTATTAATGTGAATAGTTTTCAATCGTTTATCTCTAAATTTTTAAATGCCTCTTAGCCCTGTACCTATATTGTTTTGAGTTCTCATAATAGTTTTATACAGTTACTAACGTTTTCGAGTCTCATTTCAAAACACCACGTTCTCCTTTTCATGAAAGTATAATCTATCTTCACATACTGGCATCCTTTGTGGGGGAACTTTTTGCAAGATTAATTTCGATCATGGAAATGAAACGTTTGAAGACAGAGAGAGCTCAGCTGAGACGCATTTTCTCAAGGAGGCTGCGAAGTTCGAGAGAAATTACAACATTGAAGACATCGTCTTTGGTTAGACAGTAAAGCTCAACGTTTGTTCAAAGTGGATAGTGAGCTTTATGACCTGTTATTTGTTTCTGATCTCACAGAAGATGAAATTAATGAAAACTGGACAAGGCGGAGGAGTATGGGGACCTATATTTCCATACTGAAAGTATCAAGACCAATTAGAGGCCCTTCCCCATGCACCTGTTCTTATCGCACATCCCGGTCACCAGTCTGATAGTTCATCTGTAAAATCGAATAGATCTGAGTGAAATGAACATAATTTGAAACTTTCTAAGTTGGTTCCCAAGACATTTAATGGAAATCTGAAGGAGCGGAAAACTGTCTCGTGGACCATTGTCTCGTTATGTTTCTAAGTTGGTTTCCAAGACATTTAATGGAAATTTGAAGGAGCGGAAAACTGTCTCGTGGACCATTGTCTCGTTATGGACCAGTTTTAGGCATATTCAAGAAAACGACGAATTTGATGCTGAAACTAAATTTCAGTACCTACCTATTTCTGTACACAACAGATAACACCCGCACGTCAGGCAGTTGAAAGTTTTCCTCCGTCATCTGGGAACTATCAAAAGGCCATAGATCAGCTAAAACAGCGCTTTCATAGGGAAGAAATACTTGTAGAACTGTATTTCAGGGCAATTCTGAAACTAGTTCTGCTCCAGGCTAAAGGGGAAGAAAAGCTGTATACCGCTCAGGATCCTGTATGATAGACTAGAGACGAAGATAAGGGCTTTGGAGACGTTAGGAATGACGTCAGACAAGTTTTCATATCCTGACACCACTTGTTGAATCGGCCTTACCTGACGTCGTACTCAAAGATTGGGAGAGACATTCTGTTTCCCAGCTGTCTGTTTTGACCGATGTTGACAAGCTATGACTGCTAGATTTCTTCAGACTAGAATTTGAGTCTGATGAGAGATTGCTCATGGTACTTTTGCACCTGAGAATTCTAAAATATCTAGCATGGTTAGCTCCTCTGGTACTAAAGTGAATAGAAGGGATGCTGTTTTCTTTGTACGAGGAAAGGTCACAGTAGAAGTAAATGTAAGGCTTCACTACACTGTATCAGTTGTGGTGGACGTCATGTTCCCTATTTTGTGTACAGATAGCAAATTAGCTCTTGGTGATCAGACTGCAACCGATCACAACCTAGCTAATATCTCCAACCATTTAGTAATCATGCAGACGCTCTGAGTCAGGTTGAGAGGATTTCCACATTTGATGGCTGGAGTGCTATTTGATAGTGGGTCACAACGTTCCTGCATTACAAAGCAGCTTGCCTCGAAGTTGAATTACATTCCCTCTAGCAAGTCAAATTGGAACATGCACTATTTGGTGGCTCACTTTCTGATGCCAAAACTGAGGCATGCCAAAACTGTTCATGTTGAAAGTATGGACAGACGCTATGCTTGTATTTTTGGTATACTTGATTCAGAAGAAATATGCCATGCTGTACCATCTGCTTCCGTGTAGAGTTTTTTTTCAGAGCTACGAAAGCACGACATCTCACTCTTTGATTGTGAAGGAGGCCCGATTGACCTACTAACAGATGCCGACATAGCTGGAAAGGTCACTCATGACTCCATTTTGGAAAATGGACTTATCGCTTTCCACACCCACACCAAGGGTGGACATTGATGGGAAAAATACCTAGTCCCTGTTCTTTATACATATCTATCAGTATGTTCTCCATTGACGTTTCAGCACATAACCCATGGAAGCTTGAAAACTATCGGTATTGAGGATCCAGCGGAAGTTTTGACCAGAGAGCAGGAGGCATCAGCAGCCAAAGAATATTTTATAGACACGGTTCATATTCTGGATGACCGGTGTTACCAGATTAAACTAACTTGGTGAAAAGATCACCCACCACTCCAACGCAATTTCAAAGTGGCACTGAAACGGTGGTAGAGTACTTCAAGAAAACTGAAGGCTGCTGCATCAAAGCTGATTATGTAGGTGTGTTGATGTACGGTCTGCGTTCTGGTGTTACTGAAGAGATACACAGGGAGGAATGTTATGTAGGCCACTAATTAAGGTTGGACTGATAGCTGATATAAAAATCCTTGTCACATGGGTTAATTATTCTATTGGACATACCTACAGAAATGTTGGCTGTTCATTTATGGTTTCTTTCATGTGCAACATTTTGATGGTTTCCACCAATTTTGGCCCCCAAAAACTCCAATTAGGCTCCTATTCTTGACAAATTATCTTTGATCATTGATAGTGCCATTTAATTGTCTTGATTCACCTGTTAGTACTTCTAGTGTTATTATACAAATAATGTGATTTCTGGCGATTTCCCAGGTTTTTGAAAAAATTAATTTTGGGATCTGAAACTGTTTTTCACTCTTTCGTCAAAATCGACTTCATATTCAGTTTCTTCGCCCTAAACAACATGGAAAACAATACCTCACAAGCTCATGTTGCTAAAACACCAAAAACTCCTACTTTTACACCTATTTTTCACCCTTAACACCCCTGGGTATATCCCGATCGAGCTGCAAAGTTTCTGGACACAACTAGGGTCCAAATGGAGCCTGTGTGTGAAAGAACGAATTTTTTAGACCGAAAATCATGGATGATATGGCGGACGGACATTTCATTTTTGGAATCTACACACCTTGAAACGTAAAAGAAACATTTTTTGAGGGGATGTTGCTAAACGTTTTTGCTGAGCAAATACGTAGGTGTATTCACAAAATAATAAACCAAAAGCATTTTTACAAATTTCTATTGACCCCTTGGATAGGCATATTGTTCGTTTTGTTTGGAAAGACTAATATGGCCAACTAAAAATCTTCCGACATGCTCGAGTACCATTTGGAGTGTGCAGTAGTCCGTTTTTGCTTGGTGTCGTTCTGGAGCACCATTTGGATAGGTTCCATAGCCTTGTCCAAGATGGTACCGTATCATTTGACTTGAACAGTTGAGAAGATCCATGTATGTAGACAACTATGCTGGGGCGTTTGGTCAGACTGATGACGAAGTTTATCAGGCTAAATCAGTTTTTGACTAGCTTTTTTTTCATTTGCGTGATGGACTCATACTTACAAGGATTTAGCTGCTGATCCAGATACGCCTGTTTTAGGATTGATCTGGGATAGAAAACGGGACCTTCTCAGTATTAATGTACCTACCTAATTTTGAGGACATGAAGTGTGAAAATATATCTAGGAGACTGTTGTTGTCTGCTGTCCACCGCCTGTATGATCCAATTGGGTTGGTTTGTCCTGTAACAATAATTCCTAAGAATCTGGCTCTGGTGGAGACTGGGGTAGCCCTGGTGAAACTTCTGTGAAAAATGATTTTGTGGAATGGATTCTCGAGCTACCTTCCAGCTTTAGAGAATATTTCAGCGCCAAGATGGCTTACAAATTTTTAACACGCAAGGTTCAGTCATGACACCACATGCGTTCTGTGATGCCAGCGAACTGGCAGATGCTGCAGTGGTTTTTGTGATAGTAAAACTGCATGGAGACTCTGATATACATCACTTGACGGCAAAGTCAAGAATTGCTCCTGCAAAAGCAACAACCATTCCAGGTTGGAGCTCCTGGCTGCCGCGATAGGAGCAAGACTTTACAAATACATTTTGAGCGTTCACAGTAACATCAGTGCTACATACTATTGGAGTGGCTGATCAACAGCATTGACCTGGATCAAGCGAGATGAGCCTTGGGCTGGTTTTGTAGGAAACAGGGTAAATGAAATACGGGCGTTATCTAATCCAGGTGGCTGTGTCATATTCCAGGAACGTTCAACCCTGCTGATCTCACAAGCCGCGGATGTTCAGCCGATGTATTTATGGAGGCAAGTTGGTGGCAGGGATCACAATTGCTAAAGTTATCAGAAGACCAGTGGCCCATCAGTTCTGTCCAGATAGATGAAGTCTTAAAGAAGAAAAGAAAGACTAGTGTTACTGCCTGTGCTTAGGCGAAAGAGCCCTTCAGTAGGCATCTTGGTACCCTCGAGAGCAGTTATTGGAAAATCCTGCAGGTCGTAGGATGGATGGTTCGTTTGGGAGGAATTCTCTCAAAGGTGTCACCAACCAAGAGGACGTCTGACACTTGAGGAAGTAGACTTGTACAAATGGAATCCTTTAACCCGTTCAGTGCGCCCGAATTTTCGCGAAGTGCTCGCCAGTGCTACGAAAAAAAATTTAAAAAATTTAAAAAAAATTTTATACTGTATGTTTTTGCAATTGTCCATGAAAAGTATTTTTCATGATTTTTTCGAAAAAGGAGACATCGTTTAGAAGAGACGGGGGCCCCCCTCCGACCCACATGTGTCGAAGGAATTTCCCCGCAGCATTTCCCCTCGAGAGGAATCGGGCTACGTTCCGCCGAGGGGTTCTCGGGGGCGCACTCCCGAGGATCACGGTTTTCCGAGGGGGTCTCGGGAGGCGCACTGAACGGGTTAATGATCTTAGTGACGTTTCCATACAAAGAGTGAAGCCGCTGAAGAAAGAAGATGGCCTGATATGAGTCAGGACCAAGATATGGGCAAGGAAGGACACTCAAGATTTTCGAGAACTCATAATCATAGTACCATCCAATCACATTATATTCGAACGACTTGTTCTAATGTTCACCGTCGGAATGGTCACATCATTTGACAGGTGCTACTCAACCAATTGTGAGATCACTACAACTTTTTAGAGGCAGACAAACCATTCGATGAATCGTCAAGAAGTGTGTTGTATGTCATTGTTTCGCAGCACAACATAAATATGGACACAGAAATTCCGCTTTACATGAGGATCGCGTTTGGGGTGCTGGAGTCTGAGGATAAGGAACGGATTTTCCTGGCCCATTCTTTGTGTCTGGCAGATGGAAGCAAGGTATGGGTTTGCATCTTCACTTGTGCAATATGTTATGCTGTCCATCTGGAATTGGTGTCGTTGTCGACTGAAGCTTTTATGTTAGCATTTAGGAAATTTGTAGCATGTATAGGTAGTCCTAGCATCATATACAGTGACATCGAGGCAAACTACAGAGGAATGGCTAATGTACTGAAGACTGTCGATTGGGACCATATCTCCGAGCTCAGTAAGGCAGATCGACTAGAATGGAGTTTCAACCCTCCCACCACAGCTCAATGGGGAGGATTCTGGGAGTGTGGTTCAAATTCTCAAAGTTGTCCTTCAAAAAATACTTGGACGATCGTCTCTTAATTTTGAAGAGCCGTACACGGTTATTTGTGACTGTGAGTCACTGATCAACTCCAGACCGATCACATATGTGTCAGAAGATCCTGATGATTCTCTGCCAATTTCATCTCTGATGTTTCTACAGGATTTAATGGAAAACGGAATTCCTGATTGCGACCAACTTAATTCTGACTTGATCATCATTGATTGGTTGGTCTTGATCATCACTGATCTTGAACATCATTGATTGGTTGGTCTTGATCATCACTGACTGGTTGGTCTTGATCAGCAGATCTGTATAATCAGATCTTGATCACCATTGATTGGTTGGCCTTGATCATCACTGACTGGTTGGTCTTGATCATCAGATCTTGATTATCTTCGATTTATTGGTCTTGATCATCAGGATCATTTATTGGTTGGTCTTGATCATCAGGATCATTGATTGGTTGGAAGTTCTTCTGTCTTCTTGAGAATTTTCTTCCAATGAGATCATACTACGATCATGGTCATCAGGATCATTGATTGGTTGGTCTTCATCTGATGACATATCACAGGAAATTTCAAGGGCGTAAATTTGCTTTATAGGGCGTGGCATGATTATTTCAGCAGTTCTGACGTGAACAAGACATACTCGTCCATCCCCACCATGGATGGGTGAGATGTTGAACTACAGCAAAAGTCCAATCAATAAGTTTGGTATTGTCACTACCGAGCAGAACCATTTCACCAATGCAAGACCCTTGTCTAATGGTTGTATCCTCTGATGCAAACGTAAGACCTCCTAGGTATTCAACTCTGAAGCGCCACCTCACCTCCCCAGTCTTGGCTTGTCAATGCTTGATACGATTCAAGCTCTCAGATCATCATTGATTGCTTGATCTTGATCATCAGTGATCGATTGGTCTTGACCATCAGAATCATTATCATTGATTGGTTGGTATTGATCATCATTGATTGGTTGGTCTTGATCATAATTGACCGGTTGGTATTGATCGTCGTTGATCTTGATAATTAATAATTGATTTAATCATTGATCTTAATCAATGATCATCTTGATCGGTTGGTCTTGGTCATCACTGATCTTGATCATTATTCATTGATTTGAATCTGAAGAGCTTCAACCTGAAAAGACTTTTTGCAATCCTAGAACCCGATGTGGTAGAGTCGTGAAAATACCAGCAAGATATTTATAAACCCTAAATATTCGGCATTCTGTAATATGATATTATTTTGTTGATATAATTTGAGGGCCTGTTTGTATTATGCAGAATTTAATGTTGAATTTTAAATATTTTGAAATTCTATTTCAATTTCTGAATTTGGATCTCTGTTCTGAATTTTATGTTGAGTTTTAAATATTTCGAAACTATTTCACTGTTTCGGATTTGGATCTCTCTTAAGTAGAGTCTGTGTAGCAGATTTTGAGGTTTGAGGTTTTATTTTCTGCTAAATTCTGTTGATTTATATATAAGCGGCAACGTGTGTAATCCAGGAATTGTATGAAATGCCTAGGCATTTCATATAATGCCAAGCCATTTTAGGCAATGTGTAAAACTCTTTCTAGATTTCAGACTTTACCTTGGCAATGTTCATAATTTTTAGGCATTGTATAGAATGCCTAGTGGGGATCAGGCGAAGTATTGAACACAACCGAAATATCAAAAGAAATGTGTAATTTGAACGAAATATATGCTCACAAGTCATGTACGTAGGTAGTACGTTGTCAATATTCAAGTCAATTTTAGTTTGAGTAGGAGGTACAGCGGCATTTTGAGTTGCAGATGAAATCATTTTTGCGACATTTGTAGCGGTTTGTTGGCAAGACTTTGTGCAGTTGCATTTGAAGAACCCTTGACCAGATCCAGTGGCGCTGCTCATTGCTGCAGTTCGTACAGTTATTTCTTGTTCTGTGTTGACCTCATCTAGCTGAACGAAAGTTGTCTTGCAAATAACGAATTGAGATCTGGCGTACCAATCTTTCAGAGTTCCGTCCTTGTTCCCCAAGTGGTATAGCCCGTCACTTTTGATTTCCAGCACGCGAGCAAGCACGTTCCGCGCCTCTCCTCTTCCCCTATTGACGTCGGAGATCGCAATCCTGACTGTTTGCCCAATGGACCCAGGTGGTAAACACCGATCTGAGTGCTGCTTCATTTTTTCTGCTTGGACTTGAAGGCTTTCTCTGGCGTGTTTGCGATGGTTAACAGTTGAATCGGCGATTTTGTCAAGCTCAGAAATTTGCTGTGGTTCTGACGGTTCGTCATCCGATTGTTCGTCATCCAGTTCTTCATCCAATTGTCGCTTTTCCAGCACATCTAACAAACGTTCTTCGTTCTCTATTTCTGTGACGACTTCCTCAGTGATACCAGTGGTGGTGAGCCTGAATCGCATCTTGCACCCAAAGAGGGCTTCATGTGGTGATATTTTTATACCCTTGTGAAATGCACGATTTTTCATGACCTGAACAAATCGGAGTCCTTCGGCCCACTGGCTACACTTGTCTTTCATCCATGTCATTAGCATGTTTTGCACATCTGGGTTTGCACGCTCAATGCTGCCCTGGCTCTGACTGTGACGTGGTTTGCCGTGCGCGATTCTCAGTTCCAGCCAAAAAGATCATAGATTATCAACTATGAGATTGGCACACTCTCGTCCGTTGTCTGATTGCAGTACTGCTGAGCACCCAACTGCGTGAAAACATTCAACAAGTTTTTTGCAACTTCCTCTGTGGTTTTGTCTTCAACGGTTTGAAGACGACGTACTTCGTGAGATGGTCTTGATAGGTCATGATAAATTTGTACTCACCATCTGGATTGGACTGAAAATCGATTAGGTAAACCTGGCACCTGGAGTTGAATTCATTAAATAGCAGTGGTTTTACAGCTAAACCTTTCTTTTTCTTATTCGCTCTAACTCACAAACTTCGCACTGGGACAAGAAAATATCAACATCACGACAGGTCAGGTTTTTGTACGATGTCTTCAACTCACTGATCCTCCTGTCTCTGCCTCTGTGTCCAAGAGATTGATGCATTTTAATAAGGGTATCGAAAATTTCACTTTCGCGAACGTAGAGAACCTGGTTACTGTCTTTAATGAGGCAAATAAGTTTTTTCCTTCCTAGAACTTTTACGACGTCATATCTTCTCAACAGCCAGTAGTCTCGAGGTTCCTTTTTTTCCCTCCATATTTCATGGATAACACTTTACTTATGAGAAGGGGCGTTACGTCCATAAGGCCCCGGCACCCAGAAACACTATGAGTAAAAAAAACTCAACCATGTGTTCAGTTGGCATTTGAATTTCCCTCCGTAAACTGTACCTAGCATTTTTCACAAAGTTCAACAGTGACTCGACAGAGTTCTCTGGCTATGGATATTCAATATGGGGTTCCCTCATGTTGGCTCCCTGTAGCTCCACAGACGGCATGTTATCAGAATATAGTGACTGTAATCGATGTCATGCAATTGAAATCGAAACCTAGGCTCCTGATACTGGCAGGTCCTGGGACCTGGTGTTCCCATGGCAACCGAGAAAAGTGGCCTGTCCGCGCAAGCTCAGTCGAGTAAAAATGTTGTTTGCCACTTGCAATACTTTGGGCCACTGCTCCTGAATCTGATTTCAACCCCAAAATCGTTCATTTCACAATTGATTCGATCCCTTCGATTCAATTTGTCATCTCGATACGAGATGCTTCTTCCGATTTGTTTTTCTGTGTCAGTTATCAGTTTTCTGATTTGTTATCACATTCTCTTTGCTGAATATCACTGCTATCAGTGAATAAGGGAATATCAGTAAATAAGGGAAGGGGGTTGTTGCCTTGGGGTATTTTGTAGACATATCTGTTGGTTTTGTGTCCTGGTCTGTTGCCCCACCGTTTTCAGACCCCACGCACCGCTACTGCTTATGAGACTTGAATACCAATCATCACTTACTAATAGAGAATTTTTCTTCACTTGAGACTCAAACATCTTATCCCCATTTTTTTTTTTTTTTTTATCGCATGAGGACGAGGGTTCTTCTTGTAATGCCATTCTGACCAAAACTAACTGAAATGGAACGGCGCCGACGGGCTTATCTATTCCTCTTCACCGTATTTCATACTTTGCCTGGAGATTAAACAGATTGCTGAGCCCACTCGCGGGATTGTATACAATGGCTAGGGAAAGTAAATAATTATTCACATTGGCGGCCTTCGTTAGTCATATGAAATGCCTAGGCATTCTGTAGAATGCCGGATTATATATACACTTTGCCGCTAACATATACTCGTGCATTCATTAGGTGGGATTATGTGAGAGGAAATTTTCTTTATTCAAATATGGTGGCAGCGGGATGTGCCTGTGGAGGTGGCCAATCCGATAATTTTGAAATATCTTTTCCGCATTTTAGTTTTTTCTCATTTTAGTGGTAGTGCGTTTTCACTATTATTATTAGGCCGACTGTTCTCCATAATTTTCACTCTGAGTAGTTTTGGATAGTTTTTCTCTAAATTTTTAATACTTCGTAGCCCTCACAGTACCTATATTGTTGTGAGTTCTCATTATAGTTTTATGCAGTTACTAACGTTTTCGAGTCTTATTTCAAAACACACGTTCTCCTTTTCATGAAAGTATAATCTACTTTCACGTTCATGTTGATCTTACCAAAGCCTCATTAGTTAGAACAAGGGACGTACTAATGTGGATTTGGGGATACAACTATGATAGAGGAAAATTTTGATTGCATTACGCAATAGTTCACACGGCTTTTCGTTTTCAGGGACTGCTGTAAGCGACGCACGAGCAGATGGCGCAGTGAGCTCACCCATGATCAACTCCCCGGCCAGGAAACGAATGAAAAAGTTGGCAGAGTCCCGAATACAGTGCCGACCCACGTACAAAGGGCGATATAAGAAGCCTTCTTCCTATGCTTTCAACAGCTAAGTAGTGGCCGAAAGTTGCTTTTCTCCGTTATTTCACTTTGGTGTATACCATTCTTTCTTCGTTGGTTTTTGTCTCTTCTTCGAATTGCCTAATAATTATTTCTAGAACTAGTTAAATGCCTGAGTGTAGTTCTGATGGTTCCATGGTCTTTTTAGAATGTTTACAGTCACGTTTCAGATGTATGATCCTTGGTCGTTTCTGATGTGCCCTTTGACAGTGAGGTTGTGATTGAGCTACGTTTCAAGATTTTATGTCATGGACTGGAAAAACCTGTTGAATAAATTCACATTCTTTTTTTTTTTCAAGTCGTTCTTGTCCGCAGCCCTTGTAATTGTTAGAGTAGTAAGGAGTATGGGGGGATAGGATGGCAGGATCTAACATTGAGTTGCCCAGAGCAGTGCTCTCAGTACTTTATTCTTGCTAATATTACTATTCTCTCAGCAATCAGTATCCACATTGAATCTTGACCTGGTCTAATATTAGCACATTTCCGCTGAAAGCTGTCATCACAGTGGCTGAACCTGTTAAGACGTCCTTGATGGGTATTATTCCCAAGGGGCAGTGTAGCTTCCAAGTATAGTAGTAAAATGTTTCATCTAGCTATCAATAGGGTGTTCAGTTGGCCAGTTTTTGGACAAACTTCAATATTTTGATCAAAGACCCCTCCCCCCCACCATTAACGACCAATGGAAATCTGGCAATAAAAACCCCAAAATTCTAGTTCTTCCATATAAGTGGTTATGTGCACCCATGTACACCCATTCTCGAGTGGCCCCTGAGGGTGTTACCGAATTTCAACCCTCGGGACCATGAATGCCGGAGTTGAGGAAGTTTGAATTGCCATTTTTTTTTTCTTCTTCTTATTCTTCTTTGACAGAGCTGCAGCCGCAGGGACATAATGGATCGAGCTGACATTTTGCACACACATTCGTTATGCTCCATTTGTGTTGGGGGGGGGGGGGGGGTCGGAATATATAGATATATATAGAGGTTTTAAGAGCTGAAACTTTGTACACAGTCGTTATGTTCCAAGGAAGTGCCTTTTGTGCAACTTGCTCCCACCCCCCACCTTTTGTTCCCCATTTTGAAGGGTGGTGGGGGGGGGGGGGGGCAGTTTTTAGGAGTATGTTTTAAGAGATGAAATAATGCAAACACATTTGTAATGCTCCCATGAAGTGCAATCCCCCCCCCCCCCCCCCAATCAGAAACCCGGTTTCTGGGGGGGGGGGGGTTAGAGAGAGTTTCTAGAGCTGAAATTTTGCACAGACAGTCGTTATGCTCCAAGGAACCCCACCCCATTTTGAAAATGTCTAGGTAAGTAGGTGCAGAGATTTTTTTTAAAGATACCTATTGGTACAAAGTAGCTAGTAATGAGTAGGTAGTAAGTTGGTACCTCCTGAGAAAAATTTTTCGGTATAACTAAGTATTGAAGAAAAAAAAGTTTACTTCATCATTGCAAAAAGATGTGATAGGTATCCTCCTAAAAACAACCCTGTTGTAACTATTTACCGGCCAGCAAAACCTCATCAGCCGCAAAAAGGATTGATATCCATTTTACCTGCCGAAGTAGCATGTTATTTTGGTGGGTAAAATGGATATCAATCTTTTTTGCGGCTGAGGAGGTTTTTTTGGCGGGTAAATTTTGGCAACAGGGTTGGTGAGGGAGGGGGGATTCATGAGTCATCGTGTAACAGTTCGGATGAATTTGAAGTTGATAGTTTTTAGTGATTTTTGATCACACAAAACTCAAATTTGACTCACTTCGTTTTTTAAAGTGGCTCATCTTCGAACTCATAATTTCGTTTGCCATTGCAAATATTTTTGTGAAATTTGGAATTCTTTTCAGCTTTTAGGTCATATTATCCCGAAGGATAATGAAATTTCAAAATGACATAAGTACGAAAAATGTCAGAATCTACGGATGAATTCAGAATGCTCTGAAACGGAATAGAATAGAAAATTCTGGACCCATTGCTCGTTTTCTCCGAAAATTCGCTGGAAGACTAGCTAACTATCTGCGGTTAGACGAAAAATAATTGGGGTAGCAACAGTTTCGGAAAAATGTTAATCCTGCAGCTTATTTTCATTTTTTGGCAATAAACATCCCAATAAACATTTATTGAGAGGATTGTTAAACACTCCTCTAAGCCACCTATGAATTTAACAAAATGTTTTTATTAAATTAGTCAACAATCTTGAATTATAGCCAAAAAAGCACAACTTTGGCAGGTGCTGGACACCAATGTAGGTACTATTCCTTCTCAGTGCATTATGGATAGGTGGTACTATTCATCTGATGGAAAAAAGGGAACCACTCATCGGATAAAAATGACCATAAACAACGTCAACCAGAAGAGGAAGAAAGAAGATTATTAGGTACTGGCCTGCATAAGTTAGTAATGTTTCTGATTAGGGGTGTACAATAAAATAAATACTTTTTGAGCTCTAAGCTTGTGCTTTTCCGACTTCTAATTTTTTGTTAACTAAATACATACCTTTTTTACGGATTTCGTTGTTTTAGAATGGTCTGAAACGGATTTTTAGGTAGGTCAGTGGTTTATAATTTTTAATGATGAACCTTTGGATCAAGCATTAAGAAAACATTAATAAAACAACCTCCTCTTTACCTTCTTCAAGGTACTACGTAGAATCCAAAAATGGATTTAAAAAAAAAATTCTGCCTTCCGTCGCACTTGGTTTTTTCTTAGTTACCATGAACGAATAAATGAAATCTGGTTTGTAGGCCCCATTTGGGATACAGTTGGTCCGCAAAGCTCGGCCTTAATGTCAATCATCGCTAAGGGGTGAAAAGTAGGGCTGACATTTTCGGAACGCCCGCCTGCACCATAGCTCGAAAACTTTAGGCAGAAGGGTAAGTTTTTTTTTACGTTTTCAAATTGATTTCGTTCTTGAGGATTTTTTGAGACTACCCGGATCATTGTACGTCCAGCCGTTCGTTCACAGTGATATTATTTCTTTTGAAGAATGATGGTTATTTTGGATTTTGTTGATAGGTAGTTTCTAACTTGAACAAAACGTTATGCTTCATGGAAGAAAAAAAAAGTAATTAATGATAGAAGTCTTGAATCCACCGCATATTTTATGCAACTTTAATTGCCTGGACGGCTCGAATACTCTATTTAGGGCTTTCTTGGTGGAAGCACCAGGGTAGGTATTGATCACAGAAAACTTCTATCTATTAAATCTACATTTCGGTTCCAGTTTTGTATGATTCTTGATGTTTGGATTCACCATTTTCTTTTGGTTTATTATTTTCAATAATGAACCTTTGGAATCAAGCATGAAAAAAAATTTTTTAGCCCCCCCCCTCAAAATTTGATGGTTTGTAGAATCCGAAAATGCAATTAAAAAATTTCTGTCCTTTCGCCGTATGCTGTATCCCGTACTTCGCACTTTTCTAAGTTACCATGAACCAAAATTGACGAAATTCGGTTTATAGGTCCCATTTGGGGTCTAGTTGGTCCTTGAAGCTCGGCGTTAATGTCACTTATCCCTAAGGGGTAAAAATAGGTGTTGAAATCTCCAGAACGCCGTTATCTCGAATTTTTTACGTTTTTAAATAGTTCTCGAACTTGGGAGTTTTTGAGACCACCCGGAGCATCGTCCGTCCAGCCGTTCGTTCACAAGGTCCAGAAGTTTGCACCGACAGGCTTCTTCAACAGGAGGGTGAATGAAATTGTATACATTTAGCCCAGATATCATTGCTAGGAACGCGGAAACAATTGGGAATTGGCCCGAGATAATCGTTGCTAGGGAGCACCAGATTATAATCACGGATGGCTGTATGAAGTCGAGTTGGTTGTTCTGTGATATTATTTCATTTGAAAAATGATGGCTCTTTTGGATTTTTTTGGTAGGTACTTTTGTAACTTGAACAAACGTTGAAGTATTATTGAGTAAATTATTACACATTGGTAAATTATTACATAACAGTTTATTATACCATACACGGAGAAGGGGCATCTATACAGGTAAATTATTACACAGTGGTTTATTATTTACCTTATGCATCATGAATAACTACAAATAATTAATGATTGAATTATTGATTGCCGCGCATTTGTATGAAACTTTATTTCCCGGGCCGGCTCCAGTACTCCATTTAAGGCTTTCCTGGGTGGAGCTCCGATGGTATTTCCCACAGAAAACGGTGGTCTACGCAGAACGGGCATTGTAGTACCTAATCGAGGAGATAGACGAGTCGATGAAAGCTTGATTTGAGAATGGTTATTTATTCATAGAATACAGCGCCTTTTATACCCCCTTACAATGACCAGAGGGGGGTCCCCACTCTAGGTGGTCGATCTGACTCGACCTGTAAGTGCATACACAGGAAGTTGGTGGAGCAGCCGATCACAACACTGCTCCCCCCAGTCGTCGGTTGGCCGTTAGCGGCGGTCGTGGCGTGGTAGTTTCGATCGGGCCAGTGTGACGACGGGGCTCGGGGGGGGGGGGGGGGGGGGTGCGGCAATGGCGAGGCTCGCCGTATAGTGTAGTGGTGGTGCGGGCGGCGGTTGCGGTTGTCACTGCGTTGCGGGTCGCTGTTGGCGTCTATTCTCGATTACTTGTACCTCTTCGTCGACGGTAGCCGCACGAGGAGGTGGGATGAAAGGTAGAAGGCGATCGGCGGTCGCAGCGTGCTTGGGTGTGTCCGGTCCGTCGCGGGCCGCAACGTGAAGGCGGAGGCTCTCGGGTAGTGCTCGGAGGAAGAGCTGTCGGAGGAGAGTCGGTGGTGTGTCGGCCGGGAGGGCTCGGTGAATTCGCCGGGCGAGGGCGGACGGAAGTTCATCGTCGGTGGTTGGTTGAAGGTGCGCGGCGAGCCGTCTGAGGGCGCGTGTGCGGCTGGAAGCCGTTCCGTGAGCGTCCGGTAACTGGCGGCGTTCGAGGCGTTGATGTCGGCACAGAGGTCTGCTTGGCGAGGGTCGAGCGCGAGGAAGGCGCGGGCGAATTGGGCTTGAGGGGTCGTGAGGCCTGCGTGAGCGAGAACCAGCTCCAATTGGGCGAACCAGACGTGCGGGAAGACGGGATCGAACGGTCGTAGCTTGAGAGAAGGCGGCGGCAGAGTCGCATCTGCGGGTTTTGTTTAAACCTTTCTTTTTCTTATTCGCTCTAACTCACAAACTTCGCACTGGGACAAGAAAATATCAACATCACGACAGGTCAGGTTTTTGTACCGCCGACAGGAAGGGAGCTGGAGGACGTCGGAGGGAGAAGGGGACTAAAAGAGGAACAGTGAAGATACCGGTGGAATATCGAGTTCGGGGTGGTGAGTTGTAGGCTTGTACAGTACAGAGAAGTTGACTAGCAATACGAAACTTGTACAAACACGAACGTTCGTTGAGTAACTATCCGATTACCAGTGGTTAAAAGTACCTGTTGCCGACTACAGAAGTTGTTTGGACAGTTCGATTCGTGGATATCTCTAGGAAAGGCTGACGATTCGACCACGTGCGGGCAGTGGGGAACGGGCGTACTTTCGGACAACGTGAGACTTCGGGGTGGAAGAAGGCAGGATTAAGGTAGGGAAGGATCAAGGACCCTAATTATTTTCTTGTAGTTATAGGACCGGTTGGGTTATAGGGTATGAGCTTACATATACAGCGGTCTGGTAGGAGGAGCCAGTTCGAACAGTAGAGGGGTCGTATTACATGTGCTTCAGGGATTAGTTCCCTTTTGAAATTATTCCCCCATCTATTTCTTGGTGGATTACTGTTGAATGTTTGGTCCATCACTAGCTGATAAATACTTGAGAAGTAAAGGTCTGATAAGTAAATACTGTTGAATTTAATTGTTGAAATGAAACCGTTGAATTGAAATGGTAAATTAAAATTGTTGAATGATAAGTCCCATACCTAGCTGATAAGTACTTGAGAAGTGAAGGTCCGATAAATAAATGCTGTTGAATTCCGGGAGAAGGGCGATTCGATTTTCACCTAAGTGTAAGCATCCTTATTATTAACACTAAGTGGTACCTATTGATTAATAACTGAATTATACATGATAAATAAGTGGTATTGTTGGTGGTATTGATAAATAACATAAAAAGTTGGTAAAGCGATAAATTGATGAATAATACTGATAAATATTGCATCCATCAACATTTGATGAATGTTTTGGGTGAAGGGCCGA
>OX940974.1:14963227-15051459 GCA_954871275.1 Leptopterna dolabrata
GCAATATCTTTTATTTCGTCCTTAGACAAGTGAAGGCGACCCAAGTCATGGGTGTGTCCAACGTGAGTTACCGCAAATTCCACATTTACAGATCCGCTACTGGTATTGATAGCGGCTAAAATTTGAGCAGGACAGGAGTTGATCTTGTTTCTCCCTAATATTTTCAAACGGCGTTTACCCGTGCCCTGAGCTGAGAAAACTCCGTCCCTGTGGCAATAGTAACGGATAGTTTTTCTATTTGTAGACTGCCTCTGTGTTTTACAAATCGAGATGCAATGTCTTTCTTCACTTTGGTTTTCCAGGACAAGAAGGAAATTTCGTTTTCAAAAGTGAGATGACTACGCCATGAAACTGACGTAATATAGTCCACTAATTTACTCCAATATGTCTCGAATCCGCTGCATAACAAGCACGCGTGTGACTTCTCATGAGCCCTCTCCTTGCCATGACTCTTCTCATGTTGCTTTAAAGTCGACGTTTTATCACTGTAATAAGTGCACTTACAACAACGGGGCACTTACAACAACATACAGTCGTAGGTACTTTTTAGCTAAAAAACACCGATGTCTGACGCACTGAACTGATAAAGTGATAAAGATTTAAGCCCTGACCGCCAAGGGCGGGAACGGATGGATGGTTGGGTGGATCCATCCTAACTTCCACGCTGAAACGGCCGAACCCCCTCAGCAGTTTTCGGTGGAGTGGGCTCTGGCCAGACTCTCTTCCTGATTACATGATCATGCATCTTGGTAGAGAATTCAGACCAGGCATCCACCAGCATGTGCCCTTGCAATTTCAGTTCATTGCAGTATTGCGGTAATATTTATGAGTGTGGACAAGCGTAGACCAAAGTTACTGTTCTACAAAATAAAACGCTGCAAAGTCCTTGTCACATGGGTTTATTATTCTACTGGACATACCTACAGAAATGTTGGCTGTTCATTTATTGTTTATTTCACGTGAAATAATTGAAATAGCTATTTCTGATGGTTTTCACCATTTTTGGCCTCTAAAACACGAATTAGGTACGCTTTTTTTTTCAATTATCTTTGATCATTGGTAGTGCCATTTAATCGTCTTGATCCACGTGTTGATGCAACTTCCAGTGTTATTATAAAAATAAATGGATGGTGATTTCAGACGATTTCCCAGGTTTTTGACTCATAAAAAATCAATTTTGGGAGCTGAACATTTGGTAGAACCTCAATTTTCCACTCTTTGGTCAAAATCGACTTCATATTCGGTCTTCTCGTCCCCAAAAACATGGAAAAAGATATCTCAGAAGCTCATGTTACTAAAACACAAAAATTACCTATTTTTGTGCACATTTTCACTTATAACATCCCTGGGTATATTCCGATAGGGCTGAGAAGTTTCGGGACACAACTAGGGCCCAAATGGAGCATGTGTGCGAAAGATCGACTTTTTTAGACCAAAAATGAAGTCGGTACACGTGATACGGTGGACGGGCATTGCATTTTTGGGATCTATGCACCTTGAAACGTAAAAGAAAAAATTTTGAGGGGATGTTATAAAAATGTTTTGCTGAGCTATTACATTGGTGTATTATTCACAGAATAATAAACCAAAACGGAGTTATTGAAAGCTCTGTTTCCACTAATACACAAATAATACTCTGCCATACCGGTTTCGGTGATCAAATCGTCGTCAGTAGCAAACACATTGGTGAGAGGTGAGCATCTATTATTATAGTCCTAAAAAGTGACAGGAATGGGATTGGGAAGAAGAAGGAGACGTAAAATCGATTGAAGTAAATGGAAAAAAAGTGGAAGGAAGGTAGGGTGTGAATGGGGGGGGGGGGGGAGTTGTTACAGAAATGAAAGCAATAATGGAGAAGAACTTAAAGGAGTTACATCATTCAATGATTTACCTTACCTGTCACTCCGAATAATTTAGAATTTTTCAAGCGCATCCAACATCCTCCTTTTTGGGCAGAAATGAAGAAATTCAACAAATTGTCTCTCTGTAGGATCAAAGTTGAAGATCCAACTATTGTGGTCAAACTGGTAGGGAGTTCAGAGAAAGGATAAAGGAACATGAAAAAGATCTCAGGGGTAATAAGGGTGATACGGCCTTTACACTTCACTTGAATGAATCCGTTCATAGCTTCAATTTTGAAACTCATTACTACCTACTAAGTACCTACTCAGTAGTCATATTCAGTGCTTACTTTTGCAACAGGGATGTTTGGTTGAGAGATGGGTGAAGTGTGCACAAAAGTCACTTATTGGAGCGTAACGAATGTGTGCAAAATTTCACCTAGATCCATTGCGTCTGTGAGGGTGGAGAACAAGAACGACAAGAAGAAGTAGTAGAAAAACAGCTATTTTTGAACTTCCATAACTCCGGCAACTGATGGTCCCGAGGGTTGAAATTCGGTATACATCCTCAGAGGCCCCTCGAGAATGGCTGTTAGAAAAATCAACACCCGAGACCCCCAGGGGGCCCAGTTAAGGGGGGCTACTTAATCTGTCGAGTAGTGTATTGGTCGCTGTAGGTCCAAATGTCTGAGTAGAAAGAAAATAAACGAGAGATGTGTTAATTGAGCATTCAGTTACTAGGTCGGTACTGAAAATCACTGGATGGCTAATAACTTGAGAAAAAATAACAGTACTGATATTAAAATAAATAATAATGAGTAATAGAGTGGGTCGGAATTAGCTGCTTTTGACCTCGGATCCCAATTTCGAGCTCCGAAATCTGAGTAGTTTGGCGGGAACATGCTAAAGAAAAAACGCGTGACGTCATCTGGTATGCATCTCTCTCTCTCTCTCTCTCTCTTTCTCTCTCACTTAGTTCCCACCATCGGTTCCTCGCACTGCCACATATGGGAGCGAGAGGGCAATACAGCAGATGTCGTACGCTTTATCCTTCCCCTTTTTCACCCACTTCCGTTCATTTCCGACACATCATAATATAGCACCTTTTTGGAGAGCTCTTCGTTGGACCTACAGTTTGAACGGCGGTGGTGGGGGGGGGGGGGGGGAAGCACGTCCATCCCTCAATATAAAAACAATGTTAAGAACAACGAAAACACCAGTAGATGTATACATCAGAGAAGATATATAATAGAATACTGCTAGGGAACAAGAAATGATGATGATATCACAGTTACACATGTTAATGGCATGTTCCTTGTTTTCAGGCGATATGTTGACTAGCTCAGTAAAGCATGGACTTCACTGTGTGCTGCTGTTTACTGTTATCCTGGTGTTTGAGATTACAACTGGTGGACTCAAACTATCTCAGACTGATGCGATTGTGATAGATCCATGGAAAACATATGGATACATCGGAACCACATTCCTCTACATCTTGAGACTTTTGGCATTCCTGCCCCTTCCTCATATCCTGTTGAATTTTTGTGGTCTCGTACTTTTCAATGCCTTCCCTGATAAAGTGGTGATAAGAGGTAGCCCATTACTTGCTCCATTCATTTGCATTAGGATCGTCACTCGAGGTGATTACCCTCAACTGGTTCGCACAAATGTTTATAGAAATTTAACAAAATGTATCGATGCGGGATTGGAACATTTCATGATAGAAGTTGTCACTGACAAGGCGTTGAATCTACCAAAGGACCGAAGGGTTGTTGAGACGGTTGTCCCCACTAACTACAGGACAAGGAGTGGAGCATTGTTCAAGTCAAGAGCCTTGCAGTATTGTCTGGAAGAAGGTGTGAACTCCTTGGCACCAACTGGTGAGTATCAGGTGAAACTGATTCAGTGAATATCTCTTTGTCGGGAGCTCTGTATACCTAAAATGTAACAATAAAGAGTTTGATGTATCTTGTAGCAACATGTTATGACTTCAATTTTATTATAATGTGTTATGTTTCACATTCCAGATTGGATTGTTCATCTTGACGAAGAAACACTGTTGACCGACAATTCTGTCAGAGGAATATTGAACTTCGTTTTGGATGGTAAAAATCAGTTTGGTCAAGGGCTCATCACTTATGCCAATGAAGAAGTTGTTAACTGGGTCACAACATTGGCTGATAGCTTCAGGGTTGCTGATGACATGGGAAAACTACGAGCTCAGTTCCTGTTTTTTCATAAGCCACTTCTCAGTTGGAAAGGATCGTATGTGGTTACGCAAGTAAGTCAAGTTTGTTTGACCCTTTCAATGATTGAATGTAATTTGAGGAAATCAGTTTGGTCTCCCATGCAAGTGAAGGGGTGCTGATATCACCTGCTGATATCAATGGGCACCACCTCTATGTCTGGTTAATAGCTGCTCTGACACGAGCTACTTTCTTCTGGCCACCACTTCTAGCTGTGGGTGATGGGGGTTTCCCATCGGTTTCACATTGGAAGTAGATGTAGACTCTTCTTGGAAACATTGTGAGTTGCTGGAGACAAGGTGGACGGCATAGCCTAAAGTTCTGTGGACGGACGGTCTAAAACTGCTCAAGGCGCAGATTGCTGTCTTACGATGGGATGATGTTTGCTACTGTGAAGGGTGGTTTTTGTCACCCAACCCCTTACCTGAGTTGAGATGTTTCACTGATGTGCCTGCTTTCTCCAGTTTAATTAACGGAAAGGGTGGGGGGGGGGGGGGGGGTTGCAAACAACTTCGACTAAACCGAACGTTGTCCTCAGGGGAAAAGTGCCAGAACTGAACTGTCGAACTGACAAAGTTCGGTGCTCGGCAAAACCAATAATCGATATTTTTCTCTAATGTCACCCAATATACATCAAATATGTAGTGCCCAGTCACTGTAAGTAATTGGCTGTGCACTCAGGAATTCCATGCTTTGGTTCAGAAATGGATAATAAAGGTCGTTTGTTGTTAACCAGAATAAATTGGCGTCCATACAGGTACCTATGCAACTGAAGGACTCCAAACATCAATGCTGCCCCATTCTTGTGAAGTTGGGAGGATTGTTTCTCGGCTTAGGGCAGGGTTCAGCTGGCAAATGCCAGTGGCAGATCTGTTACATCTGGCTGGCACTGGTGGATCACTGCACCCAATCCTTATTCAAATGACGTACACCGCAAGGCATATCGGGATGTCTGGGTTGTAATGTGCAAGATTTCGGTGCTTCTTTTGACATCTTTATCTTTTCAAGCGTTTGAACACGCTCATCATGCCTTTCCCAAATGGTTCCCTTCTTCAACAAACTGTAGAGGTTGTCGCCTCTCTTCCATCTGTTGAAGAAGGGAAGGGTTGGGCAAGAACTTTGATTGGAAATTCACTACTCCCAAGAAAGTGGATTTGACAGACAATTATTCCTTCTTCCATTTTCACGATTGGAGGTTGACTCAATTTAGACTGATTTGTCCAATATTGTCGATAAATTATGACAAAAGTCGTAAGGTACCTGGTATGTGTGTGGTAAACATAACCGTACAATCTTCTAGATCTTCAGTTCCTGCAGCTTTCAATTACCTCGAATTTTTCTGTAGAAACACTGTTACTGGAGCAATCCCATCCTCATTGCAAATCGCTGTAATATCTTTACAAAACAGCTATTTGAACACGTTGAACAAACTACTAATTAGTTTGCCAACTGGCTGCATTCGTAAAATTATGTTTTACAGCATGAATCGTTACATCTGTGCTCATAACTTCGGGTATCTGACAGCAAAGCTCTTACCCCCATCAGCTAACTCGATTTCATACAACCATGCTGATTTTAATCATCTGTTCCCTATCACTGCTAACTGGGGTAGAGTTACATAGTTTGATTCACGCTCATGTTGATGTTTTTTGTTAGAACTTCAGGGCCGTACTATTTTTGCAAACGGTCGTAAAGTGCTCTGGATTTCTACTGGAAACTATTCAGACGTGCAAGAAAACATGTCTTCAAAGTTTTTGATACAAAGCGTTTTGACAATGTATCTCTTAATATTATCATCATCACTTAGACATCTGACAGTGACGCCAAGCTTAGCTGCACAACTATACTTCAAATGGTAGCTGCATGCCGAATTTCATTTATTATGGTCCAGTTGTAGTTCCTGAGAAGT
This sequence comes from Leptopterna dolabrata, assembly GCA_954871275.1. Classification (NCBI taxonomy): domain Eukaryota; kingdom Metazoa; phylum Arthropoda; class Insecta; order Hemiptera; family Miridae; genus Leptopterna; species Leptopterna dolabrata. Next base: position 14,969,224 of record OX940974.1, read on the forward strand.
TCAGTGTAATCCAATTTTTAGCGAAGCTATTTGGCTCGTTCTAAAATTTGAGATGCTCACTGTGTCATTCCGCACTATGTCCTTAATTTCAATGGTAAAAAAATCGTTCTTGCGCACAAAAATCCGTCTCTGTAAGAGTAATGATGAGTTCGTTACCCAGCCCGATCGCGCCAGTCCAAATTTACAAATGTTTGGTAAAAAAAAAAAATCAAAACAAAAAGGATTTTAGGAACATCATATTGGGATGTTGGGATGAAAAAGGATTTTAGGAGCATATGGAGGTTTTATCAAGTTTTACGGGGTGCTGAATCGATTACAACTAGTTCCAGTCCGATTTTTTTTTTTCGTGGAGTTGATTGTGATTAGTTTCAGGCACATTCAGACTGCTGCATCGAGTGATCAAAATCACTTTTTTTGTTGTCAAAACACCCAAAAATGATTTTTTTAACATAATTTTTCTTCACGACATGCCACCCTGGACTCAACAAGTGCCCAGTCATGCCGTAATGAGTGCTCTGGCAGATGACCATTAATTTAAATTCTGAATTTCCCCAAACTATTTCTTTGAAAATTTGCTCCTTAAGACATGCTGCATGACTGAAATTTAAAAAAAAATATACCTTGAAAAATAGAACATCAAAAATATTTAATATTCGAATGTTGCTGGTGATGTTGAATAATGGTAGGTTTACTGGGGGGGGGGGGGTGGTCCATGCTTGATCCCAATAGTTCCTCAATGAAAGTAATAAAATAAAACAGTATAAACAAAGTACGTGAGCACTCTTTATTTATACTAGTAGGACTGGGAATAACTCCTGAAATCTAATCAAAGAACTGATTTGAACATTATCGAATAATTATATAGTTGAAATTCATTTTTCAGGTAAAGGCTGAACAAGAAGTATCATTCGACAATGGTTTAGATGGCTCGGTTGCAGAAGATTGCTTTTTTGCAATGAAAGCTTTCAAGGAAGGTTATTCCTTCAATTTCATAGAAGGTGAAATGTGGGAAAAGTCCCCCTTCACTTTATGGGATTTCGTTCAGCAAAGAAAACGTTGGCTACAAGGAATTCTCTTGGTCGTACATTCCAAAGTGTTGCCCTGGAAAACCAAAATGTTCCTTGCAATATCCTGCTATTCATGGGTCACAATGCCACTGTCAACTTCCAATGTTATATTGGCTTCCCTTTGCCCTATTCCGTGTCCACCTCTTATGGACTTCATTTGCGCTTTCATTGGTGCTGTCAGCATATACATGTACATTTTTGGAGTCATCAAGTCCTTCTCGCTTTACAGATTTGGTATTCTTAAATTCACTCTCTGCATTATTGGTGCACTTGCTACAATTCCTATTAATGTTATTATCGAAAACATTGCTGTCATCTGGGGTCTATTTGGGAAGAAACACAAGTTCTATGTAGTTAAGAAAGACACTCGAACCCAGATTCCACTTTTAACGGTTTGAATGATCACCTATACCAATACATGACTGCGTTAATCAATAGAGAACTTTCATCAGTGATATTAAATATACTTACTTAATGGTGGTCATGTGAATTAACATTTTATTGAGTGTTTTGAGTTAATTATTATATTTTTTCTCAGATTGAAATATTCCATGTTATAGTAATAGTATTTCGACGCTACCTATTTGAATAGCACCTTACTCAATATCTATATATATTTTTTTTAAACTAATTTTTCTCTGAATTATTATTACTATTAAGCGCCAGAATCACATAAGAACCTAAAAGACATACTTGTTCCAACCATCTGGTTGGTTTAGCTTTCTTAATATTGTTGGTTTAGCTTCTTAATATTTTTGGAATACTGAGTCCTACCAAAAGCAAAGTAGCGTACTTATAGGAATGTGGGCGGTAAGGGGGGGGGGGGGGGGGATAACAACTTTTTCATCTGCATTTCCATTTCTGTACATCCTTTGTTCCCATGGGAATCAGTTCTGTTCTTGCGTGTGCATCAGTAATCTTCTCATTAAAATAACTCCAAAGCCTATTGAGTTGCTCTCCTACACACAATATATCCTTCATTTACTATGAACTTCTCATGTGATTTGCCATTGGCTTGCTTTCATGTTGTACCTGTATATAAATATATGAGAACACCAGTCATTAAGGAATATAAATTAGTGAATACCTTTCTGCTCATAGTCCCCTGATTGTGTATTACAGTCACAGTAACGTATCTCACAGCCTCGCTCAATATTGACCTTCATGACTAGTTATTACAAAAATATACAATTTAATTATTGTAGATTCAATTTTACGTTTAGTCAGTTAGTAATTACACAGATTTTCTTAAGTTTTTCAGGCAAATTTCACATTTCGTGAGTTGCACATCAACTCACACGTCAGATAATTTCATTTGCTATCAACTCTTAGTACGCTAGCCTCATAAACATTGGATCTACATACGGAATTACCTTGTAAATAAGTAGTTCAATATTCGCTAAGCTGTACAAAGTAGGTTGCGTGTTACGTAGCTGTCCCATCCTGTTAATATTAGGTAGTAATTGTGGATGTATGACTTGAATAATTGGTTCTTAATTCTAAAGCTGTCTGCAATTTGTGATGAGATTCATATTGTTCTGCATGTACAGCCACCATTCAAGCACTTATATTATTTGAAGTCCGATAAAACAATTGAGCTTGTCAGCAAGTCTGTTGCAAGTCTGTGTGTCTGGCCAGAAATGTTGCCTGTTTTCTCCAGACAGTTAGCTATTATTAATACTGCCCGTTACAATATAAGTGTAATTTCGAAGTTATGATATCTTTTATGCTCAAATTACTTTCAGAAAAATGTCAATATATTGTACCATTGTATTGTATGTGTCTCAGAGGGTATTCATGTGTGGGGTGTTCCTAAAGTGGGCACACACTTTGTTGGACCGTTATAGACATTTTTGGGAAATTTCCATTTTGTAGGGGGAGGAAAAAACGTAAATAACTTTTGAATTAGATTATTGTATTTCTGTCCACAAACAGCATGCTTCAACATAAATTAGTCTTCTTGATCACAATAGGTACTTGACGTCTATATCACTGGTGCATGGTGTTGAGAGCTGATCCCTGCAGCGTTGCCAGCATGTATTTTGCACATGCAGGCTTCCCTTTCTTGCACTATGGGTGGACTGTGGGCTATCCAGAGTTTCGGTTTGCAAAATGTCACACATCCAAGTTTTGTAATCAGGTTCGGAATTTGGAGTAGAGGTTTTCAGAGAGTGGATCAGTTTTTTTTCCCACAATATTTTTTACTTGGGCACAAAATGGATACCTACCTGATCATGACAAAAGCGTACAAAGGTTCTGAACCACCAGATTGTAAAAGTGCGGAGTTTTCTTGCCCGTACGTTCACTTGTCTATTGATCGTCAGAATCCCCTCATTATTAAATAGTTTGTTTGAAATAGTCCTAAATTGAAAAAGTAACCAATTTAGCCTCAGAATACTTGCATCACCAGCCATAAATAGTTGGTTTGAAATAGTCCTAAATTAAAATAGTAACTAATTTAGCCCCAGAATACTTGCATCACCAGCTAGAGTCATTCAAAGTGCCCCTTTTCACTTCCTACCTGATAGTTGATTGAAACTTTCATCTGGCGTTTTACCACTTCTCTAAATAGCGATTTTCCCAGGGAGTATGCATCACTCGAATTTTTCTTCACTCTACAGTGTTTTTGATGGTACATATTGGTGTTTTTCCGAGGCTCTCCTTTTTTCTCAAATTATTAATCACTTGATACGGCTCTGCCTTTTCCCTGGTTTTTCATTTTTCGTCTTAATAGCCATTAACTCGTGGTTGATCATCATCGGGTTTACTGGTGTCACTAACATACGCAGAGTTTCTCCCAATATTCTTACTTTTGTTTGCCTTTACTTTTGCCATAAGCCTTTTTTGTTTGCCTTCCTCCTGAATTAACACTAGCTCAGAATTCTCTGGTTGACATGGCTTTCTTTGCTTTCGTTGCCACTCATTTTTTCCTCTTCTTCCTCCTGCAACTGTTGTATGCTTCAGATGAAAACAAAAATGGTGTTAATGGCAGCCATTAATTATTGCTGCAGCACTGCCTCTGATTTTTATCAACACTAAATTCACGTTTTCAAGGTTTTTGGAAGGGGTTGTTGAAAAACTGCAGGGAGAGGAAAAAAAATCATGTGAGGCATGAATGTTGGTGAATGTGTTGTAAAATTGTGGAAGATGACTATCTCTGGTGCATATTATTATAGAGGCTGCTGGAGCTAAAGATATTTTCATCATTTATTAAAACATGGGTTGAAGCTATGAAAAAATTCTGTACGCTCCCAACATATCCCGTGTGACATTGGTAAGGAGAGAGAATTGGGGTATTAACTATTTTCAATGGGCAATTATAATGCGTTCTGTTTGCATTTTTTCTCAATAGTTTATGATGTGAGATAGACAATAATAGGGCTGAATCAGGAAAATATGCCTCCTTCATATTTTGAGAGACTTTCAAAGTTGGATATTTAAAAAAAAAAGAGGTGGGGGGAAATGGGGCGCTGATGTTGCCTGTGACGTTGTATGGGTTTGAGTTCCGTCTGGGAGATGGCCTGTCAACACGTTATATCCATGTAACATAAGCAAGCGGCTTCTTTGAATCACCTTTTTCTTTTACATGTTTTTCTTCATCCATAAAACAACTTTCAAGTTTTCAACTTTTTCAGATGATTATAAAATCAGTACCAAAAGTATTCTTTTTGGATAAATGGCAATTGCCCATTACGTAATTATTGCACTTTCTGACGTCAGATTAGATCCTCCTATCCCCTGGAAAAATTTGAAGTTCTTATGGCAAATAGCATAGAAACAGAAGCTGTGTGACACAAAATACACCATAATTTTGAAACGACCCACGAACAAGTTTTTCTCCCTCTGTGAGGGTCTCAGAATAGTTATTCCAGGGATCGTGGATTTTTTTAAACCAAATTCAATTTAGTTTATTTATTGTTTTCAATTCGACTCAGGCCTGTTTTTTCCAGAAAAAAAAATACTTGAATACACCATATTGGAAGTTGGCGGCAAGAGAAACAAAAATTTGTATGGGTTCAAAATTTGAGGGAGTATACTTGTTTACTACTTAAGACTTTTGGTGAATGGTATAGTTCGTTGTGTTCTTCTAGGCGTGATATCATTACATTCATTCTTAGTTCCCATTTTTCTCAAAGATTTATTGTGATCCTAGTAGGGATATATTGTTATCAATTGTTGTTGAATCGTAAGTTTTTTAAAATTATTTAAACAGTAGCTGGTCAACAATCCGAGCTTTCTAAATTACCAGCTGAAGCTGACAATATTTAGTTCATGTTTTTTTTTTTTTGGATTCACCGTCCGTTTGATTTTATTTATAGTTTCTGGAGTGGGATTAAATGATGTAACCGATTTTCCGTCATAGTTAGTGGCCAAAGTGTACTTAACATCCTGTCTGCTCACCCATTGTCAGATATCCATTAGGGGAAAAAAAACTTTTGGATCACATTCATTTTCTTTTAATATTATTCATCTTATATATATATATATATATATATATATATATATATATATATATATATATATATATATATATAACCCCCAAAGGGCAATAAAGCATTCATTAAATATTCAAGACAACCTCTCATGAATCATGATGACTGCAGCGTAGATATTTGTGATTAACTTTGGTATCTTTCTTCTTTTGCTAAGTTGTTGATCTGTCTGCTAATGGTTGAGTTGATGCATGCCCTACTCTTATTATGAGTAGGTATTATGATTCTTTTGTACCTATGCAAGATTTAGTTTCTATGTTCTTCCTTGCTTTATAATTGTAACAGCTGCAATCTAGACTAAGTAAACGGACCATAAAGTTTGGTGATGTGATGGTTTTGGGCAGTGATTTCTGTAGTTTTCTAGTCTTAAATAGTAAGTTTCTGTCAAATTCTGTTAACATAATGAAAAACTAGCATATAATGAAAAGATGTATTCTATTTTTGTAACTGTGCATGCTGTAGGTGTGAGTGTTTACTTACGGAACTGAGGGCGTTACATCTTCGTCAGCTGAACTCAAAAAATAGGCTCGAAAGTCCTCTTAGATTCCCTTGAAATAGACCTTAAACCAAACCTGTCCAGGGAAACCTATGAGGGAATATCATGGGTGAACACTCACCCAAGGTGGTACAGGCAGGTCCCTCTCATTGAGTTACAAACTTTAGAGCCAGTGCAGCCAACAGTTGTGCTGTTTGCTTATAGTTATCCTCCTAATTGCTTGAGGAAACAAAAAGCTGTGTTTCTGCTGATAATTTTTACTTTAATATGCTTCACTAGATTCCATTTCGTTCTCATTATTCTACACAGGTTTTGTTCTATGTAGAAACAAGTATCTACGAATGAGTACAGTAGATACCCAACAATTCAAAATTCAAGGGACCTCAGAAATAATCAATTTATTTAAATATGAGAATCAACGAGAGTACCATTATTTGGCAAGAAAATTTACCGTCAATGAGAAGAAGATTGACATCTACAGATTTATTCATCTTGTGTTGACCTAACTACAAGTTGGTACTTTCTTGTTTGAAAAATCAGTTGTTTAGCTTAAGCTTTACTTTCTCTTGTTAATTAATACAGAAGTTACAGCTCATTTCCATGCCAATAAAGTTGTTGGTGGAGTTTTCGAGTCGAGATTGTCATCAGAAACAAAGGGGTGAGAGAAATGGGGTGGAAATGTGCTGGTGGATGGCTATTGATTAAAACCACTTAAAATTGAAGCCTTCTCGTCTGGTTAGTCAGTGAAACAAAATACACGAGTTTCATGGGATTTGAATGGTTTCTTACCGGGTTATTATGAAATCGAGCAATTGATCCGAATTATTGTGCGTGGATTTTGAATATCCAGGGGAATTGATGGGGTTGAGGAAGCGTTTTCAAGTTACTCAGCTGGGTTGAACTTGTGGAGGAGAACTGTGGTGTTCCATCTTAATTATTCAGTATTAGTAAGGACATGCTTCCTTTCTGTTCATTCATTATTAGAATGAAACTCACTATTCCATGAGCAAATTTGCATTCCGTTGATACCTGACTCTGGTCCGTAACTTGCCCGATAATTTGTCGATTTTTCAATTAAAAATCATGTTGACAGCTTTCCAGTAAAGTACAATGTGAGGGGTGTCCGATCAGCAAAATGTCACGTTCCACATCCTGTCAAAGGTCTTATGTCAAAAAACAGCGCAGAGTATGTACTTTTGGTTCACCTTTGACGAGCTTGTTGAGTGTGACGATGTCTACAATCGTTGAGTGTCCTGGGATGGATCCGTACTGTAGGAAGTGGGACTGGTAGGTTGGGTAGAGCTGGATGCCATTGAGTATCATAATCTCCGTGGCCTTATCGAGGACATGGAGCAGCAAAATTAGCCTGTATGAATTTGGGGGGGTGTCCAGGCTTGAAGAAGACGCACATGATTTTTTGCTTCACTGCTCGTGGGAGGTAGTGGAGGTGCTGGCAGTCGTTCATTTGTTGAAATGGGTACTCAAACTAGCGAATTTTTCAGTTGTGAGGTCTGGTGCTGAAGCACTGCCTGTTCTCAGTTTGCTTTGTGCGTGGCATATTTCTGCCAGGTTTTTCATGTAGGTGGCGATTCAAAGAGTAGTGGCTCTTGGGCGTGTGCTCGTGCTTTGGCATGGAAGGGCGTGTCACTGGAGGCATCTTCTTGCAGGAAGGGGGAACCTGGAATCTTTCTCAAGTTGAGGTGGTGGCTCCAGGCAACCTGATTTCTCCAGGTACCCTCGAATATTTCAAAAGAGCCATCCAGGTTGAAATCAGTCACATCCTCTGCAGCGTGATGCAGAGGACTATAGCAAACTTCTACAAGAGGACGGATAAATTCATCCAAGAAGTTGGCGGCCATGTGGGCAATGACATACTCGAAAAATAATATAACAAAAATGCTGCAAATCCCTACACAACGGTTCATTATTTTGTACAGAACACCCTTCTGTTACAGATCACAGCTCTGTATAGATAATATAATATATACTATTCTATTCATATTATGTAGATTGCAGACCCTCCATACCTTAGTACCTAACCCCGTACTCGTTACCTAAATCACGTGTTAAGTGTTGCTAAAATAATTCTGTCAATGACAAACAGTGCCTAGCTAAAATGGCAAAAAGAAATACAAATTATGAAGTGTTCTGAAGGGAAATTGTTGATGTGGAGTGAAAAAATATTCAGTCCCGGTAGGGTTTTGATCTCAGGAACTTCAGCGTATCAGTTCGTCAGTTAGACCAGTACACTATATCGTCCAGCTAGCAGGAGACCAGTGATGTGCGCTCTCAGCACAGCTTGATGCCTGTATACACCCTGCTCTTTACGGCAAATTGTGTAGCAAATTTTATGGCAACATAGTAGAATGCTCCGGATAGTCTCAAAAATTCAGAAAAAAATGAAACTAATTAAAAATGCGAGGAAACCCACACCTCAAAATACAATTTTCCAAGATATGGACACTGGACATTTCAACCCCTATTTTTCACCCAGTAACAGTAACAGTAATGACAGTAACCTGAGCTTCGAGGACCAACTAGAACCCAAACGGACCCGTATACCAAATTTCGTGAATTTTGGTTCATGGGAACTAAGGAAAAAGCCGCCTAAGGCGGATGGACGGAATTTTTTAAATTCGATATTCGTATTCTACGTCCCTTAAAAACGTAAACCGTAAAATTTGGGGGGGGTTTAAACTTTTTTTTTTCATGGTCGACTCCAAAGGTTATTATCGAAAATAATAAACCGAATCCATATTCTTATGGTTCTTTCAAGATTAATAAAAAGTGTGTTCCTCAAAAAATGATCAAGTTATGAGTTTTGGTTCATTATTCTCTGATTCGAAAAACATCAGAGTTCAGTGAATGACTAAAGGGAGTTTATAGTAACTTCGAATGGATAAATATTGTATACAATTTTGGCTTAGAAAATTCTTGAAACATTACGAGACTGTGAGGATTTTATTAAAATATTCAACTCAACTGAAGTATGTAATGGAAGGAGGCTTCATTCACAAATTCTTGGGCTGAGCTAAATTAGAGAGGGAGTGGTACAATAATTCAGTAATGAATATCAGTCTGTGGTTACCTTTTGGTTAATGACCGTTTTTGTATATCACATGTTATATCTGTGGTTTTTGGATCGCAAATTAGGGCCCTGAAACTAGTTCTTTATTTGTTTAAAAAAAAAAAAAAAAATCCAGTTTCAGAAAAAGCACCTATTATCCAACTTATAATTACGGTGAGGGGAAACCAAGCGTGATTAATGATGATTTTCTCTCATAAACTCCACCTGATATTACTAAGAAACATGTGAACATGAAAAGTATGTGTATGTCCTAAGATAACCAACTGTACTGTTAGAGATGATTTTTGCGTATTCTTCCTTGCTGTAGATCATTTTCATATCTGTCTTTTGTGCCCTTATATTGTTTAAACATTGATCATAGTTAGAGGTAGGCACTTGTCCATTATACGAATTCATTACTTGCTAACTAAATGGCTCAGCTTATTTCAGAGTCGTATCAATAAACATTTCCTGAGCAGGAGCTATACAGTTATCCTTGTTGTTATAGATCATTTTCATGTAGGTCTTTCGTGCCCTGTTGCCCATATATTCAGTACTCTTTTGATCATTGATAATAATTATATATAGGTACTTTTTTGCTCATTCATACTTGCTAATTGGATAGCTGCTTATTTTAGAAACTTATCAATATTGACACTTAGTGGAGGAGCTACACAATTTTTTTTTGCGCACACTTTCTTGCAGCTGCAGTGATAGTAGATGGATAAGGGTGGTGTGAATTATGACGGTCAACCTGGGGCCTATTCACTAAAAGAGACGGTGGAAAGAGATTATCTGTTTTGAAAATCTCCCAGGAGAGATAGTCTCTTATAATATCTCCCGGGTTCGTCTATTTTACTGAATAGCTCCCGTTGCCTACCTCAACCCGTAGGTACTCAGACGCTTTTACTCAAGAATCGATAATATGTATATATTTTTAATGAACATTCGACTAACAGATGAACAAACACACATCAAAATGACCAGATGATACTCAGACACACAGAAATGAGAAAGAGACTTTCAAGAAAAGACACCTAATAGGTCTTTCTGAAAGATATCAAAAATGCCAAGATGGCCGCCAACTCTCTCTTGGAAGTTACTGAATAACCCTGTCATGGATAGTATAAAAATCTCTTTTGCCAAAAGTCAGACCGAAAAGAAATGTCTCTTTTGCTTAGCGACTAGGCCCCCTGAAGAGTTCACACCACTGACGAATACGAGTATGTTGATTCGTAATAATTTGGCTGCTTATTTTATTGGCCAGTGCTTTGTCACACAATTTATATTACATTGTTAATTAGAGGGAGTGGTGAAGTTGACTGATATTACAATCCATGATCTTCATTTGTCATAAACATGTTGAACACACAAAAATATAGAATTCTTGGAAGTTATTTCTGTTCTTGGTCAGTTGCTATTCTGGCTAATACAATTTTTTTAGTGCATTTATCTCATAAATTGTAGAAATAAAATAATTAGAAATATATAGCTTTGTTCCCCTGCTTAACATTGAGGACTATCACATCGTACATTTTCATTCCGTTCATTATCCAAATGTATATAATAGGTAATACTTTGGTATCATTTGCGTTATTTGTCCATGTGTATGGTCTCATTATCATGCTATAAAACCTATATTTTTGGATTATAATAATTCACAGTTATATTTTCATTCGACGAACAAAGATTTTGGAAAATCAGGTGGTCTGATCCAAAGCGTGATTTTTTATTGTATATAAATCCTTGTATCAAGGAGTTTTGTAAGTAAATACCTATTTATTTTTGATCTGTTTGAGACAGTTACCACTTTCGTGTTATCTTTGATGTAGAAACCGTGGAACAATGACAGTCTTATATATCATGTTCACCACACTAATGTAATGAGATCACATTAATACATTTTAATTAAGAAAATAACTTGCTGATTGTTTTTTCACAAAAATCACCTTTTCTGTATGGAGGAGACTCCTTGTTGCAGGTATGCCAACGTCTGCACATAACTCCAGGAAGAAATGGCCGTTGAGCTTAAATTTAGAGGTTAGGTGTGGGTTGGGCCCTTGATTGTCCTGTATGAATTTCACTGAATTTATGTAATTTTTTCTGGGTTAGGTCCATAGATGATCCACTGTCGCTAGTGCATAACTGTAATTTTAATCAACTGACTGATTGTGTGGAAGCTATGTGCTTCATCTTGTCAGACATTTTGGTTTGTTGTCATTATTTAGGTCTGGCCAGAAATTGGTTTGATGAGTTGGGAAGACTGGAACTTGTAAACTCAATGTGAACCCCGGTACCTGCTGGGAACTGCACCCACATCCCCTAGGGATCTTGAAAGAGGAAGCCTGAAATAATTTGAACGTAAGTAGGTAATTTAAATGGAAAAATAGTTGAACAAGCATCACCTTTTATGAAAACAACATTGAAGAGTTATAGAAACAGTGCCACGCTATGTGAAAAGTGCAAAGGCCAGCTCGGAGCCAGAGGGGGACAGGACGGAAAGGAAAGCAATGGAAAGGTGACGAAAACCCCAAACCAGCCCTTTCCGGCATCGGCAGGTGGGTCAGCACAGGGAGGGGCAACTGACAGCCCAAGTCTAGGGGACAACATAAGCGACAGGCACCAGCTCAGCTGTGGTATTCCTGGAAGGGAAGCCAATTGAACGAAGTGATTTAAAGTCAAACAATACAACTGTTTTTATGAATGGGAGATCACAGGCGAAGATACGGAACCTGTCTTGGGACCTTGCTGGGACAGATACCTGACTGAATGGGTCCCCCCCCTAACTTCTTGTTACTTTGTAACTGCTCCTGTTTTGTTGTCTCGAATCACCATCAGCAACTGTTACTGGAATTGGATTGGAACTGCTCCTGTTTACTCATTTCATTCCATTTTCATGTACCTAGATTTCCTAATTACTCATGTAATATAGAGTTCAAAAATCATTGCTTATCAGGCTGTTTTTAACAAGATATGATCCCATAAAACGTTTTATGAAAAATTATTTAAAACATGTTTCACCACCTTACCTGCCCCCACCAGCCGCCTCTGGTTGAGTGTCTGCTCAGCTCCTGCTTCCCCAAATTCTGCCAAATGTATGGAGCGGTTCAGGAGGATAACAATGTAATAAACGCTGCAAAGTCCTTGTCACATGGGTTTATTATTCTATTGAAGATACCTGCAGAAATGTTGGCTCTTCATTTATTGTCTTTAATGTGAAATAATTGAAATAGCTATTTCTGGTGGTTTCAACCAATTCTGGCCCCCAAAACACAAATTAGGTACGCTCCTTATTTTTGGTTTATTATTTTCAATAATGAACCATTGGAATCGAGCATGAAAAAAAAAAATTCTAACCCAACCTCAAAATTTGATGGTTTACGTTTCAAGGTATGTAGAATCCAAAACTGCAATAAAAATATTTCTGTCTGTCCGCCGTACGCGCCACTTTGCTTAGTTACCATGAAACAAAATTGATGAAATTCGGGTTATGGGTCCCGTTCGGGGTCTAGTTGGTCCTCGAAGCTCGACGTTACTGTCAGTCATCTCTAAGGGGTTGAAATTTCCAGAACGCCTATACCTTTGTTTTACGTGAATTTTTTCACGGTTTTAAATAGTTCTTGAACTTACGAGTTGTTTAAGACCACCCGGAGCATCGTACGTCCAGCCGTTCGTTCACAGTAAGGTCCCGAAGTTTGCACCGACAGGCATTTTCGACAGCAGGGTGAATGAAATTGTATACTCTCGTCACCAGGGACGCGCTGGATTCAGTCAATCAATCAATTTATTCAATCAATTGATCAATCAATCAAAATTTTCAATTGAAATTGGAATAGTTTGTAAATTATTGGATTACTTTATTGTTTGCAATTGGGGAATCATAGGCTTGTTTGTGTGTCTGTTGTTTTCAATTGCAATTGGCCACTGCTCACCACTCTACCTAACATCCCCATCTAAATTCCCGACACTAATCCTATAAACATACATTCCACATTCGCCAAAATTGGCAAAGTTGTGTTAATAAAATATTGAAATTGCAATTGGACCACTATTTCAATTGCAATTGGAATTCACTTAGAATTGTAAATATTGGTATACTGAATTGGACTTTAATTTGAATTGGATTTTTTTCTCGAATTGCCTAATTGGCATTGTGCGTTCGTCACCAGGGAAGCACTCGATTCCATCAATCAATCAATTTATTCAATCCATTTCGAATTGGAATTCATTAATTTGTATTGGAATTCATTAATTTGTATTGGAATTCATTAATTGAATTGGAATTCATTAATTGAATTGGAATTCATTAATTGAATTGGAATTCATTAATTTGAATTGGAATTCATTTCGAATTGTCTAATTGGCATGGTGCGCATTGGCATGGTCCGAAATGGTTCTGCAATTCTATTGGCCAACGCTTTCTGCGATTCACATAACATGTATAGACTAGTACATATTATATTATACAGACGGGTTATCTATACAGAGATCTGTGATCTGTAACAGAAGGGTATTCTATACAAAATAATAAACCGTTGTGCAGGGATTTGCAGCGTTTTTTTTTTTTTCAAATTATCTTTGATCATTGTTCTGCCGTGCTAAGTAAGAGTGCAGTATCTCCAAAATTATGAAATCCGAGAAAAACCTTTTTTTCGTTTTAGCGAATTTTCAAAGAAAATGAAGCTATTGCAATGGCTTCGAAATTTAAATAATATAAATTTTTGGAAATTTTCTTCATAGAAATCCGTTTCAGACCATTCTAAAACGATTCCTGAAATTTAACACTTTTTTATATGTATATATATATATATATGTGTCACTCCAGACGATAACTCTCGATAGAATTGAGATAAACAGCTCAAATTTGCACAAAAAATCTATCTTGGCAATCGAAAGGCTAAGTTCGAAGATGGGCGAAATTGGCCTACTCTAAGGAGGGTTTTGGCGCATTTAAAGTGCGCAAAAATTACCCAAAAATCCCCAAAATGTTATTTTCCAACTAGTGACCCCTCATTTTAAAGGTTTTTGCACGCTGAACACGATGGTGGAATCGGATTTTAGATATCTTGATCCGTTCTCAAATTAGAGCATTTAAAGTGCGCAAAAATTACCCAAAAATCCCCAAAATGTTATTTTCTAACAAGTGACCCCTCATTTTAAAGGTTTTTGCACGCTGAACACGATGGTGAAATCGGATTTTAGATATCTAAATCCGTTCTTAAATTAGAGCATTTAAAGTGCGCAAAAATTACCCAAAACTAGGATAATCTTTAAACTCTTACCCCCCCCCCCCCCCCCCACCCCCTTAGAGTGGTCAGATTGAAAAATGTGAGAAGTATTAATTGAAGACGAGAGTTCGAAGCAAAAAAGGGGGAGGCAAACGATTAGTACAACTCCTTGAATTTCCCATTTGACATATAATTGTTATGATACCTTCATAGATAGACAAGTACCGGCCCACGTATTACTAGAAGGAAGACGAAAGAAAAAATCTATTTCAAATTATTCAATTTAGGTACTAACAGTAGGAGGAAGAAGTTTTCCTTTATTCAAAACCATAGCCATTAATTCGAATATTTCTTTGAAAATTCGCTCATTAAGTCATGCTGCATGACTGGTTTTTTTTTCTTCAGGCCACGTGTTAGAATTATTTTGTCTTCCCCAGTCGAAATATCACATGTTACTACTGGATCCGCTGAATAGGTACATATAATAAAAAATGGAGTTTTTAGCTCTATTCACAACGCGATGGCAGATACTGCATTTCGGTACCATTGAACCCTACGCTAAACTGCAGTAACAGCCACTCAGCGGGAGATACTGCATTGACGCATAGCAAAAGTCTCCACATAAACTACGCTTAAGTGCAGTAACATCCATAAGTGGCCAGATACTGCAATCTAGCTTAGCAGTAACGATACTAATAACGATAATAATTACCACAAAATAAAGCAGTAAGCGCCATTGAAAACAGGATCGTAACGTAACCATGATGGGGAAAATTATTACTAATTGATGAATTTATTGATATTTAATCATTAGCTTCGTTCGCGGTGTGTTTTTCTGACGGTCAGGGAACCGTCTGAAGCCACTTTTCTTATCGTGCCAACACGCATGCGCCACCAATACCAACTTTCAAACTCAATGGACTGGGTACACCGCGAACGCTTGGGAAGGAAATCTGACTGCAACCGCTGTGCAACCTGAAAATTTCTAACCTTCCTGATTGTGTCGTGTCGTCGTCGATTTTTTCTGCTTTCTGATGTTTGTTATACAAATCATATCTAGAGTATTAAGGGTTTAATGAAAGGCTGTGACTCGTGCATGTGTGAGAAGTTCATGTGTCATCATTGATCTCTGCTAATTTATTTCTTCTTTTTATAACAATAATACTATCGTTCGTCACCGTTGATTTCGGCTAATTTATTAATTTTTTAATTCTTCAACTTACTCAAGTCTTTTGAATATTACGATTATTCCTATGCTTCTGATGAATGCATAGACTATCTTATGTATGTTCCTAGTTGTAATATTATCTTAGTTCCTACGTTTTGCTTCGAGTATTCATCTCTTACCAATGTTATGCATTCCTTTATCTCAACTTGTACTTAGTCGAAGTATTTTTAATAAAAATAAATCGAAATCTCTGTAGTTTTCTTCCTAACTAATGACCTAATGGGATGTTTATCAAATTCGGTGATACCAGTGTACTTTTGTGGAGTAATTGGTGACTGAAGAAATACCTAATCGAAAGTTTGAAGTTCGTTGTTAGGTACCTAACTAATTTTGCTGATAACTGACTACACATTCTTCATGTGCTCATTTTTTGTTAATATAGCTAGCTATGTATTCGGTTTCCTCAAGGGTCAATAATATGATGAAACGGCTGAAATCACCGGAAACGTCTACAAAAAAAAGGCAGCATAAACTGTGAATTCAGCCTTAAAAATACAATTTCAACAATCGAAGATAATTTGTCAAAATTAGGAGTCTAATTCGAGTGGGCCAAAATTGGCAAAACCAACAATTGCTAGGCCAGTTCTTGGAACACCCACCGTAATCGTAAAATTAGGTAGGTAAGTGGCACTAAGTTTTTCATTTGGGATATTCAACCGACCCCTCATGGCGAGCGAGAAGTACGAAAACGCAAGTGAGAGAAGTGGAAGTGGATAGGGTTATTAGAACGAATAACAACGACGAACGACGGTGCGATGAGAAATGATTTGATTGGCTTAAGCGGGCGAGCGGTAGTGGGGGGCAAGCAGTCAGAATGGAGTACATCGGAAAATCCGCGGACTGATCTGACGGTCTTGGAACTGTCTTCGAACCGCCAGAAAAACACCGCGAACAGCATCCTATGGATGCTATACAGTCCGAGACGAGTCCGCAAGACCACCGCGAACGCCAAATAATGGATCTGACGGTTTGAAGACAGTCAGATGGCCACCGCGAACAAACCTATTGACGACACGAGAAGTGATCCGAGATGAATATTTAAATATCCATGATGATTTGGTAGGCAGTATCATGCTGAATCTAGGTCAAAAGTTCTCAAACTCGCCTTGTTGAGTTTATTATGTATTATGTATTATCAACTGAGTTCATCATACCTCATACGAAATTATATTACCTACTACCAATATGAAACCACAAACATAAGAAATCAACATCACAAATAAATTAATCTTTTATTAAAATGATCAATAATTATTAATCACAATAAAATAATTATTCTTAATTGAACTTTTTTTAAAAGAAGGCCAGAAAGAATATGATACTTGAGAGACAGTTCTCGACAAGGGGAAATTTAAAAAAAAAAGAAAGCCAGAAAGAAAATGATGCTTGAAAGGCAGTACTCGGCAAGGGGAAATAAAACTCTGAAATTATTGTCCACGTGGAAACTCTTGTTGATCTCGTTTCATCTACTAATCTTCAATATTGGTCCGAAGGTCGAGACTTTGGTCGTTAGTTATCAAATTTTTCCAAAATGCATGCCTGTTTTCCGGCATCAGGGGTAGCAAACGTTGGATAATTCCTGCTTTTCTCTCTGATGTAATCCCTCTTAAAGTGGATACTCCTGGGCGTTTCACTTCCTTCTTGTTGGAAGATTTTGTCTTCACAAAATCGATGATATGTATTTCTTTCGAGGAGAAACTAGTCCTGTATGAAAGGGTGTTCTGCCCCCTTGTGGCTGTCATTCGACCATGTCTTTGATGTACGGCCTTTTTCAGGACGAGCGAAATGGATGTAATAGCGAATGAATGTGGGGAAAAGAAAAGGCAAAAGGTTGAAGAGGATGGACAGCTGGCTGTTTCGCCAAGTTGTCATGGCAAGTGCAGCTGTGTTTGCGGAGTTACTGCAAGTAGTGTAGGGACGCCAATCTTAGAACCAACTCTCTGTTACAGTAAATCCAATTATTTAGCGCTTCAATTTGCAATAAACGCCACGAACGTATTGCATTGCCAAGCTTCATTGCAGTAACTCCATTTGCTAAGCTATATCGCCGTAACTCCAGTAAAGTGAGGTGGATATACTGCTTTCAAGCTTAGCAACATGGAGTTACTGCATTTAAGCTTGGCAAAACCCAATAACTGTGGCGCTTGCTGCAAAATCCTTAATCGATTTTGACGGGAAAACAAGGTTTTTCCGCACATTTTCTCTCACATTATGATGGATTACATACCTACGAACCTCAAGAGCGTTCTAACTCAAAACCGCCAAAAAGTGGAGTTACTGCACTCTTGCTTAGCACGGAAGTGTTAGTGTCATTCAATCGTGTTGATCCACGTGTTCACATTTTTTCTAGTGTTATTATACAAATTGATGGTGATTTCAGACGATTTCCAAGGTTTTTGACTGATAAAAAATCAATTTTGGGAGCTGAACATTTGGTAGAACCTCAATTTTCCACTCTGGTTAAAATCGAATTCATATTCGGTATTCTCGTCCACAAAACCGTGGAAAATGATACCTCAAAAGCTCATGTTACTAAAACACAAAAAGTACCTATTTATGTACACATTTTCACTCTTAACACCCCTGGGTATATTCCGATCGGGCTGCAAAGTTTCGGGACACAACTAGGGCCCAAATGGAGCATGTGTGCGAAAGAATTTTTTAGACCAAAAATGAAGCCAGTACACGTGATACGGCGGACGGACATTGCATTTTTCGAATCTGCGCACCTTGTAACGGAAAAGAAAAACTTTTGAGGGGGGTTATAAAAATTAACAGCTGTTTTTCTCTCAACCAAGCCAGGTCTATTTCATGATCTTCACTATATTCTGTCCCAACACTCGAGGCCAAAAATCATCACTTGGTCACTGGATCGAAAGTTGTATAAGGCTAAGGACCATGAAACTAATTTTGAACACCTTGAACTGTCAACATTTCAGGCATTGCAAAAACCACTCTCTACAAAGACCAACTCCTGTGTCTTTCAACTATTTCTCTTTGCAAAGACTGCTTATATTTCGAAACAGCTGCAATCAACGTTGAATGCAATATCAGATAGGTAGTGTCTGGATCACCAACCCAAGAGTAGGTAACATAGGTCGAACCAAGTACATGAGAAGATCAAATACATGAGATTTATGTGAGCTACCTGCTTGCAAAGTTTCAGCTTGGGAGAAAAGAACATCATATGTACTTTGCATGCATGATCTTGTTTATTAACAGAACAACAAAACAGGAAACATAAAGATCACAACCTAATGGTCATGTTTCACCACATCAGTAACTGATGTCCTTCAAAGGGACCGATCCATGATGAACATTTATAACGTCATCTCTACTTAATGGGTAAGTTCACACTGACAAATAAAATAACATAGAAGACGAATTCAATACTCATAATTTGAAAATTCTGACTTGTACTATGAAGAATAGAAAAAGCTCAAACTGCGACGTAATTGACCACAATTCATCTTAGTTTGTAGGAACTTTAAAAAATAAATGTTGATTAAAATCCACCACCTTGAGTATTATTTTTCTTGATTAAATTTAAGAGTGATAACCACTGTGTAAAAATTAACGATGGCGACGACGTCGGCGATGGTTATGACAGTCACCATCAGATGAGGTGGTTGAGGAATTGTCACAATGGCTGCAAGGGGAGTAGCAAGAAGAGCAGGAGCACGAGGAATCACTGCTGTAGTCTGATTCACTTGAAATCCAATCATCTCTGCAAGATCTCCTACCTTTGGATTTTCTTCCCCCATCCCCTGAAAATCAGTATGTTTGGTTTTGGTCTATTTTCAAAAAAATATCATTATTCATTAAAAAAAAAGGTTTGATACAAAATCATTTTACAGCATTCTGAATTCAGTCCCCCTTTCACCTTTACTTGCTACCAAGCGCTACATGTCACGGTGGACCAAACGCCATTTTTCCATCGAGCACGGTCCATAGCATATTATGACTGTCCCATACCAATGGTGCATAGATCCTGCAGGACATCATCACTTCTTCGTCTTGATTCTATTCTAGTTCTTAACATTCTTCTTGCTTCCAGCATTCTTATACCACCAGCCTCAATAGAACTGTGTCCTTTTGGTTCAAAACTGATTCAGTTTCACAGCTCTTTTAGCGAATTTTCAAAGAAAATGAAGCTATTGCAATGGCTTCGAAATTTAAATAATATAAATTTTTGGAAATTTTCTTCATAGAAATCCGTTTCAGACCATTCTAAAACGATTCCTGAAATTTAACACTTTTTTATATGTATATATATATATATATATGTCACTCCAGACGATAACTCTCGATAGAATTGAGATAAACAGCTCAAATTTGCACAAAAAATCTATCTTGGCAATCGAAAGGCTAAGTTCGAAGATGGGCGAAATTGGCCTACTCTAAGGAGGGTTTTGGCGCATTTAAAGTGCGCAAAAATTACCCAAAAATCCCCAAAATGTTATTTTCCAACAAGTGACCCCTCATTTTAAAGGTTTTTGCACGCTGAACACGATGGTGGAATCGGATTTTAGATATCTTGATCCGTTCTCAAATTAGAGCATTTAAAGTGCGCAAAAATTACCCAAAAATCCCCAAAATGTTATTTTCTAACAAGTGACCCCTCATTTTAAAGGTTTTTGCACGCTGAACACGATGGTGAAATCGGATTTTAGATATCTAAATCCGTTCTTAAATTAGAGCATTTAAAGTGCGCAAAAATTACCCAAAACTAGGATAATCTTTAAACTCTTACCCCCCCCCCCACCCCCTTAGAGTGGTCAGATTGAAAAATGTGAGAAGTATTAATTGAAGACGAGAGTTCGAAGCAAAAAAGGGGGAGGCAAACGATTAGTACAACTCCTTGAATTTCCCATTTGACATATAATTGTTATGATACCTTCATAGATAGACAAGTACCGGCCCACGTATTACTAGAAGGAAGACGAAAGAAAAAATCTATTTCAAATTATTCAATTTAGGTACTAACAGTAGGAGGAAGAAGGTTAGGTAGGTATCTTATCAATTTATTGCTCTCTTTATTGCACGATATTGCTCTCTTTAGCGGGATTTAACTCATTGTCAGAAGAAACAATACTGTGTGGAAATTCCCATTTGCCAATCCTCACCTTATCAAACATCGCAGCAATATAATTGAACAAAACTCATCCTAAAGACTAGTTTGGTAATTTCTCCACCTTCATTATGTACATACATACCCAGGCGTATATGAAAATGTTAAATTCTAGTGCATATTGGATTCGGAGTACTCTGAAACGGAAAAGCATCGAAACGTTTTTGAAAAACCTATGTAGGTACGTCTACTAGAAATTCTGGACCCCTCTCAACAGTGCATAATCTTGTAAAATTCGCTAAACCCCCAGACCATTTCTTTTAAAATAATTATTCAGAAAACTAGTTTATTCATATAGGTTTTCCACGCACCGAATATATAGGCATTATTGTCAAGCACTAGCCATATTCTGACAGAGTAGTTTACACAGAAGAAACAGAAACCAAGGAAAACACTGTTTGCTGCCAAGAGTGGGAAACAATTATAGAGAATGAACCAGACCTTTCCATGTGCCGTTCATTTTGAATCAGATGGGAAACCCATCATTAAAAAAGAAAATATCAGGTGCGAGATACCACAATACAGTACTATAATGGGTCTTGTCCCTAAGGAGCACTGTTATCTGCTAGTATGCACTTTCACGAAGTATTTGGGGTTGGCAGTTGATCAACGTCTGTCTTGGGAATGTCACATTGATAACTTGTGTAACAGATTGCACAAAATCATTCCTGCGTGCTTAGAAATTAGAAATCTCATGTCCATCGCTACTCTTAAAATGTTTTATAATGCTTTGGTACAATTCGTAATTTCATATAGCATTCTCGTGTGGGGATCTGCTTCTCGAACATTTGGAGCCTCTGAGTATCGTTCAAAAGCGAATAATCAAAATTTTATTACATAAGAAAGTGTAATTCCCAACTTCACAAGTTTTTAAACTATTTACTGAACTGGATGTTGGTAAAACTTATAAGAAAACTGTGCTTTTATATATATTTACAAAAACCAAAATCAGTAAAGAGTTTGTGGCCACGCTAGATTAATAGAGGGTATTAACTTAAAACTTCCGTTCCGTCTTACAGCTGAAGAACGAAATTTCTTTTCAAATAATGGAGTAAAATTATTTAACAGCATTCCAGTTAATTTAAAATGATTATCAACACCAAAAGTTTTAAAAACATATTAAAGAGGTCATATTAAAGATACATTTTATGTGAAGTTTTGGATAGTTTTTGAATGATAAATCACAAAAGAATCTTTATTATCTCATTTAATTTCACGTAACTGTGAATTCTTTACCACAACTGAATAAATTTCTATTTAATTTAGAATATAACTTTTTTTAAAACAGGTTAGGACGACTCCGCTCCTCAGCACAAGTTTATCAACTTAAAGAGGGGCGACCGCATTCAGTTTTAGCGAATTTTCAAAGAAAATGAAGCTATTGCAATGGCTTCGAAATTTAAATAATATAAATTTTTGGAAATTTTCTTCATAGAAATCCGTTTCAGACCATTCTAAAACGATTCCTGAAATTTAGCACTTTTTTATATGTATATATATATTTATATATGTGTCACTCCAGACGATAACTCTCGATAGAATTGAGATAAACAGCTCAAATTTGCACAAAAAATCTATCTTGGCAATCGAAAGGCTAAGTTCGAAGATGGGCGAAATTGGCCTACTCTAAGGAGGGTTTTGGCGCATTTAAAGTGCGCAAAAATTACCCAAAAATCCCCAAAATGTTATTTTCCAACAAGTGACCCCTCATTTTAAAGGTTTTTGCACGCTGAACACGATGGTGGAATCTGATTTTAGATATCTTGATCCGTTCTCAAATTAGAGCATTTAAAGTGCGCAAAAATTACCCAAAAATCCCCAAAATGTTATTTTCTAACAAGTGACCCCTCATTTTAAAGGTTTTTGCACTCTGAACACGATGGTGAAATCGGATTTTAGATATCTAAATCCGTTCTTAAATTAGAGCATTTAAAGTGCGCAAAAATTACCCAAAACTAGGATAATCTTTAAACTCTTACCCCCCCCCCCCCACCCCCTTAGAGTGGTCAGATTGAAAAATGTGAGAAGTATTAATTGAAGACGAGAGTTCGAAGCAAAAAAGGGGGAGGCAAACGATTAGTACAACTCCTTGAATTTCCCATTTGACATATAATTGTTATGATACCTTCATAGATAGACAAGTACCGGCCCACGTATTACTAGAAGGAAGACGAAAGAAAAAATCTATTTCAAATTATTCAATTTAGGTACTAACAGTAGGAGGAAGAAGGTTAGGTAGGTATCTTATCAATTTATTATCAGTATCATACGAATATTTGATATTCAAAGGTAGGTAGGTACTTAACATGATAAAAATAATATCAATGAAGAAGGAAGGATCTACCTACCTAGTAGAGCAAATCTTGAACTGGTTTTAGATACCAGGCCTGAAATCGTAGTCAAGAGGAAAGGCCATTCAGAAGGAACAAGGAATCTACTCATAACAGTTTATAATTATTACGTAGGTAATTATATGAAATTAATACCTACGTACAAAATGATTGTGTAAAGAGTTCGTAGCAGTTAATAACAAATTATAACCACATGGATAAATTAGAAATCAAGGTAATAAAAAAATATTAGTAACAGGGGCATCTAGTAGGAATATACCTAATAATTATGTTCCAAAGCTACCAATAGGTACTGACCTTCTTTTGAAAAAATCACAATATTGGTAATTACCTACCGATCATGTGATTTTTTTTAACAATAAATTAACTAAATTTATGTATTATAAGGAACCTACTTAATACAATATTTTCCGTTGCCTACCTACTAGTTTTCTTGAGCTGACGGGAATTTAAAAAGGCATTCCTTCTTTGTGTTTCTGCATGGCGGCGGCATCCAAGCTTCCTTTTCTCTTTCATTCACTCGATCGCCTGATCCCGTTCTATGCAAACGCTTTCACTAGCCCGAAAAAACTCTATTACATCATACTTTTTTGTGTTTGAATTGTTCACATTGCAGTTCAAATTTGTAGATCAATCAAGAGAACCCACATGTTCTTCCAAGTGATCCTTCCAGAAACCACATCCTTCCTTCATAGTTTATTTCAAGATTGAGCCTGCATGAAAAACAACCTGCACTTGAAGCACTCATGATTTTCTATAACAACTCCTTTACCTACTGCACTCTCTTGAGTAGGTAAGTCAAAAGTCCTAACTACCCTATCCTACCTAATATGAACCCACAGCGATCAAATAAATAAGCACTTAGTACAATTACGTAATAAACAAACGGTAGAATCAGGATGGACAAAACGTACAAATTAAAATAAATACGAAGAGAATATACATAGAAAACCAAATTTTAGACCGAAGTTTTCCTTTATTCAAAACCATAGCCATTAATTCGAATATTTCTTTGAAAATTCGCTCATTAAGTCATGCTGCATGACTGGTTTTCTCATCATCAGGCCTACCTGCTCGAATTCATGTATGTACCAAAAGTGACACTTTGCAGGATGCAAGGGACTCGGTAAGAAGGTAGAATTTGTAACAGCTTGTTTGCTCTAGGCGTAATTGGGAAAAATGGTTTCCCACCCTTATTTAGAGCCTAAGGCTTCTCTAAATAAAGCGATGAGGCTGTGGCTTATCCGCGTGATGCCATGCACGAAAGCCAGAACTTGCCACGACTTTTCCACCATTGTGCCCTTCTTACCAATACCCTTCATACCTTTGTGGTTAGACCAGGTTGAACAAGATGGCAGACAGTGAGTTCCCCCTGACGGATGCCTGTGTTTATTGTGAATGGTTCCCCAACCTTGTCGCCAGGTGACTCAGGGTAATATCAATCAGTTAGATTACGCTTCTCAGGCACAACACCTATCATCAAGGTAACCGTTACAGCCTCCCTGCCAAGACTGTCGAATGCTTGCTGGTAGTCAATGAAAACAGGATGGAGCTCTGTACCTATGTATCTGTCCAGAAGACTGGTTATTATCGAGCTTCTTTATGGCAATTTGCATTTCACTAAACGAAGGCTCATTTACCTGTGGACAGGGGCCCAAAGAATGCCTCTGATAGACTGACAAGGTGACTGTCCCTATTCAGCAACTCCCTGAAGTGACCCCCACCGCAAGTCAACCCCCTTCGACCCTTCCAGACGATATCTTTTGACCTTGGCTACAAGATAGATAAATTCCTAATTTCATTACCGAATTTCATGGGGTAATCACAAGAGAAAAAATGAGGCCAAAGTATCTCAATGGTATTGACATTCAACTATACAACGTTTGGTCACCTCAGAAAGAAACAAAAAGAAACAGAAAGTGACAAAGGGCGATTTCGCAGCAACATACATACATCCACGAATTCGTAGCAACCCATGGTTGGCAAATGTTGAGTCCAACGAGAAATTTATTCGAGCTGTACGCAGACTGAGGAGCAACCATGCGGCATGCCCGCCTTATTTGGTGAAAGTATGAAATTGAAGTGTTATATGACTCTTGCCCCCACTGTGGTGATGGACGTATGGATATGGTATGCATATTGTGATAGAGTGCGACAACTATACTATATCCAGGGACCAAATGCACCATTTTGTTATAAGTGTGTACACCAAGAAAACAAGTTTATACAGGACAATGGCATAAAAATTTAATTTCAAATGTAAAGGTATGGAAAGTTTTATTTCATTTGTAAATCGTATTTTCATTTTTTAAATTGTTGTATTTATATGTAAGTGTCAGACCCGATTCAGCGAAAAATATTCATTTCACCGATCGCCTCGACATTCTTTGTGCCCCATTTACAAAGGGCGCTGACTCAGGAGCTCATTGCGTCCTCGGCCACACGCGCCTGTGTTCGCGCATTATGATTGGTGGAAAACAATACCCCACCAATCGAAGAATAAAACTTAGAGCAGGAAAGACAAGGAAAACAGGTCGTTGAGTTCAGGAACCCGAACAAGAAGCATCCTTCGAGCCACGGACCCGACCCCTCAACCGCAGTGCCATCGGAAGAGGTACCTATCAGCTGGCCCGATCCTTGGTACTACACCGACAGAGCCAGCACACCATCCGACACCGGCACGACTGGGACTTAGCTCGTTTCCAGGTCGGAGGAGCAGGATCGAAAGGTACGTGGACCACCCCGAGAAATTTCATTCCCGTCCGTTTCCGCGATCGTCGTACAGTCGGGCGTAAACCGGGTAATTCACGCACAATAGCCCTTGGGAGGAAGTAGGTAGGAATTAGGGAGTAGCCATTAAGGCCTATTTAGATATCAATAAAATTTTCCCATTTACCACTGAATCCCGGCGTTGTGTGTCTCAAATCCCAATACCATCAATTCTGCTCCCTTCAGGAGCCCAGCGTTGCCTGGCCCCCAACCCACCCAAGGTTAACGCAATATCAGGAATATTAAGGGCTCACATATTGGTGGAGGCGCCTCAAGTCCCTAAGGCTTAGGTCCCCCTCGTAGAATTTTAAGGACAATTAATTATTATTATTCCATTGTACCCTCATAAATTCCATATATAATTCACTATTAATATTTTGCTATTTTCGTAGATGTTTATTTATAAGCTAGATTTATAAGCTTGACTTTAAATACATTGCATATTGCATGCTTGTTTAGGTTTAACCCATGTTGCAGATTTTAAGCCATTTTGATTTCTTGAAATACACCTCATGTTTGTAGGATGTATATTACAGGTAGGTATCACGCCACAGTAACACCGCCGAACATATAAACACATTTGAACACATTTCCCTCTTTAATATTCGTTATGTTCAATTACGTATTCCATTAATGGGGGATACGCCAAAGTCCGTTCAACCCCAACCGTTAACGTCACAAGTGAACAGTACCGAGAAACATAAAGTTATTATTACGGCATCCCAATCGATATTTCTACAAACAGTACAAAAATTACTAAAAAAGTATAAAAACCCTCAGGCAAAACTAGGTCGTATTGGAGGTGAACTAGCTAGTCACTATACCCAATTCGCGCTTTTCGTCGGACTTCTAGATAAGGACAACCAAGTCGTTACCAGAAACGAAGTGAGAGGGGTAATAAATACGTGGTGGTCTGACCCGCAATTAGTAGGGGATAAGGTACTCGAACAGTTAGGGCGTACACTAGCTATTGGCCAGTTCGAAGTAGATTACCAAATAGCGCTACAGCTGATAGCACAAGAATCGGACATAGAGCTGACGCACCTAGGTACAAGCCAGACTAATGAGTGGACAAAAACTCGCGACGCATTCAAGAATCTCTTACTAGATTCAACACAATTCTCGAGACCAGGTTCAGTCGATTCAGACGAGAGTGAGAGCGAGGTAAGCGAGGAATTGTCAGTAGCGGGAGAAGGCAGTGCAGGAGAAGAGGTAGACTCCGAGCAACCAGAAAATTCAAATAACGACGAACTGAGAACCAAAAAAAGGCAATCAGGGATGAGAGGGACGAGTTATTAAACGAACTGCTCAGTTATAACCCGCCTGACCAAGAAAAAGAATTATTTGAATTGAAGCTGAAAGACATATTAGAATCGCAGCAGCAAACCGAAGCCACACTTACTTTACTTTTGGACGAGAATCAAACTCTACTAACTGAAGAACAGAAAAGGCAGGAATATCTAAAATCGCACAGGTTGATTCAGGCTGTGCTAGCGAAACTCCGAGAACTCCGGAGCGGCAGAAAGCCAAAGCCACCTCCAAGAAAAAAAACAACGATGGCAGAGGAGTATAGACCTCGAATTTCGGTCCGGTACTTCGACGGAAGTGGCACGGAGTCACCGATCGCGTACTTTACTCACTTTGAAAGGGTAGCTAACTCACTGAGATGGACTCCTCAAACGAAACTCGAGATGCTACCTCTCTACCTAGTCGGTGACGCCAGCAAGTACTACGAACGGCTAGACGTGGCCCCAGATAGGCCACGAACATTTCAGGAATGGAGAACACAGTTCGAAACTCGATTCTTGGACCCAATGCATACTGAAAAGCTCAGAAATAAGCTATATAACACAAAACAAAGCAAAGATCAGACAGCACGAGCATACCTACAACTGATGACTCAACTAGCTCACGACGTAGATGTGAACTTCCCGCAAACAGAATTGTTACGTTTGATCCAAACCGGGTTATTGCCGAAATACACAAGACAGATAACATCTGCCCGTAAAACAACTGTAAGGGAATTAGAAGAAGCCCTAAATCAAGCTGAGATGACATTCGAGTACATTGCACTGAGAACGCAAGGAGAGAATGATATAAATAAAACTAATAAACTTGTTAACGACCTGCAAAAGCAGATTAACCAGCTCAAAATAAACTGCAGCAAGAGAGGATCGCACTATGAGGGAAGCCACCGAGGAGGAAGAGGCTATCAGTCAAGAGGAGGAAGGTCGAACTTAGGCCCTCAACAACTTACTAACAGCCCCTGCTCCCATAATTTCTACCACCGTGGAAATTCGAGAGGTTACTACGGTCGAGGAGGTTTCAGCGGGTACAATAGATACCAGAATAATGGCTATAGGGACAACAATTTTTACCCTCATCATGCCGGCTCTTCAGATCAAGAATATAACGGATATAACAACCACGGATATCCACTAAACCATCAACAAAATTTTCAATACAACACACAGCAATGCTCAGGACCCCAAACATTTGGAAGAGGTCGTGGAAGCTATAGAGGACGCGCTAACTACGGGAACACCAAAACCTTTAACAACACTAAAACTAACGGAGAGAGCTACCATGGGCAATACCAAAATCAAGGCGTACGGAGAGAAGATAATCAAAAAAACTCCGGGGCCGCGGCCAACAACTAGACAACGAGTTGGTCGCGGGAGGTAACGAACCAAACCAAAATCCATTAAACTTTAGAGAAGAAAGTATAGCACGCGAAACGAATATCAAACAACCGAAACTATTACTAGGCACAGTAACTCCGAACATCGGTGCAAACGCCAATCTCAACTTAATGAATAAAATCCCAGTAAACCAGCCAAAAATCTGGATCGAACTTCAAGGTGAAAAGGTACTAGCACTTCTAGACTCTGGCGCGGCAGCAAGTACCTACTCAGCAGACCTATTCAAAGGACGAACGAACATTGAACAAAGCAGTTTAAGTAATCTGTGGGGAGTAAACAACGCACAGATCCCAGTTTTAGGAGTTTCAAACGAGAAAATAACGTTCTTAGAGAATGAGCATTCAGTGAGGCATACATTTTATGTATATCAAAATAATGGGTCGGAACAACAAGTAATCATCGGAAGCGACTTCCTGAAGACGCATGAAGTCAATCTGAACTACTCAAACGACACATTTAGTATAGCAAAACATCCGCAAACAACGTTGAGATTCATTCTCAATCAAGATACACAACATTACATACACATGGCAATGAAAGAAAAAAAATTAAATAACAAGACTCAAACCTCATTATTCTCGGATATAAAACATGAGGTTATACCCACACCAAAATTCGGATAAGAAATATGGGAAGAGACTGGACAAGATGGACTGACAGCCATCCGGGCAGCTCTAAAGTCAAAACGCTGCAAATCCCTGCACAACGGTTTATTATTTTGTATAGAATACCCTTCTGTTACAGATCACAGCTCTATGTATAGATAACCCGTCTATATAATATGATATGTACTATTCTACACATATTATGTAGATCGCAGACCCTCCGTAGGTTAGTACCTAACCCCGTACTCGTTACTAGGTACCTACCTAAATCACGAGTTAGATGTTGCTAAAATAATTCTGCCGATGAAAAACAGTACCTAACAAAAAGAAACACACATAATGAAGTTCTGAAAAGAAATTGTTGATGAGGAGTGAAAAAAGTTGCAAAAGTACCTACCAACAAACTCCAGCCCCTTCTACGTAGATGGTATAATGAACCGTTGTGTAATAATTTACCGTTGAGTAATGATTTACCGTAGTAATAATTTACCCATCAATAATACTTCAACGTTTGTTCAAGTTTCACTACCTACCAACAAACTCCAATAGAGCCATCATTTTTCAAATTAAATAATATCACAGAACAACCAACTCGACTTCATACTCCGCCAATATAATCAGGTGATCCCTACCAATGATTGGCCGTATTCACAAATTCCTATTGTGGGCGCGTCTCTGGTTACGAGATTTGGTTTGGATTGTATACAATTTCATTCACACTGGAGTCGAAAATGCCTGTCGGTGCAAACTTCGGGGCCTTACTGTGAACGAACGGCTGGACGTACGATGCTCCGGATGGTCTTAAAAAACTCGCAAGTTCAAGAACTATTTAAAACCGTGAAAATATTTACGTAAAAAAATTGTATAGGCGTTTTGAAAATTTCAACCCCTATTTTGAACCCCTTAGAGATGACTCACAGTAACGTCGAGCTTCGAGGACCAACTAGACGCCGAACGGAACCTATAACCCGAATTTCATCAATTTTTTTTCATGGTAACTAAGAAAAGTGGCCCGTACGGCGTACGGCGGACAGACAGAAATATTTTTATTGCAGTTTTGGATTCTACATACCTTGAAACGTAAACCATCAAATTTTGAGGGGGGGTAAGAATTTTTTTTTTCATGCTCGATTCCAATGGTTCATTATTGAAAATAATAAACCAAAAACAACAAAGCTAATGTGAATACAATTTTAGAAGAACTAGGACTAAACAATAAAACGCTGCAAATCCCTGCACAACGGTTTATTATTTTGTATAGAATACCCTTCTGTTACAGATCACAGCTCTATGTATAGATAACCCGTCTATATAATATAATATGTACTATTCTATTATATACATATTATGTAGATCGCAGACCCTCCGTAGGTTAGTACCTAACCCCGTACTCGTTACTAGGTACCTACCTAAATCACGAGTTAAATGTTGCTAAAATAATTCTGCCGATGACAAACAGTACCTAACAAAAAGAAACACACATAATGAAGTTCTGAAAAGAAATTGTTGATGAGGAGTGAAAAAAGTTGCAAAAGTACCTACCAACAAACTCCAGCCCCTTCTACGTAGATGGTATAAT
Source organism: Leptopterna dolabrata (assembly GCA_954871275.1). Taxonomy (NCBI): domain Eukaryota; kingdom Metazoa; phylum Arthropoda; class Insecta; order Hemiptera; family Miridae; genus Leptopterna; species Leptopterna dolabrata. Next base: position 14,999,940 of record OX940974.1, read on the forward strand.
GAACCGTTGTGTAATAATTTACCGTTGAGTAATAATTTACCGTAGTAATAATTTACCCATCAATAATACTTCAACGTTTGTTCAAGTTTCACTACCTACCAACAAACTCCAAAAGAGCCATCATTTTTCAAATTAAATAATATCACAGAACAACCAACTCGACTTCATACTCCGCCAATATAATCAGGTGATCCCTACCAATGATTGGCCGTATTCACAAATTCCTATTGTGGGCGCGTCTCTGGTTACGAGATTTGGCTTGAATTGTATACAATTTCATTCACACTGGAGTCGAAAATGCCTGTCGGTGCAAACTTCGGGGCCTTACTGTGAACGAACGGCTGGACGTACGATGCTCCGGATGGTCTTAAAAAACTCGCAAGTTCAAGAACTATTTAAAACCGTAAAAATATTTACGTAAAAAAATGGTATAGGCGTTTTGAAAATTTCAACCCCTATTTTGAACCCCTTAGAGATGACTCACAGTAACGTCGAGCTTCGAGGACCAACTAGACGCCGAACGGAACCTATAACCCGAATTTCATCAATTTTTTTTCATGGTAACTAAGAAAAGTGGCCCGTACGGCGTACGGCGTACGGCGGACAGACAGAAATATTTTTATTGCAGTTTTGGATTCTACATACCTTGAAACGTAAACCATCAAATTTTGAGGGGGGGGTAAGAATTTTTTTTTTCATGCTCGATTCCAATGGTTCATTATTGAAAATAATAAACCAAAAACAGCAAAAACAATGGAAACCGAATGAAATATTGAACATCCTACAGAAAGCAGGAGTCAATGCCACAATTACTACCAAAGCTCCAAGAACTACATATTACTTCAAATTTAAGTCGAGAAAAAACCGAAAAACAATTGATTTATTGCTCGATCCTCGATTGACAGAACAAAATTACTGGGTCATGGAATCCGTTCCCACCGTTGTATCCCACACAACGAAAGAGGCTTCGAATAACAAAACAATGACTGACGTACAGAAAAACGGAGACTCGACACATCCCAATCACGACGGAAAAGCTGCCAGCTGTCACAAGGTGTCGAAGGACGGAGAGGAACGCTGGCATAAGCGCAACATGGACAATTTGATCAGCGCGTTACGAGAATACGCGGTAGCCATCGGAGAGCGCATTCAAGGACAGGAAGAATGGGGGGAAGGACCCACTCCCGCCTCGCGGTCAATCATGACGATGCACACTGCCCGAATAAAACGCGAATTTGTAATAGGGGAACAAACTGCCAAAATAAATCCCAACCTCACGTACCAGCAACACGAACAGGTGATCGATCTATTACACGAATTCACAGATGTCTTCATTCACAAGGAAGAAGATTTTCAAAAATTACTAGTAGATGATGTCAAAATAAGACTTCTGGATCATCAGCCGTTCAAAACGAAATTTTTCCAAAGGTCACCAGCAGAAGAAATAAAGTTGCAAAAAGAACTAGATAGGTTACAAAAATTGAAAATAATAGAACCAGCGATGGAACCAACTTACGCGAGACTTGTTTCTTGGCTCGAAAACCTAATCAGCCAGGAGCTGTGAGACTACTCGTCGATCTAAGAATGGCAAACGAAAAAATCCATTGTCCAATTTTTAACCCTGAGCCACCACATGTAATTCAACAAACCCTAGCTGGAAAAACATACATTACAAAAACTGATGTGAGCGAAGCATTTTTCAGTATCGGGTTACACCCTGATTCCCGTGATATCACGACATTACACGCCTATGGAAACAAGTTTTATAAATTTTGTAGATTACCTCAAGGTTTAAATGTGTCTCCTTACTACTATGACAAATGTGCAAGACAAATCCTAGACGGCTTAACGGACATCAAAATCTCCTGCGATGACTGGCTTACAGCGCATGATGATTTTGACTCAGCACTCACAACGATCAGAAAACTATTTGAACGTGCCAGGGAAAAGCGGGTAAAATTCAAATTACAAAATGCGAGTTCTTAGTCTCAGAAACGATAATCCTAGGAAGAAAGGTTTCAAAGAGAGGTATTGAAATCCAAGATACTGCAAAACAAGCAATCCTGGCCCTGGAAAGACCTTCGACAGTGAGTGAATTGCGTTCAATTCTAGGAACTGCAAATTATTGGCGACAGTTCGCCCACAAATTTTCTGATATTATCAGACCCTTAACAGACTCCTTGAAAGGGAAACAGAAAAAGGACAATATCGAATGGACTCCGGAGCTAGAACGAAGCTTCCAAGCAATGAAGCTAGCAATAGTTAATAGTAAGGCACTGGCGCCATATGACCCGGCGAATAAGGATGTGCTAATCATTGATGGTAGTGCTAAAGGCCTAGCGGTCATCTACGCTCAAATTCACCACGCTACAAAGAAAATGCATATCGTCGAGTTCATTTCACGAAAACTCGAAGGGAAACAATCAGCGAGCAGCGCCACAGAATTGGAAATGAAAGCGCTAATTCTAGGACTTCAGGAAACGCATAAATATACATACAACTGCCCAGTGCAGATATATACTGACCATATCTCACTCACCTTTCTCAAAACGTTTCGTACGCGGAACCTACGACTAGCACGACTATGTCTAACAATCAATAATTTCGAAAACTTAAAATTCTCACATATCAGTGGAATTAAAAACACACTGGCAGACTGGGGATCCAGGTTCCCGTGGAGTAACCAAATATTTGATGAATCCGAAATAAAATCACCGTACATCGGGCCAGATCCGGACGGGGAAGAGAATCATCAAAACGATGAGATGTCAACGGAAACTGAAGCGCGCTGCATCGGCAGCATGACCACACGTTCAAAAGCACAAACTCACGAACAAACCAGGGAACAACAGTTTCTCCACCAGCTACTGACGGATCCCTAGTATTTGGAAATGATGGGTATAATTCAGGATAATAAAAAATCGAACAGAATGCTGCAGAAACAAGCGAAGACTTATGAAATTGATCCTGATGGCTTAATGTACTATACCTGGCTTCATAAAAATAAGAAACAACGGAGATTATACATTCCTTATACCGCTCGACCCGAAATCTTGAAAGAAAACCACGACGACGACCAGGCCGGTCACCCATCAGCGTATTACACACTCGCACGCATAAAAACAAATTTTTATTGGAAAAACATGAACAGAGATATCCAACAATATGTCAAATCCTGCATAATTTGCCAAAAAACGAAACCAAGGCAAGGACAAAAAGCACCAGGTCTGCTACAGGAGTTTCAAATCAGCAATAGAATTATGCATCACGTATGTATGGACCACTATGGCCCTTTCTATGCAGGAGTAAAGAAACGCTACGTATTGTCAATAATAGATTTCTGCTCACGATTCATAACACTACATTTAGTAAAAGATACCTCCTCAAAGACAACGATTGACGTATTAGAGACATATTCGGCCCAGTACGACACACCCCGAATCTTACAATGCGACAACGCGGCAGGCTTCACATCAGCACAGATGAATGCATACGCGGAGAAGAAAGGCATAAAAATTGTGCATAGCAACAGCTACAAGCCGAGCACAAACGGTATAATTGAACGTACCAACTCCAAACTGACTCGGTACCTATCAGCATACCTGACAGAAGACTCCGAGAAAAATTGGGAAGACATGATACGAAAGGCACAGAAATCATTCAATACCAATGTGAACAAATCCATTGGCATGAGCCCACACTACGTAATTTTTGGTCAGGAGCCATATACAGGAAATCCGAACCAACCAATTGATCAACGTGATAACCAAACCAGGATTCAAGAGTTACAAACTCTACGGAACACTATACCAGAGATCCATCACCAATCCTTTGTACAACGCGCGATGCAATACAATAAACAAAGGCATAATTTGTGTCTCCAGCCAGGAGACCTGGTTTTCATTTTGGACTCAAATTTTAAACCACAGAAAACGCATAAATGGGACGCTCCATTTACAGGACCATTCCAGGTAGAACGCATGACAAGCACGGCAAATGCCCCTGTTAGAATTCCACACCAGACAGGATATAAACTGCAAAACGTTCACACCTCACAATTACGCAAGTTCCATGAAAGACTTCAACTAAAAGAAGACTTACCCCAACAAAAAACACAAAACCCCAGCACCTAGACTAACCTTCTAGTTCAAGACGTCAACACCCTAACAATAAAAATAAGTAAATAATTAAAAACAAAACAAAAAATCGAAAGTAAATCTCAGTGAAAATGAATGCAAGTACGAATGTTAGCCGAACGTAAGAATGCAATGGATCGTGACGTAAGAGTGAATAATGAGAGGTTGAGATGCATGCGTAGTTGATAACGTGAATGACTGTATGAATGAAAACCAAAATTTAAAACGCGTGGCCACGCAACACATCAGACTGTAAGAATGAGATAGAATATCAACATGACCGAAATGACTGACAGAATGAAAGGTAACAATCCATCATGAATGAATTTGCGAATGAATAATTGAATTGATTAAATTTGCGAATGAATTGAACTGAATGCATTGAATGAATGCATTGAATTGAATGAATTGAGTTGAATTTTGTGTGACAATGAATAAACATAGATACTTCAATCCACCAAAGGGCTAGATAAACAAGTCTGCTTGAAATAACAACCACTCTGGGACAAAAACGAACAATAATAACACGAACACAGTAAATAAAATTAAGCAATAACTTCCACAAGACAGAGGTGCCAACGGCGAAGCACCGGCGGCAGCCCAAAAAAAAAAAGAACACCAACCACAGCACTGTGCTGCAGATGATCTCTACGTACTTGACATTCCTGGGAACGCTGGCGATCGTAGACGTCGCATCCGCCGACTTTACGCAAAAACCGATCTCACCCGACGTCCATTTCTTGGAAATAGACCAGGCAAGCGTATCTCTTAAGGATAGCTCCGTTACTTTCGTCACATATATCAATACGACTGAACTACTAGAGACCAGTAGAGACGCAGTAGAACATGCTAAACAAATATCGACCGTATGTGGAAAGACATATGGATTTCGCGCTCGAAGCGAATATTACCTACGGCTTTGCTATGATCACATTTCCGTTAGGTCCCGTGATGCCAACCTCCGAAACGCTATTAGTAGGATCCAACGCCAACTAGAAATCTTGGAACTGTTCCTGTACAATAAGATAACACGTAAACCCAGAGCAATAATACCCATCGTAGGAGAAATTAATCATTATTTGTGGGGGAACTTAGGCGAAGAATCTGAGAAAGCAATAAATAACACCTTGCATACACTGATGAAAAACCAACGGCAAATAATTAAGTTCAATGATAAATTTAAAATGTGGACAGACACGACCCTGCATCACATCCTAAATCAAACCAAGTCTACGTACATGGATTTGCTGAACAAAGAAAAACTCGCAACCGACCAACTACGGGGTCAGAATGAACACCTTGCAATCCACAGTACAATAGATCTGTATGTCGAACAAACTATAGTATCATTACTCCAAATTCAAATTGACAATGAGTCGTTCTTCAATTTCTTTGGTTTCGCGAAGCTTCATGTGCTCTCTGAAAGCTTACTCGATCCCACGGAAACTTACGATCAATTACGAACATTAAATACGCAGCTTGAGGAAACACAAACACTACCATTCACAACAAATGACACTATGGACGTCATAGAAATTTTAAATCACGCAAAACTCCAATACTATAAAGTTGACGGCGGAATAGCAATACATATACAGATTCCAATTCTCAGGAAGGCTAAGCAGTACACCATGGTAAAGTTCATGCCGGTCCCACAACCAATTTCACACAACAAATTTATTTACTACACTACAAAACATGAGGTGTATCTCAGAGACGACACGGAATACATAGGCACGTCTGATGACACAATTTCCCATCAGTGCGACCAAGTAGGTAAATGAGACGTTGTATTTTTGTGATTTCACAACCCAGTTACATATAGCAGTGTACAAATAGCATAAAATACATATTATTGACTTTACGTGAGACTAGATGCGCACATAATTGAGCCGAAAATAAATAAATATGAGAAAAAATAAAAATAAATAAAAAGTTCAACAATATAGAACTAATATGCACACAAAAATATTGAAGAGAAACTAGATTGTAACTATGGTATACAAGTCGTTAAATACATATTATAGATTTGTAAATTGTATTGTTGTATATTATATATATATCAACACCAGTAGTATCGGAATACCGATCCTGGACCATCGACTTCAATCTCTGTTAAAAATGTTTCTGACTTCAATCTCTGTTAAAACTGCTTTTGTGCTAAACCCTGTTAAAATGCTTTTCTGTTAAACCCCTGATAAAACTTTTCAACACAAAACATCAGAACACATTTTTTAACACAAAACATCAGAACCAGTGACTTTTTCATTTAGCGACTTAAATCCCTGGTAAAACATTTCTAACACAAAACATCAGAACCAGTGACCTTTTTTCATTTGGGGGGTAAGTTAAAAGAATAACTTTTATAATAAAATGAGTAAAAGCGCATTATTACAAAAACTTAATTTTGAACAAACATACAATAAACTCTCGGATTTGGATGAGGGAAAGTCTTACCAGATTCTCGGTGGAGAATTTAAGAAAACAAAAAACGGTGTAGCTATTCTCCTCAACTTGGAGAACGATTTTAATGTTTATTTACCATCTCGATACAACGATATTTTAACTAAAAACGATTTAATTAAAATGGTTAAGGACCAAGTTAAAATCGTTTATAATGGTATGAAAAAATATAACGGAAAAGATATGCATGCTTTAAAATTCGTAGAATGACATGCATAACATCAAGTTTGTTTAATTATTAATTTTAATAAAAAAAAAATGTTTTATTGGAATTTTTCCACTAAAACAATAATATTATACTAAGTTGTTAAAATATTTTAATTTAAGGCGTTCATTTTTTTTTTTTCTAGTGAAAACATCAGAGGGAGCTAAATTTCGAAAATATCGGTTCCCAGCTTTTATTTCGTATGAGATTCTGCGGTCGGTTTTCAGACTGCAAAACATCAGAGGGAGCTAAATTTCGAAAATATCGACCCCTAAATAGTCCTAAATTTCGAAAATATCGAACCCTAGTCCAGACCATTAAAGGTGGACCCCCTGGGGTCCACCTTTAAGAATTCAATTCAGACAGGAAAAGTGTACAACAATACAATATAAAATAACCTGCTAGTTAGTAGCATAAGAACTTTTAATGAACACAGCTCATTAAAAATAAAATCTCCTTCATACCCCAAGCATTCTAAACTTTAGCAATAGATATCTTGAAACAGATTCTCAAACTGTTTCTTCAGTTTGGCTTTATCCTCATTATAAGCCAATTTTCTAAGTTGATGTTCAGTAGCATTTTTAGGAACCTTAATCTTTTTTTCATTAAGGCATGTCTTTACTTGCTTCTTTGTAAGGAGTGGTGGTTTACCATCGACACCAAATAAACTTTCTCTGCACAACCATTTACGATATCTATACTCCTTCAATCTCTGTAAAACATCCTCTAGTGAGTAAAGGTTTTTATCATAAAATTGAAATTCAGGTGTCTTTACCAACTCCCAGAAACCTCCATGTTTTTCACATAAATTTATTGCTTCGTCGCTTAAACCCATATCTCTTTATTTATTATAGAAAATATTTTGAAAAAATATTTGCAAAATACGATCAAGGTAATTTTATATCGATAATATTACCATCGTCCACAATTATATTTTTATTTGGAATCATCTTTAAAAAAATCTTCAAGTTCAACTCTTGTAGAAATTTCTTATCTCGTTTATTACGAATAACGTAATTCTCCAACATATTTTCTTTGATATTTTTCCTTTTATATTTCACATCTTTTTCCCTAGATACTGGTATTGTTTTCTTCACGGTATCCACGAACTTTTCAACGCCTACGTTTTTAAGTAACGATTTAAAACTTAGTATTTTATCTTCGGGAATTTCTCCGTATACCAGTTGTTCTATAAACCTGTACATTTTCATATCTGTATCTCTATCGATATATGCGAAACATTCAATGAATTCGATATGCTTAAGTGAAAATTGTAAAAATGGATGAGACATTTTTTATTTTATTGAAGAGATCCTTTTAACTTACCCCTCATTTTTTCCATTTTCTTTCTCGTTTTGTGTTTTCGTAAGTTCCTTCAAATGATCTACGAAATTTTCTTTTTCTATTCCAATTGTATGATGTCCCCAAGCAAGAGTATCTATTCCATTTTCTAGAATATGTCTTTTATCATCGTAGGCACTAAGCGCTTTCTTGTTCTGTTCAATGGTGTAGATATCATGCTTGTTTGATCTGAACATCATTTGCGTTTTGTAGATCGGTTTCTTAGTTAACAGACATTCTTTGAAATCATTGAATTTAATGTCCTGTTCAACTACGTTTTTCTTTATCCCTTTCGCTTTCTTTGTTTCTTTTTGATTCTCGAACGTTTTGTGTGCGTAAAGTTTCGATCTTAGTCCGACAAATTCCTCCATTACTTTTCCGCTCATTTCATCTTTGAATTTTCCAAGTACTTTCTTGTTCACCTGTGGAATTCCATACGCATTTTCTTTCGGATAATCGGATGTATCAAACTGATCGAGCATGATGTTTTTAATGTCTGCGTAAACATCCTCAATCTTTATGTCCATGATCAGACTGTCCGTGTCACAGTACATTAATTTAACATTTTCTCCGTATTGTTTCTTTATCGTGTTGTAATAAAAGTCGTACATTAGAGTTTTTGAAATTTCCAAAATGCTCATGCCGATGTAAATGGGTTTATTGAAAAGAATTTTGGTCTTTTTCATGTGAACTGCTGCTAAGTTTTCCGTGAATATCGTTCTACGATCAAAAGTGGGTTTTGCTATCAACGATTCCAGTTTCTTTCCATTTGAACATAATTTAATATCGACTCTTCCCCTGATATTTTCCATCGTTTTTCCGAATACACTGTTGTTCATCAATTTAAAAAAGTCCTTTTCAAAATCATTTTTCGCTTTCGTTCTCAGTTCCGTGTTGAAGTCAATGTACACTTTCAACCAATCCGATTGATCAAACTTCAGTGCTCTGTGTACTTTCTTTAGTTTCATTCCCATGCTCAGACACTGTTTCAAATTCCTGTAGTGTAAAACGTATTTATCTTTGTCGTACAAAGTTGTCATTAATTTAGGTAATTTTGTATTTCCAATCCTGTTTTCCGGTGCAAGTGGTAGATCTGAGTGTAAATCGTGCAGTTTCTTAGGATATTCCAAGTCAACTTCCAGAAAATAACCTTTAGGAGACTCATCACTTATATTTTCAATATCTAAAGTTTCCAAGTTATCTACCCATTTAAAACCACCATATGGTAGGTATTTTGACATTGCCCAGCCGTACAAGTTGCTTGCGTCAAGATACATTATATAGTTGGAAGGTTTAGTTGGGTCGTATTTATCAGCCATGTACTTGTTGTTTGCTTTCGCGTGTCTGTTACTACATTGCGATATACCTCCTCGAATTCCTTTTTCTGTCATTAGAATTTTATCGTAATCAGTCAACAATTCCAATTTCACTTTTGTCATTTTCAACATACAATCCCATGCAAATCCAGGTGTCGTGTAATAAAATGCTGGATCCAGTTTGTAAGTTGTCAGGGAAATATCTCTAAAGTTTTCCATTACATCTGCAAGCTGTAAGACATCGCATTTGTTGTAATGCATAGTGAATTCTCTCATGTTTTTTATTCCAAATCTATCCCAAATCTCCTGCGCATTTCTGTACTCAGACTTTTTTACTCCTTGTTTGTTTAAGCTGCTGTAAAATTTCTCTATAGGTGGTAAACAGGTTTCATCGTACCTTTCCGGTCTATCCATGTACTCATATGGGTAAGCTAGTTTCCTTGTCATCAGTTCCAAGTTCTCTGTTCCAAAATGTTTCTCTAATTCCTTAAATTGATCTTTAGTTAAATTTCCTACTAGTTTTTCCAAAGAGCTTGCTAGAAATTTGTACGAATCTAAGAATCTTATTTCAATTTTATTCATTACTGGGTTTCCTTTCTTATCCAAATTTCCAGAGTCGTACCTGAGAATCTTTGAAAATGAAATGTACTTTTCCTCGGTGTTTGGAATCAATCGTATTTCCCCTTCATCCTCTCCGAGTTGTTTCGCGAATAGGTGGGCATCGTAACCAGCTAGGTTGTGGAAAAATACTGGTACGAATCTCGGGCATTGGTACTCCAAATTACACAGAGAATGGGCAGCACCTCTAAATTCTCCTGACAAATGGTCATGGTCAGCCACACGCCTTTTGTTCATATTGATATTTTGTTTCAGATCCTTCAATTCCGTTTGTATTTGTTTTGCATTACTTTCATCTCCTTGCATGTGAAAGTAGACCAAAGCTTTTTCCTTCACCTCGAGTTCCTTTTCTAACATTGGAGGCAATTCGTTAAAACCTCTCTCGCAAATGTGACAAGTTTTTACATTTTTGAATTCCTGTTCCTGTTGGTCAGTCAATGGTTTCATGGGTACATTTTTATCGTAATATTCCTTAGCAATGTGTAAAACTTCCTCTTTCAGTTTCTGATAAAATACTTTTGGAGAATCCGAACCAGAATATTCGACTGGGGGCTTATAATATCCGTTGGAATACTTTATGTAATATGAAAAACTGCTAGCTTCGTGTTTGTGTATTTTATTAGTAACCCTTCTTAATCTAGTTCTGATTGATTTTATGATAAATTTTCTAGAGTTTTTAACGGGTGTTTTGCATTTCTCTTCAGCTATAACAGTTTGAAGTTTTCTAAGCAAACTTTCAAAGTCCGAGTAGATAACGAATGGAACTTTCATGGAGCGTTTATAATTTTCAAATTGTAAAACATTATCATAAGGTTCTGGTAATTCTACTTTAACAGCTTTATGATCTCCACAATATTCTTTATGGTCGTTTAATTTGACCTGAGTTCCAAAGCTATTTAAACACATTTTACATAAAAATCTTTTGTGACTGTCTTTTGATATTTGACTATGACCTACCAGTTTCCATAGATCTTTGATCCAGCAATAATGTTCAGTTTCCTCGTTTTTCAAGTACAACAAGTCAATGTGCCTTTCCTTTTCATCTTTCGTTATTTCCAAGGGAACTATAATATTTTGTTCATTCAGACAGTAAACATTTATGGAAATCCCAGTTCTTTTCTCAAACTTTTTTACGTCTGTAAGTTTCATAGGAAAACTGATATCTTTCAACGCTTCGTCAAACTCATGTTCCCATATGATATATTTTCCTATTCTATTAGAATGGTGGTCTGCAGGATGTAAAGCTGAAAGAACAGACCAGAGGAAACATTTATTATCCGTATTTTTCACATTTATAATTGCTTTCCTACTTTGTAGAAAAGCTGGGAGTGAGATGAAAGACGATCCTCTCAAAGGAGTGTACTTGTTAACGTTAAGTTCCAAATGCTTGATCTTATGAAGTCGCCAATTAGATCCTTTAATTTCGAACGTTTCCATTTCATTTAGAATTTTCTGTTTCATTTTCTCGTAACAGTTTGCAACTTCTGCTGACTGCAATATTATTACGTTTTTAGTTTTGAAATTGAGTTCCTGATACTCCATGTTATTTTTGTTAGTTCCTTTTTTAAATTCTGCGATTAAAACTACATTAACTTTTAGTTCCATTTTTCTAAGTTCCCATTTGATTAAACCTGTTACGGTTCTTTCAATACTGTTCAGAAATTTGGAAGCATCTTTAAATCCTTTCGTATTTTTAATGTCGTAAGTCACTAATCTAGATTTAAATGCAGTTTCCTTTTTAACAACTTCCGTTTTCGGTTCTCTGTTTTTTTCAAATACTTTTTCACTAAAATTAAATACTTTGTGCAATTTCCTCGGTATTACAAATACAGGTTTTGCTTTTCTAGGTTCTTTGCTTTTTTCAAATACTTTTTCATTAAAATTAAATACTTTGTGCAATTTCCTCGGATTTACAAATACAGGTTTTGCTTTTCTAGGTTTTCTGATAGTCATTGTCCGGTCCGGGTCGTTTTTTCCATGGCGCTTAGACTTTAGGTGTCTAGCCCAATTTTTATAAGTAGTGCTAACATTGCACTTTTCACAATGTCTTCTCGTATCATACATTTTATTATAGGATATATAATTTTTTTTCGAATCATTCATTTTTATTTGAAAAGAGATTCTTTTAACTAACCCCTCATTTTTTAAATTCTTAAAGAGGGGAGTCGAATCGCCTCCCCTATTAAGGCAAACACAAGCAAGTAGATTTTTTAAATTCTTAAAGGTGGGTGTATGGTACACACCCACCTTTTTCTTTTGTCTATTATTGGAGAGATCCTTTTAACTTACTCCTCATTTTTTAGATTTTAATAAAAACGTTTTTAATGGAAAATTTCCATTAAAACAACAATATTATACTAAGATTTTTTCAGAATTCAATTTCCCTCTGCATGTTTTTAAAACAGTTTCATAATCTTTTCCGTTTGAAAGTTCTTTTAACACTATCAAAGACAGATGACCACAAATTGGAGGATCGTTATATTTTTGAATTTGTTCGGAATTGTAAAAAATATTTTTATTTTCCAAGTATTTTACCAACTCTTTAGGAGGTGGTGCGTTTCCATAGGAATCGAAATAATACTTTTCTTTTTCGGATTTTTTAAAATAACAAGTCCAGTGACTACCATTTTGATTAGAATTTTCCAAATTAATAATTCCGCATTCAACGGGTTTAGACCGATTAGGAAGTTCATCTTTCATGAAAACACCTCGGAAATGTTTTATTTTAAAATTTTTCGCATAACGATTTAAATCTAAATTACTCAGAGGTTGGTAGTTTTCCGTTTTTTTCGTTTTTTTAAACCAGCCCCAATACTTAAACTTTTTGCATTTTGAGCTAGTTTTTCCATCTCGAGATTATGACGTTTTATTTCCGCTTCTTCAGCAGCTTTATGTTTCGAGTCTATTACTGAATTTGCTACTGCTGCACCTCCACCTAATAACGCTCCAAGTGCTCCTAATCCTGCAAATAACAGTGGTAGGAATCCACCCGTGTGATTCAAATGTAGTTGTTCATAATCCAAAGTTAACGTAATTCCTTTCTTTTCTCCTCTCGCTTTTTCAAATGCTTTTGATTGAGTTTCCCACAGACTGATTTTATGTTTTCCGTTTCCTGAAATTTGTTTCGCTGCCAAACGAACTGTAACAGATCTACGCTTTTTGTAAGCGGTTCGCAATTTGGTTAATTGATTTTCGGTTAAATCTATATTTTTCGTAATCATAGTTATTTATTATAGTAAATTTTTTTAATAACGAACTCCCATACCGAAAAATCGTTTACTTTTCATTAAAGCACTCACTTTAGCTGCATCAGTTTTTTCTTTCCAACTTGCATCACTCGCGTACATTCTTTCTTTTGCTACTTCCTCCAGTGCTTTATCCGCTACATGTCTTTCTTTCGTGTCTGTGTGATCCTTGTAAAATTCATCAGGTTTTTTACAACCTTCGTCCAATTTATTAATTCCCAGATCTCCTCTTTTCAATCGTTTATCTAGTTTTGTAAATGGACCACAATAGTTGTATCCACCCGACAAATGCATTTCAGGTACGAAACCATCAAGTTTGTTCAACAAAGTATTTAAAACTCCGGAACCATTTTTAATTATACCTTTCGGTAAACTGTTTACAACTTTCAACAGATATTCTATTCCTTTGGGATTATCTATGTTTTTTTCCAATTGGTCGTATATAAACTTTACAATTCCTAATTTTTCATTGTGAAAATTGTTATTACCAGCTCGTTCTTGTGCGTTCAAATAGTACAAACGCTGTTGCAGCTGTTGGAGGTTGTCAATGTATTTAAATTCTACAGGATTTTCAGAATATTCTATCAAACCCGAACCAACTTTACTTGCTTTGATTTCTTTCCAGATAGGTGCGATCAAATCTTTCCATTTTTTCCCTGTACTGGACTTTACTTTATTAGTAGTTGGATCATTCTTTTGGTATAAAGAATTAGTTTGAATGAGAATTTTCTTGTAAACTTTCAAATCCTCTTGAGTGTATTTATCAGGATCAGGTCCTAGAGGATCAGTTAACAAACGCCATAATCCGTGCGTTCCTTTGTACGTTTCTTTTTGAATAACGATTGTATCTCCGTTTACTTGAATTTGTTGGTCTCCAATGAAAATTTTGTCCTCTTTTCCCCATATACCAAATTGTTTATCATCCTGTCTGATGTAAAGTCTAGCAATCGGACCAATTCCTTTCGGACCAACACTATTCGATGGGGTTTCATTCCGATCTACCATATCCACGATGTTTGATAAACTATTTCTTGTGTTTACTACGGTCTCATCTGACGTCGTATCAGAAGCTCCTTCCGTTGGATTAATATCAAAAGTATTAGTAGGTCCGAAAGTTACCAGTTTACTTTTCTTGACGGGAGAACTACTCATCATAGGAGCTTGCATGTAAGGAACAATTTCCAACTTCTTGAAGTCTTCGTCAGCTTGTTTCACGGCATTTTTCACTTCAACTAATTTTTCCGTGATGGGAGCAAACATTCTTTCTTTGGTTTCTTTATCATTCAGCATATCCACTCTTGCTTCTCTGAAAGCACTTCTTAACTCTTGTTCTAGTTTTCGAATTTTGTTCGCTTCCTTGACAGTCATTTCTTTTTTGGGTTTTCTCATTAAAATTCGATTTTCTGGTTCTAATTCTGAATCATCAGTTTGATCATCAGTTTGATCACGAGTTTCTGAATCATCAGTTTCAATCTTTTTTTTATGTTCGTTATATTTTTTATGTTCGTTATATTTTTTCAACAAAATTTTTTCTAAATGTTTAACAGTAGACATAGTTATTTATTATAGTAAACAAAAAATTTTTTTGATCGTATATTTTTAAAACGTTTCAACGGTGATTTAACGGTTATTTTGATCGTCTAACGGTGTTTTTGATCGTTTATTCAAGAAACGTTTCAACGGTGATTTAACGGTTATTTTGATCGTCTAACGGTGTTTTTGATCGTTTATTCAAGAAACGTTTTCTCAAACTTTTTCATGTATCGGCCGTTTTTTAATTGTTTCTCGAGGTTTATCGTCAGAAATCCAAAATCTTTCCAACATTCGTTGTACGTTTGAAAGTAAAATCCGTTCCGGCATACACATCGTAAATCACTTTCATGTAATCTGGTTCTTGCTTGAAAATACACAGAAAATTCAGATTGCTTCTAATCAACTGTTTATCAACTTTAATGTATGATTGAGTTATATAAATACACGAAATATCCTTATGACGTCCTCTCATGTAATAATCTTTTATAATCTGTTGTTGTTGAACATTAACGCAATCATCGAAAACTATCAAACTGTTCGACTGACAATCATCTAGTGCAATTATTTCGTCACAATTATTGTAAAAATGAGCTATTTCCGTTCCAACTTTAGCCGCTATTTTTTCGTAAGCTTTTCTCAAATCTTTATAAACTTTTTGCTCTAAAGATTTGGAAAATATGTAAAGATTTCCAAACGGAATTCCCCATGGTTGCACAATCAGGTTGCATAATAGATTGGTTTTTCCACATCCGGATGGTCCTACCACTAGGCAGCGTAGGGGCAGAGGTAGTAAATCGTGAGAAGCTGTCTTTTCTTCAAATGAAAAAAGCTCTATGTTATATTTTTGACTCATTTTATTTATTATATTTATTATATATAAATAAATAATGTTTATAAAAATTTCAGGAGATACACTAAGGTTTGAGAGTCCAATTCCACTCGATCCGAATAAAGAGTATCAGTTGGGTATGTCAGCTTTGTTGTTTACAACTAGGAAAACGTTTGAGATAAAAAACTTCGAGTTCGCTTACAGATATACTTTTACTGGTGGAAATTATGATGGAAAATATGATCTAAAATATAAAATCGATGGAACGTTCAATGTGAGTTCATTCAAAGCCAAGTTGATTAGTTTTTTATCCAATTTTCAAAGTAGTTTGTTAGCGAAAAAAGACACTATGAAAAAGTATTCTGAAGCTCAAGTGAAAGAAATACAACAAGTTACTCCGAATAGTTTGAAATTCGATCTCGAGTATTTAAAAGACGATTCTTACAGAATTGCTGCATACTTTCCCATGGACATGAAGATTGTGGATGAGGGGAATTTTTGCGATATATTTCAGTTGAAACATTGTTTAGGTTCCAATAATTTGTTTAAAAAGAATACCAACTACGTATCAGAGAATAATCCGAAACAACTCGTTTTTTCTGATAATATAGTCGAATGGCATTGTAACATTACGGAATATAGCTTTACAAATCATGATGAACATCCCCATTTGCACGTTGAACACGAGTTATTACACGTTTCTTTCATAGAGAAACCAATGTTGCCTAATACTGTTTACACGGAAAAACCAAAGAAAGTAGTTTTCATTCCACTAAGAAAAGGACTGAAAGAAATAAAAATGATAAAATTGTCAACAACCACGGGAAATAACGAACAGATTCAATTCGACGATATTAAAGCTTACTTGTTGCTGAAAAGTAAATAATTTGTATAATAAATAAGATGAACAACATTGATGAAAACCAAAAACCGTCTGCTCCTGCAGTTGAAAATGATATACAATTTACTCCGTTTTACAAAAACATTTATCCTCAGATTCCAGTTCCGGAATTTAATTCCAACGATTATAGAATAAATCGCATTATGAAACAATATGAATTTTTAGAAAACGAAATGAAAATGAGGGGAAATTTGAGAAAAAAATACTGCAAATTATCGAAAACATTTTTCGGAATAGAGTGTTTCACTACGTTAACCGAACTGGGGATGATTGGTGTTTGTATCACTCTCCCTGTGGCAATTCCTTTTGGAGTTCCACTTTCAGCTGTATTAACAACATTTTCTGCAATCCTGAGAACTTCGGGCAGTTATGTGGGAAACAAAATTAATAAACATTCGGACATCGAACTTTTGGCGAGAACAAAATTAAATTCCATAGAGGAAAAATTCACGAATGCTTTGAAAGATGGTAAAATTTCGGATGAGGAATTCAACAATATTGAACAAGAAATTAAAAATTACGACGAGATGAAAACCAACATTTTGAACGGTTATAAAAATAATGATACGGAAAAAGCGAAACTTTTAGAAAAGGGAAAAGAACTGGGGAAAGCGGAAATTATAAACGCGATTAGAAAAAATGTTTAAATTTAGTTATTACAGTGAGTTGTGTTTTTTTTTATGAGAAAATCTCATAAACATTTTTTTTCATAGTACCTAAATAAAAAAAATCAAAAAAAAAAATTATGTTTTACTATAATAAAGTATGTATCAAACTAAAAAGATTTTTGATAAATATCAAGACGATATTGTGCGAAAGCAGTTTCGTACAATAAATCCGACTTCAACTTTAAATTTAAATGCTGAAAACAAAAGGACAACTTTCAAAATTGATCTAGAAGACGAATTTCTGTCTAAAAACATTCAGTATTACGTAAAGGGAGTTTTAAAGTCGAAAGATCCAACCAAGGCATATTCAGGTTCAGATTCAGTCATGTTGGTAGATAATTTCGTGGGTCAAATGTTTTCGAGCGTAGAAGTGAAAAAACACAATGTTGTAGTAGATGAAATTGAGAATCCGGGCATTTCTGGCTTGGTACAGGGTTTTGTCACTTTTGCAGGCCCTAAGAATTATAATGGGGAAGTTAAGAATTCAGGTTTTAATACGAATGCAATAGGGGGTGGTCATTTCAGTGCAGTTGGTTATCTCGGTGATTTAGGTTTGGGTTTTTTCAAAGATTTAACCGTTCCAATATTCAAGGGAGGTTTTGAAATAATTTTTATTCGAAACAGCGATAATAACATTATTCACGTTTGGTTAAAGGATAAGGATAAATCCTCGATTATGCCTAGTGATGGAGTTGTGGAGATAAAATCTTTTGTTTTGAGAGTTCCAGTGATTGAATATAAAAACGAATCTAAAGTTAATTTGATCGCAGAACTTAGAAGCGTGCCGTACCAATTTCAATTCAAAAGTTGGCAGTGTATAGAACATAAAAACGTTACAGGAAAAACCTTAATGTTCGATATTACGAATATTTACAGAAACGTGCATAATCCGTTATGGTGCTTCGTAGTTTTTCAAACTGACGCGTCAAACGACCAGAAAAAGGACAATTCTAAATTCGATCATAAAGATGTAAGAAATTATTGGATCGAATTAGGAGGTAGAAGATACCCAGAGGAAAATCAAGATTTGGATTTCGATGAAAATGATTATTCTCTGGCGTACAACGCGTTTTTAGACTTCAAAAAATCAATGAGTTCCAAACCATCAATTCCGTACATCGAACCAGAATTTTACAAAAGGGATTATCCAATTTATAGCATCGATTTGTCGGATCAACCTCAAAACGTATCTCAAAGTAAAAGTAATTTGATACTTCACGTAGAATTCAATAAAACTGTAGCAGCAGCATCAGGTAGCTCAGAAGGTACTACTTGTTACGTCATCATTGTAAGTAAGACAAATTTAATTTACGATCCAACTAAAAATATGATCAGACAAGAAGTAGCTTAAATATTAGATACTAAGGTTTATTTTTAATGGAGTTCACTCCATTAAAAAATCTTTCGGTATACTTAAATAAAACATGGAGGATGAAATTTATTGTCATAAATGTAAAAAACGAACGAAAAATATAAACGCGGAAATTGTACAAACTGCGAACGGAAGGTGGAGAATTGCTGCTAAATGTGTGAAATGTAAAACTAATAAAAGTAAATTCATAAAAAATCCGAATGAGGAAACTAACGTAATTCCTGAAACTGAAGTTATAAATTTACCTGAAAACGAAAAGTTAGAATTTGCGAAAGAATTACATAAACCCGTTAGAAAGAAATTTCAGAAAAGGAAAATTGTTACTCATGGAAAAGATGATCTTTGGGCTGCAGACTTGATTATAATGAAACAATACGAGAATGAAAACAACGGATTCGGTTACATGTTGAATATTATCGATACTTTTTCAAAGTACGTTTGGTCAGTTCCATTGAAAAAGAAAAACGGAATAGTAGTTTCAAAAGCTTTCAAAGATGTTTTGGAAAATGCAAAATCTCATAATCATTCTACTCCTAAACTCCTTCACACAGACAAAGGTTTAGAATTTGAAAATAGACTTTTCAAAGAACTTTTAGACAAGTATAAAATTAAAATGTATCACACGGAAAGTTTAGAAAAATCCGCAATCATCGAAAGATTTAACAGAACTTTAAATCAGAAAATGAAAATTCGTTTCGAGATAAATAGGAATAAAAATCGGATAAATATTTTACAGGAATTAGTTAATGAGTACAACAAACAAGACGTTCATCGTTCCATTGGAATGACACCTGCTCAAGTTGATGCGAGAAATGAAAATGAAATTCTGAGATATTTATTCAAAAAGAGTGGAAAAAATGGAAAAAAGAAATTTAAAATTGGAAATCGTGTAAGAATTACGAAATCAAAGAAAACTTTTGCAAACAAATACGAAGCAAATTGGACGAAAGAGATTTTTGAAATAACCGAAATTTTAGAAACAAATCCAATTACTTATAAAATAAAAGATTTAAGCGGAGAGGAAATCCAAGGAACTTTTTATCCCGAGGAATTACAACTCACGAAATTTTAAATGGATTACACTTATAGATATGGTCGGTACAATTCCCATAAAAAAATCAAAGGAAATTTCAGCAAAATGTCCCAACTTAACCGCACATTCTCTGGCTTCTCAACTTCTACACAGCATTCATTCCTGAACGATCTCTACCTCCGTTTATAGGAGGGGATCTTTGAATGACGCAACCTTCACGACTACGACGGAGTTTCAATTCCGTGAGTCATTTCAACTTGGCTTTTCAGTTTCGTTGAAGTTTCGGTTTTTGCTGCATTTAAGTAGATGTTGAGAGCAGAACAGTTAAGAAAGGAGATTTTGACGATAAGGTCGACTCTCACTTCCATCGAGGTGGGATTAGATTAATTATTAGCTTAAGGGCCCATCAGCTAATAACGCCTCTAAAACCTCGAGGGAAGTGCATCCTCATTATATAGGGAAAAAAAATTCTCGGGTTTTGTCCGTGCAGCGATCTCCCGACCTCTTGTATGAGAAGCGCATACGATAACCACTGCACCAAGACTCCAGTTGAGAGGAGAAACACGTTCCACAATCTTGGATAGTGTATTTCAAGGCCGAATGAGGTCAGTCCATTCTCGCTCGCCTCTCTTCGCCAAGCAACCGGTAGATTGCGTTTGCAGTTCTATTTCTTTTAACTAGCAGGTTTTTTGTAGCGTCTCGTTGTACACTTTTCCTGTCTGAATTGAATTCTTAAAGGTGGACCCCAGGGGGTCCACCTTTAATGGTCTGGACTAGGGTTCGATATTTTCGAAATTTAGGACTATTTAGGGGTCGATATTTTCGAAATTTAGCTCCCTCTGATGTTTTGCAGTCTGAAAACCGACCGCAGAATCTCATACGAAATAAAAGCTGGGAACCGATATTTTCGAAATTTAGCTCCCTCTGATGTTTTCACTAGAAAAAAAAAAAATGAACGCCTTAAATTAAAATATTTTAACAACTTAGTATAATATTATTGTTTTAGTGGAAAAATTCCAATAAAACATTTTTTTTTTTATTAAAATTAATAATTAAACAAACTTGATGTTATGCATGTCATTCTACGAATTTTAAAGCATGCATATCTTTTCCGTTATATTTTTTCATACCATTATAAACGATTTTAACTTGGTCCTTAACCATTTTAATTAAATCGTTTTTAGTTAAAATATCGTTGTATCGAGATGGTAAATAAACATTAAAATCGTTCTCCAAGTTGAGGAGAATAGCTACACCGTTTTTTGTTTTCTTAAATTCTCCACCGAGAATCTGGTAAGACTTTCCCTCATCCAAATCCGAGAGTTTATTGTATGTTTGTTCAAAATTAAGTTTTTGTAATAATGCGCTTTTACTCATTTTATTATAAAAGTTATTCTTTTAACTTACCCCCCAAATGAAAAAAGGTCACTGGTTCTGATGTTTTGTGTTAGAAATGTTTTACCAGGGATTTAAGTCGCTAAATGAAAAAGTCACTGGTTCTGATGTTTTGTGTTAAAAAATGTGTTCTGATGTTTTGTGTTGAAAAGTTTTATCAGGGGTTTAACAGAAAAGCATTTTAACAGGGTTTAGCACAAAAGCAGTTTTAACAGAGATTGAAGTCAGAAACATTTTTAACAGAGATTGAAGTCGGTGGTCCAGGATCGGTATTCCGATACTACTAACACCTTTATTATATTATTCTATAAAATACGAACACAACTGCTTTTAAGCAGACAACAAATACAGAGTTCTTTATGCAGGCTAATATTATCAATTTCTATTAATATGATATTATCAAGGTTATAGTACCAATTATAAATAGGTTAAGAGTAGACGTAGGAAAGATTGACTAAAATTCAAGGTGCGACTTGAGACGGGATGAGATAGCACAGCTACCTCATGGATAGTTCAATCAAATGTTACAATGTCTATCTGCCAATACAACTGTAATGATACTTATGAAATTAAAAAAAAACTTGTGAAAATAAACTTAAGTAAATAAATAAATAAGTAAGTTAAAGTTATGTAAGTTAAAATAAATAAATAGGTGGAGATTGCGAAGAATGAAAACAAAATATATATATTATACTATACCAATATTGTACAAGAAAACAAAACTTAAGGGAAGCTCCAACACATGTTTGCGCGCTTGGTGCTCTTCCAACTTACTGCATTACTATACTACATTCTAGATATAAATGTACGAAATTCGATAGATTTTTTTTCCTCCCACACCTCCCAAGGATCGGCCGCAACGTTTCTGCACCGCGAAAGTGCGCGTAAATCAATAATGAACATTCCGAAAACAACCACCAAAGGCGAACAGACCACCGGTGGTACACATTAGCAAACAACAACTGCGAAGTGCTACTACAGTCAGCATACATGGTCCAATCAGCATCCATGGTCCAACCAGCATCCATGGTCCACTCAGCATCCATGGTCCAACCAGCATCCATGGTCCACCCAGCATCCCAGGTCCATCCGCCAACGTGGCAAGGGCTCGGAACGATCTTTGATCCTTCCTCTCATTTGGAGGGGGGAGATGTCAGACCCGATTCAGCGAAAAATATTCATTTCACCGATCGCCTCGACATTCTTTGTGCCCCATTTATAAAGGGCGCTGACTCAGGAGCTCATTGCGTCCTCGGCCACACACGCCTGTGTTCGCGCATTATGATTGGTGGAAAACAATACCCCACCAATCGAAGAATAAAACTTAGAGCAGGAAAGACAAGGAAAACAGGTCGTTGAGTTCAGGAACCCGAACAAGAAGCATCCTTCGAGCCACGGACCCGACCCCTCAACCGCAGTGCCATCGGAAGAGGTACCTATCAGCTGGCCCGATCCTTGGTACTACACCGACAGAGCCAGCACACCATCCGACACCGGCACGACTGGGACTTAGCTCGTTTCCAGGTCGGAGGAGCAGGATCAAAAGGTACGTGGACCACCCCGAGAAATTTCATTCCCGTCAGTTTCCGCGATCGTCGTACAGTCGGGCGTAAACCGGGTAATTCACGCACAATAGCCCTTGGGAGGAAGTAGGCAGGAATTAGGGAGTAGCATATCATTAAGGCCTATTTAGATATCAATAAAATTTTCCCATTTACCACTGAATCCCGGCGTTGTGTGCCTCAAATCCCAATACCATCAATTCTGCTCCCTTCAGGAGCCCAGCGTTGCCTGGCCCCCAACCCACCCAAGGTAGGTGGAGGCCGACAGGCAAAAGTTAACGCAATATCAGGAATATTAAGGGCTCACAGTAAGATTTTTTTTTTTTTTTTCCTGGCTGTATGTACCAATTTTGCAATGAAAAAAAAGGAAAAAAATACGTTTCGATGGTTCCAGAAATTACACAACAAAAATAATGTGGATAACAACGATGAAAAATGACGACTCTGTACAGAAAAAATTCGTGGCGAATGACCATGTGAGCGAATTTTCGAAGTTGGTGAATTGAAGCTGTTTTGTTGGACTCATTGCAATAGCGTATTTTCAACGAAAATTCGCCAAAATACTATTTAAATGTCAAAAAATATGTATGGGCATAGAACGAAATTGTAGTAAGTATTTCAACCACAACATACCGTTGTGACAGAGTGTGACAGTGGGGGTGGACCCTCGATAGTCCCCCTTCTAGACCAGCAAGATTATCACTGGTTAAGAAGGGATATCGATTAGGCTTCCGCTCACCGATCCCGTCTCCACCAGACCAAAAACGACTCGAGAACAGCCGCACTGTTACACTCCTCCCCACATGACATATTCTGGGTAGCAGAAGTATGAAAGGGAAAAGGGGGAATGAAAAGTAGTATGAAGTTCTGGTTCAGGAAACGACATGTGAACAACTTCAAGGTGACTAACCTCCATCGTAATGGTACTACCTCAATAATTTTTACTGGTGGAGAACAAAACTCCTACATACGAGTATTGGCAGAGAGAAAATGTTGTCAGAGGTTGTTGTCCAGTGAATTGCGCTCATCTGGGCAGCCTCTAGGTGATCACCCTCCATCGTTGGGATGGAACAACTATTGGGACACGGCATCAATCGCCTTCTATTGAGCTCAGTATATTTTAATTATACTGACACTCTAAAGGGGGGAAAGGGGGTGGGGAAGCCAATAGATGTATGTATTATCAAAGGGACAGGTCGTTAGTAAAGGTATCCTTCTGGGAAACCTTTGGGCTTATCCTTCTGGTAAGCCCACAAAAAATGGATGGAGTATGGTGAAGTGCTCGGTGCGTACTACCAAACCACTGCTACCATGTGACAGAGTGTGACAGTGGGGGGTGGACCCTCAAGAGTCCACCCCCCCCCCCCCCCCCAGACTAGCAAGATTATCACTGGTTAAGAAGGGATATCGATTAGGCTTCCTCTCAGTGATCCCGTCTCCACCGGACCAAAAACCGACTCGAGAACAACAGCACTGTTACACCATTCAGCTTGACCGTGCATTAGGTCAAGCACGACTACAGCTATTTTTAATTAGTTCAGTAGGTAGTTACAAATACATAATATATAAAAATTGTGGAAATCTAGGGATGGATTCAGACTACTCTGAAACAGATTTGACTCGATAAACTTATCATAAATTCACATATGTAACTACTAAATATTTTACACCCATAGTGAAAGCTTATTATCTTCAACAATTAGCTAAAACCTGAAAATGTCAACCCTTTCAGATTGACGTAGTACGTACCTACCAATAAACCAACATAGGTATGTAAGTGAGCTTAAATCCTAGAAACAGAATGCAAATGCAATGAAGCTTACTGGTTTTATGGTTTCAAGCACGAATTTCAGTTAGATGGTGTAGATAGACATTATCTTCTAATCCATCTTGGACATTAAAAAAAAAAACTGCCACCATTTTCAGTGCCCTCAAGAACGCCAAGAATATGCAACATAAACCCAGTAACTTTTCAGTCAATCTTTTCATAGCCAAGTTGTATTACCTAATAATAATTACTAGATGATAATGAATCGCTAAGAATAATATTGCTAATTAGATAGGTAACTGCCGGCTTACTTTGTTTCCTCTCATTTTTCTTAGATGTTTCTTTTTCATGCTTGGAGCTAACAAAAACCTGCCCCTCGGACAGTTTGATTCCAACTGTGTTGCCTTCTTTGAAGAGTTCAGGATCGAGTAACAACGCCATGGGTTCACTATTTCGGTTGCAGGGTATTTTGATCATAAATCCAGAAGATGGCTTAGTGGACAAGCCTTCCGTCTCTGCAGCGGGTCTGTGGCCATTCTCTCCGCCTTTCTGTTCGTCTCTTCATTCAATAGAAAATGTCTTGTTATTAGCGTACTAGTACAAAACATGACAGCTAGTGGTTCCAAAGTACAAGCTTGGGATGGGACAATTGGGTGGGAGGGGGGAGGGTGGATCACATAAATGCCCCACTCCTCCACTTCATTTTGCTTTAATGGGAAATAGCCCAACAACTAGTTCCAAAAGCCGCCACCACTGGCAGCACCAAAATGAGCTAAATTTATCTTCGCTCTCCTTCCGTTAATAATTGACCAATTTTCAATCTGGAAATTGCATTGGATTCAGAATCAGCATAGAATTTCCGCAACCTGGTTGTTGTTCAATTTTTTTAAATTTGCACATTTGGTTCACTGGCGTTCAAATTTGTCTCATTTTTTCGGAAATCCCAATTAGTCAGTTCTAGAGGGGTTTGTACTGATTATAATTTTTTTTCAAATTTAAAATTGGTGTACTAAAACCCTATCAATTCTTGTCCAGAAGGTGATGGGCGGCGGGGGTACACGAGGAAGGTGGATTGTGAATGGGGGCGGGCAGCTTCCCAGGCCCTTTCCCGCCCGAGCAGCTTGGACACCTGTCATTAAAGAGAATTACTTTTGCCCCACCATTCAAGAGTTTTACATTTCCTCCTCCCTGTTCGAGGTTTGCTATGAAATTATTTGGACCCATCTATGACCATACCATAAAAACGTGAGCTATTTTTTATGCATCAGTCGTGCATGAGTCGTGAAACTCGAAGTCAGTACAAGTGATCGACAAAATTTATAATATAAATAAAAAATAATCATATAAGTTGAACAAGTAATTTGAGTTAGGTATAATTTATTTTACTAATTTAACCTTATTATTTCCTATTTTGATACAGGTATTTAATTTATTTTTAATTCGATTATTGTATAACAGCTTACCTATGTAGGAGCATCACAATTAAACTTAACACCTCTTCCCACATCCCAGTTCCATTCATCGCAATTGTATTCAATGTTAAGACCAAATTGGACGATCAATTGAATATTCAATTTCCTAGACTAATGTTAGTTGACTTTGAGGTCAGACGCCTGAAACTGCAAATAGCCTACCGCAAAAAAAAGTATATTACCCAAATACCTGAATTCAAAGTTCAACGCCAGTTGGACCTTCCACATAATAATTGGGTATAATAAATTAGGCAAGTGTACTAGATACCTCTGTTGTCACCTCCAAATCCGTATTCTCTGATGCAACCAAGTACCTACCTACGTACTTTTGTAGAGTGGACACCGACGGTTGGGGGATTCCACAGAAAGTGTACAAGGGCGAATTGGGTTCCTGCGGCTTTAGTTTTGATGTAAATCCCTGTCTTTTCCCCCCCAATCGTCTGACATGTACTTAACTACCACAGCACACAAAAAACCCTTAAAAAATATGTTTATCTATTTGTTTGGGGACCAAAAAGGTGTTAAACTCAAGGTCCGTCCACCGAATTATGAGCTTACCTCTGACTTTCACTTTCGTTCCTGAAAGTTCTGAGCTACCTAAAAATGTACTATAATTTTTTTTCGGTTGTCTTAGATCATAGCTGACATTTTTCGGAAGGTAGGAGCCTTCCATGAGTGTGAAGTCCATACCAGTGGTAAAAAGTCGCGAATTCGTTTGGCTCAAGTGAGTCCACCACAAGTTTTCTGGTTCGCATTCTCCTCGCCAGAAATCTCTGGCGAGGCCTCTGGTTGTTCTGGATATTTTTCCCGCAGTCAACAGTCATCTCTTGAAGAAGAAGGATGATTTTCACGACTGTGGATCTTTAGAGTACCTACTTGTTGAAGGCAGAAATACCAAGAAAGTTTCCCAATGTCCTGTATTTTTTCCTCAAGTGTGTCCTGGCAAGAAATTGAAAAGTAATGTGGGTCCTCGTACATCAAAAGCATTTCTTGTTTTATACTCCTTGTTTATGAGGTGCTGTGAAGATTTGAGGCGTTTGAGAGGCCATCTTGAGAAATGACAGCCCTCTTTCCCTGGAAACTCATG
Source organism: Leptopterna dolabrata (assembly GCA_954871275.1). Classification (NCBI taxonomy): domain Eukaryota; kingdom Metazoa; phylum Arthropoda; class Insecta; order Hemiptera; family Miridae; genus Leptopterna; species Leptopterna dolabrata. The sequence goes on from OX940974.1 coordinate 15,026,884, forward strand.
GCCGTCCTTCTCAAGGCCGTCCACAACCACTGAAATCTGGATAGGGTCTGCCTTGAGGTAGGGTGGACAAACTTGAGGCATTATGTTCCAGTGTTAGGTATTTTTTGTGATTCACATCCGGATATTTATTTACGCTTATAGAACCTTCTCATTCTAGTTGAAATCCTTCGGTTTTATATTCATGATGATGAATTTATCTTCATTCCTTCCTCACACCTCTCCCTAGTTTGGAGTCATTGGTGGGTATTTTGCAAAATGACTGCAAAGCTCCTGGCCAGGTTATAGGCTATCAGAATGTTAAGGTGCATCCCTGATCAGCTGAGTAGCCCTGATGTTAATTTCATTCCTATTTAACCTGTGATGCAGATATTTGAAACGGAGCTCTGTGGGACTGCTGGTTAAGAATGATGAGGTACAGAGCATCCCGGTAAATGTAGAAGTGAGACTCACACTTAGACTGATGTTCTACATCACTATTTCAATTCTCTGTAACTGTTTTTATAGGTTTTTTAATATTTACTGAGGTGGTTTGATCTTTTATCTGTTCAGTCTGTTGTTTGTTCTGTTATTTGCCTGATGCCTTTACTCAGGTAGATTTCACACTTGGTTACTATAGAAGATGGAGCAGAGGGGTGGAATAAAGGATGATTTCATAGCAAAGCTAAGGAAAATTTAGAATGAGGCACTACAGACGAACACTGACAAACAACATGTGGAAAAGGATACAAAGAAAAAAGAAAGACTGGAAGACAAAACCAGGAGGAAATCTCATGCTCTTTCTGGTCCTTCAACAGAGCAGGTGAGTGGGAAAAACAGACTAGACTCTCGCTAGCCTTCCAACGCCAAGAAACGATTACCTAAACTGATGAAAGTTAATTCACACAAAAATACTCTCTCAACGGGGGCTTAAGCATCAAATGATGACCATCAGCCAACAATCGAAGTGAAAGCGCCTTCAGAAGGAACAGCCACTCATTCAAACCGTCCTGACAATCCTACTGGTCCAAACAAAACTGTAGCTGTTGCTGATGCTAAGAAACGTAAGGATAAAACAAGAAAAGCTGGGAAAAGTGCTGATCAAAAAAGGACGGCTGAAGCAGAGATAAAAAGGAAATGGAGGGTGAAAATGAGAGTGGATCCTGCTACGAAGCTGAAGAAGCAGGGCTGGAAGCTGAAAAAGTTGTATCCAGGGAAAAAGCGAGGAAAAGAAGGGCTGATCGGACCATAAAGAAGACTGATCAAATGACAGAGAGAGAGAGAGAGAGAGAGAGAGAGAGAGAGAGAGAAGAGAAAGCAGAGAAGATTACAGCGAGCTGCTTGATACAGTTTTGTCCAGAAAAAACGGGTTGCAGCTGAAGCGGATTAGTTCAGAGCAAATAACTCCCCACCAGATTCAGATGACGACGACGAACTGAGAAACGATGAAGAGAAACGAAAAGAAAGACCGAGATGAAAATAAAGAAGTATGAAAGAGAAAAAAAGCACTGGAATCTGAAGCTGAGCACTACAAGTCATTTGTATTATTTCAAGAGTTTTGACAAATTATATTCTTAACTGTTTGTTACACATGCCTGTTACTTGCTATCCCACGTCTCAAGGCATGACTTGTGCTCTGCAGAGTGGAAATTTGCGGAAAAAACGCAAGTTCGTACCAACTACTCAAGTTTTCCCCGACATTTTTCTGTACAGCTCAAAGCCGTCCCGGGAAACTCACGTCCGTCCACCACATTTTCTCAAACCTAAATCATTCGCTCAGCGTAAGAATTTATAGGCCAACTCTGTGATATTTCTCAAAGAGGGATGGCTAGAGTACCCATGAAAAATAAAGATCAATTATTTGGACCCTCGGGAAGACAACAAGGTGAAAATGAATTGTGTTGCTGGTTTCGAAAACCATGAAAAACCTCATTAATTTTGGATTAAATTTTTTTTTCATATTTATGTTACATAATAGCGTTTGGAAATGATGGAGGGACACTTAATGAGCAGAAAAAAACCTTCACTTGGTTCGCAGGGTGTTTTTATTGTTGGTATATCGAGCGTTTAAAGTATGACTACATACCAACATTTGATCTAGTGTTTTTACACAAAAAAAGGATATGTAACTTTTTCTAGTACGAATGGATAATGGCACAAATTTACACAAATAAAGTAAACATTTCACTGATCCCATTGATACCAGATATGAAGGGGTTTCGTCAAGTTTAATTTCGAGGATGGGGTCTGGCCCGATTGTACACTTTCTGTGGAATCGCCCGGTTATCTCCAATTAAGACCAAATCTGTGGAAGGTATATATGTATATGCTTTTTCATTTGATTTATAAACTACTCTAATCCATACCCACGTGCATCACATAAACTGGGTTGACCAAAGTTCTGTTATAAATTAATAGCATCGTTATATTTATTTGACCTGCCGAATGTTAACTAGTTATTTGGCCGTTTGAAATAATAATTTCAATAATTATTGTATCCCTATCTCTTCAACGAGCTGCGTGCCTCTGTACATGATATACAGACTCTATACGTACACCACATTCCTTTTCATTCAACATCGATAATTTTCAGATCACCTACCTACTTCAAAAACGCTTTGTTGGCGTGTTATTATAAGGCTAGCGTCGAGACGGGCCGCATCGGGGCGGGCCTCATCGCAAAAAGCGGGCATTTCGATCGTGAGTGTTTGCATGGAGGTGCGTCCACTGCAGGCGGGCCGCATCGGGGCGGGCCTCATCGCATTTTTCAATCGCCCCCCAGGCGGATTTTTGCAGCTGTGCGAGGGGTCCCGGCCCGCCCCGATGCGGCCCGTCTCCAGTGGACGATAGGCAGACGGATTTCAGATTTGACATCGAGGAGGGAATCTAATAAACAGGGGTGATTGTTTTATTTCATTAATTTTATTCTCGGTTTAATTATTTTCTTTCATTGTTTTCATGGGTGTCGTCGGTACACGCAAATAGTAGCAACAACCATGTGGTAACTTGGAATTAAATGTACACTGAATGACTTGAAATAAGGTATATATTTTGAGAGAATCCGGAGGTGTAAAAACATAGGTAAAACAGAGCCATCGAATAGAATAGAATAGTTTGGTGGTGGTTGTAGTATTGGTTACAGTATGGATACTACAAACCACAACAACTTTGTGTTTTGATTTGAATTTTCGTCAAGTTTGCGAATCTGCCATCAGTGAGACAGTGATAAATTGCTGTTGACGCCCGACCCTTCTCTAATAATTATTAGGTAAGGTACCTATTTGTAATTATATATTTTCATTAGCGAGCATTTTGTAGGTAGTAGAATGGAATGAAATGATAGTGTGCTTTTGCATGGCAATTGGTTGTAGAAATGCACGGTGTTTCCGCTTTTTAGATAAAACGCTCACGGTATGGACGAGGAAGTACTCATTTCTCTCGTAGAAAGTTACAAAGAGTTGTACGACCTGCAGGATCCCCGGTACGATGACAACATGAGGAGAAACAATATTTGGGATGAAATCGGAGTGGTTGTACAGAAGACAGGTGAAATATAAGGCTCACAATACTTAAATTCTTTGGTTTACTTCCACACAACTGTTACAAAATGTTTAGAAAAACGTTGAAAACATCACGTAAATCACACCATCATAGTATTGTACCCTGTCTACCTCTGTTGATGATGTTCCACTGCCACGGAACTGCGCCAGCAGAGGACGCGAAATACCGTGTGAATTTTTCACGAACCTGAAATGCTTCCTGGGTTGCGTTGAAACCTGAGTTTCGCAAATCTTGAAGTCCATGTGCTGGTGTCGATGAGCCTTCAATTTCTCTCTCGTGAAGCAAGTGTAGATTGTCATTTGACAAGAAATTATGCAAGCAGCATGTAGCTAAAATTGCCAAGTTGACGTGAGGAGGAATCATTGACAGACGTCTCTCATAAATTCTGAATCTTCGAGCCAACAAACCAAAAGCATTTTCGCTGACTCGCCTTGACCGAGAAAGCCTGTAGTTGAATATTTTCTTCTCGTCGTTATCAAGTTGATCGCCTGGATACGGTCGCATCAAGTTTTTACTCAGGGGAAAAGCCTCGTCACCAACAATAACATAAGGCATGAGCAAGTTAGTTTGGGGGATGATTTCTTCGTTAGGCAAGTTCAACCTCCCTTCTTTCAATGCTTTGCCAAAATTTGAATGTTTGAAAATGTTCATGCCCGAATTCTTTCCCAATCCACCAACGTCTATCATTATAAAGCGGTAGTCAGCATCAACTAAGGCCAGCAGCACGATAGAAAATACTTTTTTGTAGCAGTAATAAAGAGAACCACTGTTGGGTGGTGCTTCAATTACTACATGCTTCCCATCCAGTGCGCCAATGCAATGAGGGAAGTTCCACCTCATCCCAAAACGTTCTGCCACTTCTTTCCATCTGTCCTCCGTCGGTGGAGGCATCACGATAGGTGACAGTATTTTGTAAATTGCATCGCATGTTTCGTAAACAATTTTTCTTATCGTTGCTTCTCCCAAACGAAAGGTGAATGTCATTGATCTGAATGAATTACCAGTCGCCAAAAATCTAAAACAAAATAAAAGAAGAAAATAATCATTAATAAGTAGCTGAAAATTCATTTTGCATGAACTTATACCTACTTGACTGCCCATGTATTGCTTTTCTATTGTATAGCTGGGTATGATATTTGCTCATTTATAAAATAGGTAGGTACTCAATTTCCAAACTTAAAAATGCTATTCTAAAAAATGACATCACACACGATTGAGCGATTTTAACACCCACTAGCAAATTATAATAGTCAGAACATACAGTCTCCTATTCTAAAATTGCCTTATAACCTTCCTTTTGCAGGAAAAGAGTGTAGAGAGAGGTGGAAGAGGATCAGGGACAACTTCATGCGAGCAAGAAGGTTGAGGAAAACTAAAAGTGGACAAGGAGCTAAAGCATTGAAGGGTATCAAGTACGAAGGGAATCTATCTTTTTTGATGCAGTATTTGAAGGACGAGACTGAAACCACATCGAATTTCCCATCCACAGATTCGCCATACATTGACCTTTCCAATTTAATGGATCAGTCTTCGCCAGCATGCAATGTAGGTTCGAATTCGCCGGTTGAGCCTTCACTCGGGGATACTCGGAACTCATCTCGACCAGCTTCAAACCAATCTCCTCAGGATTCGGAAGGAAGTAACCAGTCCAGACCAAGTTATTACATTCGTAAGAAACCACAGACGGTCACCTCTGATGATACCTCGTCCATGCAATCTCTGTTCAAGGAGTACATAGAAAAGAAGTACTCTTTATCACAACAGGCGAACACTATCGCGGGTTTTTTCACGAACCAAGGGGAGGTTGTTTCGAAATTTCCAGAACACCTACAGCTCAAAGTAAAACGGGAGGTATTTCGTATTGTGAGTGAGGCTGAAGAAGAATTGTGCAGCGCGAAGAGAAGATGTGAGACACCAAGAAACGACTTCGTCTGTGATGCTTCACCTTCTGTTCAGCAGCTGACTGAGCATGGTGCACTTCGTTCTGACCCAGGTGGAACCAACAATCGGGAAACCCTCAATGAGTTCCTCCACTTCCACAATTGAGACCACTAGCATCTTCCCAGTGACAACCATAAAAAGCATTATTCACCATTCATGCCAGAATAATATATGATTTATGTTGGAAATATACATTACCTACATGTATTACATTTAAATACACATTATTTTTCCGACCGACACTACTTGTCTTTTGACCGTCACGTCACGGCGGGGATTCGCAATCGTGTTGCTGTTGCTATATAGAAATGGTGCAGAACATAATTAATAAATGATCTGACTGTAGAACCGTTACGGTAGGTCTACCGTCCGTTTTTAAAATGCTGAATCCAAAAAATCAGCATCTACTTTGCCGAAAAAATGCCTCCTCCTAGGTTAGGTACAATTGCGAGACAAACAGGCAGACAAATTCAGCGAGAGTCAAAGTAATAACTTACTGTAATAATATTATAATAATTACATTAATAATAATAGGTAGGTTACCTATAACTTACCTCAAGCAAACAGCAAGTCGCTCCTCTGGGCCAATTGGTTCACGAAAGTTTGTCGTTGCTCTCACGATACTTCCACGCAGCATCTGGAGAAGTTCAGCGTACTTTTCGTACGACATCCGGAAGTACTGAAAGAACTTGGTCCCGTCGTCCAACAAATCCACAAATAAAGAATGGTACTCCCCGAACACTCTTCTCTTCAAACAGATGTCGTGGACCCAATAGCGGTGCTTCCTTTTCTGCTGTTTTCTTTTCGCATTATCTTCATTTAATGCCAGCATTAATAGAAGTTCTTCGTCAGAAGAATCCATGGTGGAACAACACAAACAAACAAAACACGGAACAGCAGAATGAGCACGAAACCGATTCAAAATCTCGCCTTTTTTATCATTCCCGCTCAATTTTTCCGATGCGATGCGCCCCGCCCCGTCACCCCCAGTGGACGCACTATCTATTTTGCGATAAGGCCCGCCCCGATGCGGCCCGTCTCGAGTGGACGCTAGCCTATACACAACAGGTAGATACTTGATAATTAGGACGTTGCAGCAGTGCCTGCGCAATTATAACTTTTTTAAAAATATCGATGTTATTTCAGGACGTAAAATTCTAAAGTTCAAGTTACAAAAGTACCTATCAACAACATCCAAAACAGCCATCCGTGATTATAATCAGGTGTTCCCTACCAATGATATCTGAGCCGGATTTATATCGTTTGATTCACGATCGTGTTGACAAAGCTTTTCGGTGCAAACGAACGGCTGGACTTATAGTGCTCCGGGTGGTCTCAAAAAATTCCCAAGTTCGAGATCAGTTTAAAAACGTTTAAAAAACCACACCCTTCTATGAAAGTTTTTGAACTGTGGCGTTCTTGTGAAACGTACAACAGCATATTTTTCACCCCTTAGAGATGACCGACTGTAACGCCGAGCTTCGCGGACCACCCAGACCCCAAATGGGACCCACAAACCAAATTTCATTAATTTTCGTTAATGGCAAATAAGAAAGTGCGAAGTACGGCGGATAGACAGAAATTTTTGGTTTATTATTTTCAATAATCAACTTATGGAATCAGCATAGAAAAAAAAAGGTTTCCGTTTCAAAGGAGGTATAAAATACGAAATGGAATAAAAACATTTCTGTCCGTCCGCCGTACTTTGCACTTTTCTTAGTTACCATGAGCCAAAATTGACGAAATTCGGTTTATAGGTCCCGTTTGGGGTCTAGTTGGTCCGCGAAGCTCGGTGTTACTGTCAGTCGCCTCTAAGGGGTGAAAAATAGGGGTTGAACTTTTCAGAACGCAGTAGCTCGAAAACTCTCAATTGAAGGGTAGGTACCTATGTTTTTTTACGTTTCTAAATTCTAAATTTTCAAGTTTTAAATTCTAAAAAATTTTGATGTTGAGAATTTTGTGACCACCCATAGCACTGCACTGTACGCCCAGCCTTTCGATGCACCGAAAGCTTCGTCAACATGATCGTGAATGGAACGTTATGAATCCAGCCCAGATATCATTGCTAGGGAACGCCTAATTATAATTACGCATGGCTTACGAAATCGAGTTGGTTGTTCCGTGATATTATTTCATTTGAAGGATTTCTCTTTTGGATTTTGTTGATGGAACAAATGCTACACTTCATGAATAATGACAAATTTATAGAATCTTCATTCCGCTGCGTATTTTATGAAATGTGATTGCCCGGCTGGCTCCAATACTCGATTTAGGGCTCTCTCGTGGGAAGCACAAGAGTAGAAAACAGTGACCTACTCAGAAGGGCAATAAACCGTTGTTTAATAATTTGTAGCGTTTCTTATTCCATTTTCGGATTTTACGTACGTAGTGGAAACCATCAAATTTTGAGAGAGGCTAAGAAAATTTTGTTCATGCTCGATTACGAAGGTTCATAATTATTGAAAATTAACCGAAACTTGAATGTTTTGGTAAGACACAATTATGGTTAGTTGGGTAGAAACGATTCTTGGAAGAGAATTACAAGGCAGGTACCTACCTACCTGTCCGCCGCCTCAAACCTTCCAGACAAGAATTGATAAGGTTTTAGTAGTCCAATTCTGAATTAGAAAAAACCATCGTAATCAGTACAAACCTCTCTAGAACTTGGACTAATTGGGATTTCCGAAAAAATGAGCCAAATTTGAACGCCAGTGAACCAAAGGTACGAATATTCACATTTTTAACAACAGAAACAATTTTTGGAAATTCTATGGTGATTTTAAATCCAGTTCAATTTACAGATTGAAAATCGATCAATTATTAACGAAATGAGAGCGAAGATATATCTGTCCTTGACGGTGTTGCCATCTGTTGAATATTCTTACAAGTTTTTTCGGGCTATTTCCGCTGAAACGGTACTTCGAAAAGATCCATTAATTTAAATGTGAAATCAATAATTGTCCCAGATATATGCTGGTATCCATTTTTATTTGTCCCCATTAACTGGAAATAGAACTACTGGTATTGTTTTTAAACGTTGGAAAACTGGCACAATTAATGGGGCATAATTAATGGGTACTTATGTACCTTCTGATTTTTTTAGGTTTAAGAAAATTGAGTTTCGCGGAAAAGGCTTGTTTTTTGTTCCAAGTCACGAACATTATTCAAAAGAGTGAAACACAGGCAATGTGATGATTTCAAGATAAATCATTGATATAATCCTCCTCTCGCCGAATCACTGAGAAAAAAAAGTATGATTTACAAATTAGGCTACTAGAAGCGCCACAACTTGTGGCCCACAAGTAGCTACGTAGAGGTTCTCAAGTTATATATATCTTATAGCATTCAACCGATCATTCGAGTTTCCGTAGTTATTTATAATCGGAATTCAATCTAAAATGCTGATGTTAAGTTTATGCTGCAGGAATAGGTTCTGTACTCCCACTGGAAAAGCAACTGCTGAAGGTGGTAGCAGTTCGACAGGAGAAATATTGTGTTAAGCTAAGTGTTTGCTAGATCCGCTCACTTCCATCTTGATGATTTTGTTCTACATTTATCTACAGGCTGATTATATAATGTAATAAATACATATTTAGGCTTGCCAAATGATTTATCTTCCCCTGATATCGCGGATTTTCACTATAAATGAATTGTATCACACTGGTAATAGTAGGTACCTAGGTACTTTCTTAATTTTTTAACCTGATTGCCCCAACTCAAATTCGTCTGACTTAATCATTTCATTTTCTTAGAAACGATTAGACATGAAGATGGGCTGTTCCTATCTGATTTACTACACAAAGATTTTGAAAATTAAGACCCTAATTATTCGGTTTTCCATCTACTCCCATGTTGGTATCAGTAAATATGGAATATTTGTTTGATATTATCATTTGTATTACTCTGCAGATGACTCAACAGCAATAAGGAGAAATAGTGGTTATTCGTATCTAGCTAATAATTTCCTATGCTCAGTAATGAAACATGATTTCCATGTCACTACTGGGTAGATACAAATTAAGCGTTTTCCACAGCCTCGAAGGTACTTATTTATTTAGACTGGTGCTGCTCTCTGTGCCCAGCTTCTTAACTGAAGAGCCCAAATTATGCTATGTTGCTTCACATCACTATTTACACTCACTTCATATCATCGTATTCAGCAAAAGATGGAATCCCATACATACTGCCATGGTCAGATAGGTGGGTGGTTTCTGTGAAAACAAATATTCAATCAGTTACCAATAAACCGAATTTTTCTCATATCCCCCCCCCCCCCCCCCCAAGCATAGGTAAAGAGTACAGAAGCCTTGTATTCTTGTACCAAAACATTCTCAAATTGTTTGCTTCTGACTTGAAGTAATAAATTTGGTTGTGTCCAATCCATCTTTCTGTGCCCAATGCCTTGTAACTACCCCATACTGGTATCAAAATTACAACCTGTCCAAACAATTTAAATCATCAGTAAACATAGGGGCTGGTCTTATAGGTGCTCTATTTGAATTCCATCAAAATACCTCCGGGAAGTAAGTACTTCTCTCTAGGCATGAGCAAATACGAAATTCCTGAAACTAAATTGAGCTGCCCTAAACTGGCCTAAATGAACAAAGTGCGGCAGTTGAACAGTCGATGTAAAAAAAAAAGTTTACCTATACTTGCTGTAAGAAATGGAAGATTGCTTACCATGTGTGCTGGATACAGATGATGAGAAATGTTCGTAGTCCGAACTTGTGTTTGGTGAAGGCGCTGGAACCCTCCTTTTGATAGCTGTAGACATAACAGCCCGGTGAAAATAATCAGCCCATAGAAACAAATCCAAACAAACTCATAGTCATAATAATAATAGTCAAACTCATTAGCCATTGCAATGGACTATTATACAAAAAATTACTAATTCTATTAGTGAACTTGCTTCAAGTGAATACATTTCAAGTAAAGTACATGGTAGGTAGGTACTACCAGGTGTAAAAAAAAAAAACATTGTTGCGACACAATGGCGTGAAAGGCATTAATTTTACTACAATCAAACAACATAAATTGACGTATTACTGTAGGTGTCTACGTTCATGAGATTTGTCTCACAATGCACGGTTGTATGAAATAATCTGAAAAATCGGCAGGTACCAACTACCTTGATTTTTCTTTTTACCACCACCACCTTTCATATCATTTCATGCCAGGACTTAATGGAAACTGAGTTGAACAACTCCCATCAATCAAATTCCCTCCCGATTCATCCCCAGCAGCTTTCCAGAACCGGAGCATTATGATTTTCTATTTTGGCAATAAGTAAGCCATTCCCTGTAGCCAAGCCATCAAAGGTATTGCCTTGACCTGTAGAGCTCTGTGGGCCTGGGCTGGACTCCTGGTTCAGAAAGAGAATATTCTCAGGGAGAAAGTCAAGTTGGAAGCTGTGAAACAGCATTAATAGTCAAAGTTGAATACTTTCTCGTGATAGGAATGCTTCCTTGTAATACAAACGAACTAGCAGTTACTTTATCTATGTATAATTATAGTTCTATGTATAATACAGGCAGGGCCTCATGAACTCCCTTCACTACTCCTATTGGCCATCCACTCATGATGCACCATCCTCACTACCCCCACCCTCTTCCTCTTGTTCTTTTAGTGCCATGTACGAATCACATGTAGGTGATATCAGGTTACTTGCAGGTTACCCTACTCAGCTGCAGGGCACAGCTCCTCAAAGCTTGTATTTACCATGATATTGCGTAGCCGGACAACTGCTTCCGGCCTTTCCTTAAAGTTTCCATTCTAGGTAAAGTAACGGGGGCCCTTAAGTAGGTGCCCAAGGTAGGCAACCTTTAGTTTTTAGTGCATTTTCAAAGAAAATTAGCTATTGCAATGGGTCCAACATTTTCAGAACATGAATTTTTGAAATTTTTTTAATAGGCAAATCCGTTTCAGAGCATCCTGAATTCATCCCTAGATGTTAACAAAAACTTATATGTATGTACACACACACCACTTTTAAGTTTAAAAAAAAACCTCGAACCAATCAAATGAAACCTTGTACCAACCAAATGAAACCTTGTATCAATCAAATGAAACCTTGTTCCAACCAAATGAATCCTTGTTCCAACCAAATGAAACCTTGTATCAATCAAATGAAACCTTGTTCCAACCAAATGAATCCTTGTTCCAACCAAATGAAACCTTACCAATCAAATGAAACCTTGTACCAATCAAATGAAACCTTGTACCAACCAAATAAAACCTTGTACCAACCAAATGAAACCTTGCACCAATAAAAACAAACCTTGTATCAATCCAGTGAAGCTCACGGTAGTCACTGCCTTTGATCAAAGGAACACGTAGGTACTTTCAGTCCCTGACGTCGCGATCTCCATCGTTTGCATTCCTTGTATATCGGATTCTACTAGCCACCCGAATTCTTTCACTCCTTCTCATCAGGTACCTTTCGTGTGAGAAGTGCCAACCCCATGAAAGTGTTTCAACAGTTATGCTTCTCGCCCCTTCATTTTTACTGTTGATAAATTCCAAGTTTTCAAGCTTTTGTGTACCTAGTTATCTAATTTTTTCAAGATGATCGCTAGTGACAGTGACAGTGACAGTTCGAGTTCTGTTCCATGACGGCAATTTACTGAATTTGTTCAGCTTTTTCTCTACTTTAGCACATGTGTGGCAAGGATCCAAATAAAGTTTCATTTGATTGGTTGAAAAAAGGTTTCATTTGGTTGTAAACAGGTTCATTTGGCTCAAAAATCATCTGAGCTCGAAGATGAGCAATTTTCAAAAATTACTTATAAGGGGGCCACATTTGAGTTTTTAGGGGTCACAAATTGGTAAAAATGGCTAAAATAGTGAACAATTTATATACAATCACTGAAAGTGGTATGGAAGGGTAGGTAAGGACAGAAAAATACCTTTTCAATTTTTTTTAAAATAGAGAATAGGGCTAAAATTTGGATTTTTGGGGGTCAAAAATTGGAAATAAGGGCTAAAATCAATATTAATTCACCTGACATTGTGTGGGATGGTGATTCACGACGGAGTGACTATTTCGATGACAAAAATCTTTTTTTCAAAAGAGTGGGTTAAATTTGACTTTATAAGGGTCGAAAATAGGTAAAAATCGCTAAAAATCACGAAAAAATTATATAATTTTACGAAAAGCGGTATGGTTTTTCACTATATCATCTTTTTACACAACAGCACGAATATTTCTTTGAAAATTCGCTCTTATAGGCGCATGACTTGGACTTTTTAATCGTGGCGTACAGTTTCCTTTCGATACCAGCTCAGGATAATAAATCTTCATTGCGAACCTAGTGGAATGTCCCTGCTATCAACAGTGTCATCAGCATAGCACTAAATGGGGCTCTGACACGTTTACGCCCAGTTCTATGTCACCTAGTCGGAGAATATTCTTCATTCTACACAGAGGTTGAACAAAACTGGTGATAGTATGCAACCTTCTGTACTTACAAACTCATTAGTAACAGTGTCATCTCTGACTTTCATTGCTGCTCGTCATAGATTAAGCGCACATCCCTCCAGTCAATGTCGGGCTCATTCAGATATCTGATTCAACACATGTTTTATGCTACCAAAGGCATTCCTGTAGTCTATGAAACAAGAGGAAAACATATTTTCTTGGATCAAAGTAGCTCTGCACCAGTGAATTAAGACAGAACACTGCCTCGCAAGTACCAGTTCCTGACTTGAAGCCAAATTGCATCTGATCTCACCACCAAGAGCCTTCCAACATTCTAAACAACTAAGTATGGAGAACTCCCCCCCCCCCCTCGATGTGACTAATTATTGGGGGCAGGGTGGTGTGTCTGGCATAGGAGTTGTCCGGGCTGTAGACAGGAAGAATGGAGGAGGACCAGTAATCGGTGTTGCCATTCAACTGGTGCCTAATGAACGGTTACTCTCTCACTCATCTGCGACTAGGCAAAATAAGAACACGTGGAACTTTACTTGGGCCCCCTCCACTCCCCCTCTCAGTAACCTCACCAAACCTCTCATGCAGTCCACCCCACACTGTCTGCATGTTGAGGGCAGGGTGGTGTCCACTGGCACAGGAGTTGTCTGGGCTGTAGACAGGAAGAATGGAGGAGAACCAGTAATCAGCGTTGCCATTCAACTGGTGCTTACCAAACCTCTCATGCAGTCTGTATATTGAGGGCAGGATGGTGAGTGAAACTAACTTACAAGTAAATTAGATCTGGATGCAGCCAAAAGTAACGAGGGGGAACCATGGTCAGTGTTGTCAGTACAGTAGTATTGTGCCCTACACATCGTGCTTGGACTGCAATAGGTATCATGTACCTAAACTGAATGAACTGCAATATTCTACACCAGTTCACTTGGTGTAGTTGAAAATAACTACATTGACTCATTCATAGTTGAATCATTTTTATTTCTTAAAATTATTTTAACATTAAAAAAAAAAATTTTATAGTCAAACTAGATGCTGCTCACTACTTTACTTCCCTGGAGAAGGAAGAAGGAAAGTCTGGATCTTTGATCACTCCACAGCCCTGGTAAGTACTGGCCATGTGCTCCAAGTCCCCTTTTTGACAGGATTTCTGCGTTGTTTTTGTCCAAGTGTTGAAATACACTGAATTGCTCTTAGGTTTAGGTTGCCGAACAAGTGGGTAACTTGGTCATGAACATAAGACCCAGGGATTCTCAGTTTTTCATCACAATACACAGGTGAGTGCACACTTGAAGACCTAAGTATACCTACTTACCTACCTACCTACCTACCTACAGAGTAGAGTGGGGAAATAATGTTGTACCTCTTCTCTTGCACTGCATTTCCTATTATTGTTTTTGTTTTCAGGTTGTTAATGAAAAACGCTGCAAAGTCCTTGTCACATGGGTTTATTATTCTATTGGACATACCTACAGAAAGGTTGGCTGTTCATTTATTGTTTCTTTCATATAAAATAATTGAAATAGCTATCTCTGGTGGTTTCCACCAATTGTGGCCCCCAAAACACGAATAAAGTACGCTCCTTTTTTTTATTATAAATTATCGCTGATCATTGATAGTACCATTTAATCGTCCTGAACCACGTCTTGACACTTTTTCCAGTGTTATTATACAAACTGATGGTGATTTCAGACGATTTCCCAGGTTTTTCACTCATAAAAAATCAATTCTGGGAGCTGGACATTTGGTAGAACTCAATTTTCCACTCTTTGGTCAAAATCGACTTCATATTCGGTCTTCTCGTCCCCAAAAACATAGAAAACGATATCTCAGAAGCTCATGTTACCAATATGTTGCTAAAACGTAAAAAGTACCTATTTTTACACACATTTTCACTCATAACACCCCTGGGTATATTCCGATCGGGCTGAAAAGTTTCGGGACACAACTAGGGCCCAAGTGGAGCATGTGTGCGAAAGAACGATTTTTTTAGACCGAAAATGAAGCCTGTACACGTGATACGGCGGACGGCGTACGGCGGACGGACATTGCATTTTTGGAATCTATGCACCTTGAAACGTAAAAGAAAAAAGTTTGAGGGGGTGTTATAAAAATTTTTTGCTGAGCGAATACATAGGTGTATTATTCACAGAATAATAAACCAAAATGGAGAAAGGGTGTTCAATTACATGATCGTAAAGTTCACAAATTCTGACAGCGAGCAGGTAAATGAATTGACTGAATGAGTTATGTGGTGACACCTAATAGCTACTGGGAAATAGGGTTTGTGGGTTGTAAAGAAATAATTTTAGTCAGCAAAAATAAATATTACGTGGTGTACCATTTTAGGAATATCCGTTGAGAGAAAAGGTGAACCGATGATGGTGCATATTGATACCGAAACCGTATTCGACAATAAACGACCGTCCTCACGTTGAGGGTGAAGTCCTTTTGGTTTATTATTCTGTGAATAATAAATACACGTATGCAATCGTTCAATAACACCCCCTCAGAATTTTTTCTTTAACGTTTCAAGGTGCGCAGATTCAGAAAATGCAATGTCCGTCCACCATATATCTACTTTATTTTCGGTATAAAAAATACAAACTTGCGCACACAGGCTCCAGTTGGGGCATAGATGTGTCCGGAAACTTTGCAGCCCGATCGGAATATACCCAGGGGTGTTATGGGTGAAAAATTGGTGTACAAATAGGGTTTTTTGGTGTTTTAGTAACATGAGCTTGTGAGGTATCGTTTTCCATTCCATGTTTTTTTATGACGAGGAGACCGAGTATGAAGTCGAATTTGACCAACGAGTTGAAAGTTGAGGTTTTAACGAAGTTTCAGCCTTGAATTTACGTTAATTTTTGTCTTAAATTGTTGTTCTTCTGCACAGCCTTCAGGTCCCCATTTGGGAACACATTTGGATCCTAGTTGTGCTCCGAAGCTCGGCAGCCCGATAGGAAAACAACCAGGAGTGTTATGGGGGGAGGGGGGAATGGATGTAAAAATATGGGTTTTTGAGGGTTTTTTAGGTTTTAGTGAAAATGAGCTTGTGAGGTATCTTTTTCCGTTTTTTTTTCCGAAGACCGAATATAAAGCTGATTCTGACCAAAGAGTGAAGAATTGAGGTTGGCAGCGAAGGTTCAGCTCCCAAAATTCTCTTTTTATGAATCAAAAACCACCTGGGAAATTGCCTGAAATCACAATAAATTTGTATAATAACACTAGAAGTAGTACCAACAGGTGAATCGAGACAATTAAATGGCAGTATCAATGATAAAGATAATTTGAAAAAAGGAGGAGCCTAACTTGTGTTTTTGGGGGCCAAAATTTGTGGAAACCATTACAAATACCTAGCTATTTCAATTATTGCACATGAAAGAAACAATAAATGAACAGCCAACATTTCTGTAGTATGTCCGATAGAATAATAAACCCATGTGACAAGGACTTTGCAGCGTTTTTTTTCTTCTTCTTCAAATCCCAAAGCGCAGGACGCACAACGCTGTATCAGCCAGCAAAGGAGTGAGCAGAATCATTTTTAAAGTGCTGTATATCAAACATAACGGATACCTACTCTCTTTCCGCTTGAAATTGATCATAAATTTAAAATATCCAACAGGAGCAGACGAGAACTAAATTGTGGAATGTCTGATTTTTTAGAAAAGTGGCAGACATGTGGGTGTGTTACTTATATATATAGGGTCCCTTGAAAAACACCTACAACATGTCATTACAAACCTGTTACATCATGGATTTCATGGGTTTTTTGTTGTTTCTTCGGAGCTTTTGGTGGCTTGTCCCCCACTACTTCAGGGACTTCGTGAACTGTCAAGTCAGATGCTTGCTTACTCTTTGGTGCCACTGGTGGTACATTCTCTTTCATTTCCGGATCCACAGGGGATCTTGATTTTGAAGCTCGCTTTCCAACTTGTCGCAGCATTCGAGGAATCACCTGCGTCTCTTTGGAGAGCTTTTCAGCAGAGACTTTCGCTTCCCTTTTCTTCTTAGTTTTCTTAGGCGAACTTTCTCTTACCACCTGTTTTGGAATTGCTCCACTCTTGGATCGAGTAACACGCTGAATGCCTGAAACAAAGAAAACAACACAGGTACAGACTTATTAAAACGAATGTTGAAACTACAATTGGTTCGACAATAACCACTGTGCCCTGGAAAGGCTTCCATATACAGTACAGGGTGTCCCATTTCATATGCACACCCCGTTTTTCCCCAAATCAAGACATACATTTATTTCAAAAATCCAAAAAATACGTGTCTAATGATTTTATATGAGGATTCTTAAAAAAATCATGCTCGCCCGCTTTTGCACACGTGCGCAATCCACACCAACTTCTTTATTTCAAATGAGAACCCCCATTTTTTTTATTTCAGATTCGGATTCTGCGTAAAACTGCAAACAAATTACCCACCTTTAGAATTTTTGAGTGCGCAAAAAATTCGCTCATAATGCGCGCGAAACGCAAAACATTTGAGTTTTGTGGGTGTAATAAAATACCGAGTGTGATACATGATTATTATTCGTTTTTTCAACGCTGAATAACGTGGTGATGTTCATTTGATTTGCGCACTTTTAAGAGAGCAAATACGTGCACAAATCCGAAAACTGCGCACGTAACATTTTGACTCAAGTGACAAACCATGTTCATGCGTTGTTTTTAACGCTGAATAACACACTGAATCACATTCATTTTTCGATAAGACCGGACCAAACCAATTTTCGGATTTGTGAATGTTTTGAGATATGCGCTCTCAAAAATGCGCAAACCGATATAAATGAACATCACCACGTCATTCAGCGTTGAAAAACAAATAATAATCATATATCACACTCTTGGTACCTATTTTATTTCGCACATATGAGCGAATTTGTGTACTTGAAAATTCAAAAGACAGGTCATTACGTAGAATCCGAATATGAAAAAAATATGGGGGTTCTCGTTTGAAACAAGGAAGTTGGTGTGGATGTACACACTTTGCACGTGCACAAAAGTGCGCGAGCATGATTTTTTAGAATCCTCATAAAAAAAATCATTAGACGAGTATTTTTTGGAGTTTTGAAATATGTATTGGTTTGGGGAAAAAGGGGTGTGCATTTGAAATGGGACACCCTGTATGTTGGTCTCAGCTATTTAGGACTATTCTGATAGGTACCTACTGCCATTTCTGTTTGACTACAATCACAGTGACCTAAATGGTACTTCAGCTCTGATCAAGTAACTATGGAATAAGGATAATAATATGCTCACTCAATGTAGAGGCACCTAGGCACATAGAAATGACGAAACTCAATGCTACCCAGTGTGACCTCAGGAACTGTAGTTGACGCAGAACTAGTTCAATCCAATACCACTACCGCTAGGATTGTTCTCAAAAAGTTTTCTGATTTTCATCACATCTATAATTCCATACACGCTCTAGTAAATCTGAGAGGCCAGCTCGGAAGCCAGTCCTTCGGGGCCAACCTCTGGAGTAAACCTCTTGAGGCAAAAAAGAAAAGAAAAGAGAAACCATTCACCAGTTAGCTGGTTTGTTCCGAGCACCATAACTGATTTATTGAACCATACTTGAGTTTAAAAACCTGAAACAAAAAGGTGGGGATTTTTCTCAGTTCAATAACTCATCGGTTGGAACATCTGAAACTTGCGGATGGAAACACAGCAATCGGTAGCTGTAGCTACCGGATAACCATCAAATAATAACATGGTACAGGCCACCACCCAGCCAGCTTCCTAAAGTGTACATGCTTTCATAGTGATTTTTGTTGCCAGCACAAAGAATAACTTCAAAAACAACAAAACAATACAAAGAACAGCTATTCTTTGTGAAAACAGCTGAAAACAGAAAAAACGGAAAATGAGACCTGAGTAGAAGCTGGAAGCCACGTTTAGCGTGAGAGCTAGCAGAGAAATGAAATTGTAGGGAGGTTCCAGAAGGTTTCCTTCAGTTCAAGTTCAGAAAATCATACCTGGTGGGTTCAAGAATTTCTTGAACCCAGTGCAGAAGGTTCCTTCACCCGTGGCGGTGGGAACATGGTGTGGGAATTGAGCTACAGAAATGAAGCTGCTTGGAACTGAATTTTCGTGCCCAACAGGTTCTGCGTCGAATACATTACGAAACTCGATGCGCTTGGAACAAAGCTACTTTCAAACGTAAATAGGTAAATAGGAATGAAAAAGGGGTTGAACAAGCGTCCCTGGTTGTGTTTGTGAAGTTGTAGGTCACTCACCTTCCATGGATGAAGCATCAGATGAACGTTGTTCTGATTCCCCGTAGTTATGGACTGACGTCTCATGTTGCCCTGGATGCTCCTCATTTTCTTCCAGAGGGTCAAACACGCTACGAGTGGGGTGATCTGCCATCATATCAGTAGCTGTATAAGGTTGTGTTACTCCGTGAGTGAGAATTGTAGTTAAAATAGGAAACCAACAACCATATACGAACTTGCATGTACATGAACCTACCCCCACCTATGACATTCTATCACATATTCCTACTTACTACACATCTTAACACTCACACACCTGCACACCTGCAGACTGTTTTCCACCCTGGGCTGTCACTTCTGAATGCAATGGGGTTTTAGGATCGTTCCCCATACAAAGCAGTCAGAGCCTAATATTTTAAATTTGGAACAATACAGGAAAACTTCGGAATTTTCATTCATTTATTTCTGTTCCCCCTATTTTTAGCACCTTTTGATTCAAACTAAATCATTCCAATGTCATGGAAACCCATTATTTTCTAAACAGTTTTTTTTAATTTCCTCTTCGAACAAAATACCTACACTGTTATAGTAACCTACCTACCGGTTTTGGTGATAATATACCACTGTTAGTAGGTACACAGCCAACAATAACTTTAGGTAAATTGGAGGGAAGTGAACTTATATAGTCCAGAAATTAAAGGAGGACTATTGCGAATGAGCGCAGAACTGAAAAGAATCAGTTGGATGGGGCAAAATTAAAGGGGAGAACGAATCAAGCTGTTATAAAAATGAACGGAACAATTAGAGGTTACCTGTGTTCCTAATTGGTGGAACAAAACCGAGTTTATCCGTACTGTTGGTGCAAAAACGACTTTCTCCGGTGTTTCTGTACAAAACTTTAGGCACTTAATTATTGAATACCTACATCAAAATGAAAGATTTTTAGATTCACGTACACTATACAGGACAATATGCAAAATTTAGAATTTCTACAGAAAAATATGCAAATTTAGAGAGATAATTAATACTGTCGCTTTAAAACTTAACCCAAAAAATGTTTTTCACCCGATATTTTGATTTGTGTGAGTATGTCGGTTTTGCGCCGGACCTCTTCATCTATCAACCTGGTCACTTTCCTTTATCATGAATCTGCTTGTAAACAAACGTATCATCCGAGTTCGGGGTATCTAAAATATTTGAGCTGATTTGGTCACTAGCCTAGGTACAAACCAATGAGGAAAGGATGAGTTCGAAGATACGGAAATTTTGGGAATACAAAAATCGGAGAAGTGTTTAAAATTACCTAAAACTGAAATGCGATAATCAAAAATGGAAGTAGCACCTACCTAACTCGAGACAAGAAGTCTATTCCAGTACCTAACTAGTATAAAATGTTTAGTTTTTTCTTCAAAAGTGGGCCAAATGGGAGTTTTGGGGTGTAAAAAATGACTCAAATCAACAAAAAATCCATTGACAACACCTGATGTGGTAGAGAATGGTGACTCAAGACTTGAAAAATTATCATTTTTATAGTTAAATAATAGTAGTAAGTAAATAAAGTGCATTTGGAGAGCCAAAAATTTATTAAAATTATGAAATGGACAGGTTCCTGTAGCTAAAAGTTATCAAAACTGTTTTAGCAAGGTGTTTTGAGACAGGAAACAAAAATTCAAAACTGTCCACAAAGAGAAATATTATTTTTGATAGCAAATAAGTAGGTAGATGTGGCGCATAATGAGGTGGGCTCATTGAAAAAGTTCAGCAGGAAGATGGTCTGGAAAATATGTTGCACCTTGATTCATCAAGGCGAATTCATTGGGTGCAAACGCAAACTCCACATCTATCACCTCGAAAATTCGATCATGTACCTAGTATCAACTTTTTAATAGGGCTCATGCTATTAATTAATAAGTAATACTTACTACTGTCACTACTTCTGCTACTCTCAAGAATTGGGCTCAATGGAATAGTGTCAAATTTCTCGAAAAGGTGGCGTTCATTCACGTCGATCTGATCCATGGCTGAAACATTTTTTTTTCCTGTTAAGTACCTACTTAAGTATCAATTTGATTACCTGTGAGGACATCGCTGCAACAGTAAATGCACATACAGGGAAACACGATCTCATTTCACAATCACCAATCATCTTTTTCTCATCACGCTTTCCAAACTGATTTTTATCCTCGATTTTCTCTCATTTCCTATGAAAATTCATTCAAGACTAAAAAAGTGGGGGGGGGGGGGGGGGGGAAATTCCAATAAAAAACTTCTTTGTAAATTTATGTGGCTAACAAAGGAAACTAGTTGAGAAAAAAATCAAATTTCCGCAGTAAAAATATGTTTTTCATATTTCCAAGCAGATTTTCTAACTAAAAATATAATTAAATTGATCAAAATTAAATGACTAGGTACCGTTGGAAACCTAAAGTGAAATTTCTACCTGATTTTGCCTTTTCTTCAGTTGTTCTAGGCACCTCTGGAATTGCTGGAAATTTGACGAAGTTTTGATGAAGGTAAATTGTACTAATATTCAAGATCCATCAATATTAATCAACCCAGTAATGGATCCGTTAATAAGCAACCAAACAATCCTGTTCAATTTGTAATACCCATTTCCTTGCGTAGAATCTGAAGAATCTATGGTCGAAATTTGATGAACATGTTGATGAAGTTGAAATTCAATTTCAACTTCGTTTTTTTTTTTCAAAAATACATGTTTTACGATAACATAATTATTGATTTGGGTTGTAACTTATACAACTTAAGCCAGTGGGCGAATCCAAATTAAATAGAATAACGATGAATTGAAACCTATTTGAATTAATCTATATCTTAATAAATCTCAGTTGAAGGAAGGAACTACGACACCAACTACTCAGGTTCATAAGAAGGAGATAACACCATGATCCAAGTTGGATAAAATATAATCAAAATGAAATGAATGAATAGTTAGGCAGGTATAACTTAACGAAATGCTAATACTATTAACTAGGTACATTAATTATTTACTAGTCACGCACCTACCTCCTTGTTCACTGCTTTGCAGAAGTCCCATTCAAGTGAGGTCTGAATTACCACCTTTGCAGAACAACTCCAACTGGACCACATATTTGTAAAACCACAAATTAATATGAACACCTACTGTAATAATATGCATTCATTTTCAAGACAAATACTGGACGTTTGCACACCAAAGAAAGACTCGTCTGCCAAGGTTTGGCTCTTAGCTTCCTCTTATCCGTAACAAAACCGATTATCATTTTGGTTGTTTGGACGTGGATTTCGAATGTTCATGTACAATTTCGATGTCACTCATTAACCATTTGGTTCCTCTCTTGCCAAATTTCAGTTCCAAAGGACCATTCTTTGGTGTAGTTATGTGTATTACGAAAGTTACGGTCAGAATTCATATTGGACCAATCAAGGCCTAATCCCGATCACTTTTTTTTTTGTTCAGAAAGGTGGCAATTTGTTCAGACTACGAGTGGAAATTTTTGTTTTGGAGGCTACGAATTTCGTTTATCCCAAAACAGACCACAAGTAGACACGCTGCATGGGAAGACACGGAAGCGATTGGCATTGACACATTTTGAAAAAACCGGCTGCTCTGATGAAGGCGGCAATGTAAAGTAGGAAACTCTGTGTATCTACCTACAGCGAGAAGGCAGGTACAGGCGAAAGTGAGGAATGAACGTGCATTTCTTTCATTCATTTTAAAATTGTAGGACTAATGGAGAGCTTTCCAAAAAGGTGCTATATGATGGGTTGGAAATGGACGAAAAGCGTGCGACGACATGTGGTACACAGGTACCTATGTATTGCCCACTCGCTCCCGCAAGTGGGAACCGAGTGACAGGGAGAAACATATCAGACGACATCACGCGTATTGGTTAATTGAATAATACACCTATGCATTCGCTCAGCAAAACGCTGCAAAGTCCTTGTCACATATGGGTTTATTATTCTATTCGACATACCTACAGAAATGCTGGCAATACATCTATTATTTCTTTCATGTGCAATAATTGAAATAGCTATTTTTTATGGTTTCCACCAACTGTGGTCCGCAAAACACGGATTAGGCTCCTATTTTGACAAACTATCTTTGATAACTGATGGTGCCATTTAATTGTCTGATTTATTTGTTGATATTCATTCTTGTGTTATTATACAAGTTTATGATTATTTAAGACAATTTTCGAGGTTTTTTGACTCATAAAAATGAATTTTGAGAGCTGAAACTTCGCTAGAACCTCAATTTCGATTCTTTGGTCAACATCGATTTCAAATTCGGTCTTCTCGCCCTAAAAAAACACAGAAAAAGATATCTCAAAAGCTCATTTTACTGAAACACCAAAAAACCCTATTTTTACACCCATAACACCCCTGGGTATATTCCGATCGGGCTGCGAAGTGTCGGGACACAACTAGGGCGCAAATGGAGCCTGTGTGCGAAAGAACGAATTTCTTAGACCGAAATTAAAGTAGATAAGGATGATACGGCGGACGGACATTGCATTTTTGGATTCTGCACACCTTGAAACGTAAAAGGAAAAATTTTGAGGGGATGTATAAAAAAAAATTCTGAGCGAATACATGTGTACTGCACTTATTATTCACAGAATAATAAACCAAAATGCAATGTCCGCCCGCCGTACGCCGTATCACGTATATCTACTATATTTCCGGTCTAAAAAAGTCGTTCTTTCGCACACATGCTCCATTTGGGCCCTAGTTGTGTCCCCGAAACTTTTCAGCCAATCGGAATATACCCAGGGGTGTTATGAGTGAAAATGTGTGTAAAAATAGGTACTTTTTGCGTTTTAGCAACATGTTGGTAACATGAGCTTTTAAAGTATAGTTTTTCATGTTTTTGGGGACGAGAAGACCGAATATGAAGTCGATTTTGACCAAAGAGTGGAAAATTGAGTTCTACCAAATGTTCAGCTCCCAAAATTGATTTTTTGAGTCGAAAACCTGGGAAATCGTCTGAAATCACCATCAGTTTGTATAATAGCACTGGAAAAAGTGTCAACACGTGGATCAAGACGATTAAATGGCACTACCAATGATCAAAGATAGTTTAAAAAAAAGGAGCGTAGGTACCTAATTTGTATTTTAGGGGCCAAAATTAATGGAAACCGTCAGAAATAGCTATTTCGATTATTACGCGTGAAAGAAACAATAAATGAACATCCAACATTTCTGTAGGTATGTCCAGTAGAATAATAAACCCATGTGACAAGGACTTTGCAGCGTTTTTCTGTGTTTTTTTAGGGCGAGAAGACCGAATATGAAATCGATTTTGACCAAAGAATCGAAAATTGAGGTTCTAACGAAGTTTCAGCTCCCAAAATTCATTTTTTATGAGTCAAAACCTCGAAAATTGTCTTAAATAATCATAAACTTGTATAATAACACAAGAATTAATATCAAATATCAA
>OX940974.1:15051659-15199213 GCA_954871275.1 Leptopterna dolabrata
TAATAAACCAAAACGTGGGGGGGGGGGGGGGGGGGGGGGGGGTTATGGGACACGCTGTACACATAGGTAGCATTTGGAAAAAAACATGAATTTTAAGGAGGGATTTGGAATCTCCCAAAACAGATTTGGATCTTGGAAATAGAGAAAAAGGTACAAGTAGTAGAATTATTGTAAAAGAAAGAAGAAGAAAGAATTATTCTGAAGAGGGAAGAAGGATTTGTATACCTACATGATCTCTCCCGTAGTCTTAACCATGTGCTCTGGGTCCTCTTTTAGGACTGGTTTTCTGCTTATTTTTCAAAAATTGTAGCGAAGTCAATTATTGTTTTTAGGTCTAGAAGCCAAGCAGGGAGTTTGCTGAACGAAAACAAAAGACCCGGGCGATCTCAATCAGGTCTCCATCACATTTGTCTTGAGTAAGAGCAGTAGAGTGGAGAAAATGTTTTGCCTCTTCTCTTACACTCAAGTTCCTATATTATTTTCAACTGGAGTGTCAATGGATAATGGAGAGAAGGTGGCTTACACCCAGCATGAAACCTGTATGTTCCATCACACGGTAGTTCCAGGATATACCAAAGAGAAGTGGAGACAGGATTTACTACTGAGTACCGAGACAAGCAGGTAAATGATTGATGAATGAACGATATATGCTAGTCCGGTAAAGTTTTAACACTTGTTGTAAATTAGTATTCGTTTTTGTTAAGTGAGAATGTCTGTCAGCAAAAAATGTATCTGGAAATGTAAATGTAACATTTTAGGAAAATCTGTTGAAGAGGAAAAGGGAACTGATGAAGGTGCATATTTTTTTCACCGAAACCGGTACCTATTCGACATCTAAGGATAAACGACCGAGGGTGAACAGAAGGTAGTTTTTATTTCTTCAAATCAAGAGGGGCAGGGCAACTACGCTGAATCAAGCCAGTAATAATTATAGTGAGCAAGAACATTGTACGAGTACCTACAAGTAAGTACCGACATACCTACTGAACATTTTGAACCCATAAGTAGGTATCATCGGAAATTCGCTGAAACAGGGGTTTATGCATTTTTCAGTAAGCTGTTTGATTTTGGGAAAGGTGGAGCTCAAAATATAGGGCCAAATGCAGGACCTACCTGAGATTGAGAGCGTAGTGTACTGTACGACAAAGTGGGTTACTGTGGCTACTTTTCAGTGAAGAAATCACGAAAAATAGGCATCACGAATAGTAATCGTAGAGTCATCTAACCAGTGACTAAACAAGAATACATTACCAAAGGGAAAATTAAAAAACAAATTAGAAAATATGGTCAGAAATGCATACAAATCAACACGTGTCCCCCCCCCCCCCCCCCCCCTCACCTGATTTTAAGCATAATTCCAGGCCTCGTAGGTAGTTCAACTAATATGTTCTTGATAGGTAGGAAAGAACCTAACTGTATTCTGATGGAAAATAATAACAATAATAATAAAATGGCAGGTGGTAGCAATGAATCTGAGATGCCAATAACGCTTTGATACCTAATGCAGTCTTATAGTACCAAGGCGCTAAAATTCAAACCAGGGTAGCAGCTACCAAGATTCGTGTTTTTAGAAGGCATGCGCTAATAGCAGGATTACTTACAAGGTATCTACTTACTTGGAATTAGAATTTCGAAGGAGCCTGATGGATTTCAAAATGGAATGGATCTGCAACTAGTGTACAGAACCACTGAAATGAACTGATCCCATATCGGAGAAGGAAAGAAGGGGCCAGGCAGTCGTGTGAGGCAGGAAAACAGCTTCCAGATTCATCCTGCTCCACTCAGGAAACAGACCAAGACCTACCAACCAGAATGAACCTGTACACAATGTTGGCAAATAACGAAATTACTGCACTGGTGATGGGCCCTCCTACCATGAAATAACTGTAAGCAGAAAGCTGTCCCTGCGTTTTCCTGTTGCAAAATTCGTTCTGGTTTTGAGCAATGTCCAAGTAACAAAGAACGGAAAAACGCCGCAAAGTTCATCACATGGGTTCATCACATCGTCACATGGGTTTATTATTCTATTCGACATACAGAAATGCTGAAAATACATTTATTGTTTCTTTCAGTGAAATAGCTATATTGCTGATCATTTCCACGAATTTTGGCCCCCAAAAACACGAATTAGGCTCCTATTTTTGCCAAATTATCTTTGATCAGTGATACTGCCATTATTGTCTTGATTCGCCTGTTGACACTACTTCTAGTGTTATTATACAAGTTTATGTTGATTTCAGACGATTTCCCAGGTTTTTGACTCATAAAAAATGAATTTTGGGAGCTGAACCTTCGTTACAACCTCAATTCTTCACACTTTGGTCAAAATCAACTTCATATTCGGCCTTCTCGCCCTAAAAAACATGGAAAACGATACCTCACAAGCTCACGTTCACTAAAACCTCAAAACCCCTATTTTTACACCCTTTTCTCACCCGTAACACCCCTGGGTGTATTCCGATCGGGCTACCGTGCTTCGCAGCGCAAATGTGTTCTCAAATTGGGGACCTAAATTGTGTGCGGAAGAACGATGATTTTAGACCAAATGTTAACTAAGGCTGAAACTTCATTAGAACCCCAATTTTCCACTCTCTGGTCAACTAAAAAACACGGAAAACGATATCTCACAAGCACACGTTTCTAAAAAACACAAAAAAACGAACATTTCTACCCCTATTTTTCACCCACAACACGCCTGGGTATATTACGATCGTGCTGCAAAGTTTCGGGACACAACTAGGGCCCAAATGGAGCAAAATAATGAATTTTTATAACCTAAATTAAAGTAGATATGGGCGGACGGCGTACGGCGGACGGACAGCATTTTTGGAATCTACACGCCTTGAAACGTAAAAGAAAAAATTTTGAGGGGGTGTTATAAAGATTTTTCCTGAGCGAATACATAGGTGTATTATTCAAAGGATAATAAACCAAAAAGTTCAGGTCATGCAGCATTACCATTTATGAGCGATTTTTTGAAGTGGGGCCTGTACTCTTGTACCTCTGGGCGATTTTTGAAAAACACAGCTTATAGCGCTAAAATAGATACTTTTCTACTCCCGGAAATTTTACATTTTCTTATAGAGTAGGCAGTTCGTACCTACCTATCTGGCTATAAAACTCCGAAAAACAAATCGCACTAATCACAGGAGCCGATTTAAGAACGTGTGTAAATCCTCTACAGGCCAGAGGCAAGTACAATATTGCTGAGCTCGAGGTTAGGGCTTAGTCCTAGATTAAATGGTGATAGTCCGGGTTTAATAGAAAAATACGTTACCGAGACTCAGATTATATTTGGTCCTGGACTATGCCTAGATCCAGGGTCAATTTCTAGACCTCGACTGATTTTAAACCCAGACTTCGTGAAACGACTTGCTGGGTTCAAATTCGACATAAACCATGAATAATTTTTAATTCTGGAGCCTTGCTGAGCTCCCAACAGTAGGTAGGTACTTAGTCCAGAATTAAATGTTGGTCCTGGGCTCATTTTGGCCCTGATTTTTAATCCCTCCCTTCTCCAGAATTATCTCTTTGATCCCAGAGTTTATCTGCTGGGTCAAGAGGTTTCTTTTTTAGGTTTTCGTTCGTGTTTGGTAGTTTGTGTTTTTTAACTTTAATGGAGTACCTAGACTACATACCAGATGACGTTCGGAGGCCCAGGTATGACAGGGAATCCAATCCATTTGATGACCTCTGGGACGTAGATTTTAAAGACAGATACAGACTCTCAAAAGAAAGCGTTAGAGACTTTATAGAAATGGTGGCAGAGTTTATGGATATGCCAGACTCTCGAGCCCCTCATACCACACCTGTGTGGAAGGTTTTGGTAGCGGTAAGGTTTTTTGCCGAAGGAATCCTCCACCAAGAAACTGGTGATTTGCCGGGAGTCTCAGAAGCAACAGCTTGTCGTTGCGTGCACCAAATCGCTGGATGTATAGCGAGAAACTTAAGGCGGAGATTCATAGTATTCCCCACGGGGGCATATGCTACCCAAACGAAGACAAAATTCTTCGAGAAATATGGATTTCCGGGAGTTCTGGGTTCCTTGGATGGTACCCACATCCGCATACGGTTTCCTGATACTCCCGACAAAGAGTGTTGTGGTTTGAAATGAATGAGGTAGTGGCGAAGTTTGGATGAGTGAGTGAGAGTGATGGATGAGAAGGTGCAGAATCTAGCGCCTAAAAGGTTAACACCTATGGCAAAGCAGGGAGGTTACCACCACTAAAGACGCTAGAGGGTTTTGCCCAGTGGTTGCCACTCTTGGTCGGTTATCACCGTACCGGTTCCACCAGTCTGGGATCTTTTTGGTAAAAGGTAAGGAGGCGTGAGAGGAGAGAAGTCATCGACTTTAGGTTCGAGCGTAGAATGAAGAAACGGGTGAGAACGACAGGTTTTTATATGGCCCTTTCCCACCCTCCCCCAGTCGTTGAGGGATGGTGGGAAGGAGTAGGGTTTTGCCTGCAGCCGGTCACGTGCGCCTCTTCATTCACCTGGTTTATTTTGTGCAATCTTGATATGAAATACAAAGTGATGTAGGGGAGGATATCACGACAAAGTGTGATGATGTGCTTCAATTAATGTTATGTGATGTTGTGATGCTGATCTCAAGATCACCAACATTGTAGCGAGGTGGACAGGTAGCACACACGACTCGAGAGTCTTCGGCAACTCGGCTCTAGACGCCTACTTCGAGAATAATCCTCAGATCAGGGGCTTCTTGTTGGCCGACAGCGCCTACCAGCACAGCAGGTGTGTTATAAATATGTACCTACTGTTACAGTAATTTATTAATAATATTTATTCTCTACCTAGTGAAGCTACTCCCGAATTATTGATGTAGTACAAGGTTATCACCTTTTTGTGCATAACTAAGTGCATAAAACTTCTCTTGTAGGTTTTTGATGATACCAATTGCTGAGCCTCGACACCCGCTGAAGAACGCTACAACTAAACATTATCAAGCGCCAGGTCCACAACAGAGCGGACGTTTGGCAAATGGAAGAACAGGTGGAGGTGCAGAACTCGTAGAACTCTCTTCGGTTTAGCACAACAAGAAATTGCATAATTATAATAGCATGTGCGGTTACGGGATGACAGAGAGGAATGGGAGGACTCAGATCAAAATGAAGACGAGGATCTGACAGACAGCGAGTGGAACGAATATGTTGTCCCTGAAGCATAAATATTCAAGTCCCTGTAGTAAAATTTAATTCGTCACTTTTTCCAATGACTTTGCTGTAGGTACATAATTTTAATAAATTGATGTTTTGATCTTTCAAATTTAATACGAGAAGTGATTGTAACTACTATAAATTCTTTCTACCCAAAAGCATCGGGAAAGCGAGTGGCACCTAGCGAGTTGAAATACCTACCCACGCAATAGCTCATAAAAAATTTGCTAAACTCCTGTTTTGCTACAGCCGACTTCAAACTCGCATTTTGATAAGGGGGGGTAGGTATGTATAATCATGTATACAACTGCTTGCTTCATGGTAACCACTATATAAATATATTTTAAAACAAATTTAATCATTAATTTAATAATTAAAACATAGAATATTGCAAAGGCTCTAGAAATATGAGTAGGTACAGTCAGTCGAAACCTTTAGGAATTAGAACTAGTGTAAGGAACAACGAGTCAAACATATTTCTAATGAATACTGATAAAATAATGAAATTAGCTTATAGTATGGTACTTCACACAATATCACAGATCGAATGAATATTGCACATAACGCAATATTAATGAAGGTGAAAACATGAAGTGAACTTGTAAAAAACCAACGCCAACAGCAAAAAATATTACCTACTCCCTGAACATAAAAGTTAAAAATGGGCAGAAAACTACAATCAAATTTGATAGAAAAATGGTCAAAATTGTGCAATTACTTTCTGAGTACTGCAATCAAGATTCAATATGGTGGAACTAAAAATGTTAGAAACTTGCAGTGTTATCTTTACCTACTACTCTTCGTCATCACACTTAACGAATTCTTCATTGCAAAATTCCTGTGAATTGTTATTATTGTCTTCCACAATCTCTTCATTGTTTGCCGGAATAACAAAATTGGTTTGACTTATATTGAAGATCATTTGTTGCCAGTACTTTTGTTCTAGCTGCTCCTCTTTTAAAAGGTCATGCGAGTTTCGTGTTACTGTTCGGCGAAAGAAGTTACTTTTCTTGACGTTTTTCATGGTGGAGTTTGTTTTCTCCTTTGGTGTGGAACAGCAGGCGTTGCTGTCGTAAAGCTGCGTCCACACTATGCCGGGCGGCAAAGCCGCCCGGCGTTGCGTTCGGGCCGGCACGTCCACATTGTACTCTGCAGTGTGGACGCTCCCGTGGCTCGGCTTGGGCTTCGGGCCGGCTTTTACGGTCAGTCTCATCATGAGTGTCAACGACGACGATGCCGTTCTTGCTGCTGCAGGTGCAGTGATCATCGCAGCTGGAGCTCAAAGCCTCCGAAGAAGACCACGGCGGATTTTTCTTTCCACCTCATCCTTGTCTACACCAAACGACACTGCGATCTCCATGAATCCGTCGTGGCGTTTGTTTTTCTCCTTGTAGTCGCGGTGGGAACTGTCCCACAAGTTGGGACGGTCCCTGTAGAGCTCGATGAGCGACAGAGTTTCCTCATCGGACCACTTTTTCACCATATTTCTCAAAAATATCACCAGCACACCCGCACTTGATCCGCTTCGGATGAAAACTGAAATGAATGCTTAAAGCCGCGGCGGCTCCTTTGATCCCGATCGGCACGAGGCGGGTTCGATTCGGGCCGGCTTTCGGCTTTCGGGGAACCCGGGCGGCACGTCCATACTTCTTCGGCTTTGCTGCCCGGCCTGTGCCGGCCCATGCCGCCCGGCATAGTGTGGACGCAGCTTTACAACTCGTACAGATGCTGAAAGGGAGTCCCAAGCAGAAGGAAAATGTTGGACCTCTTGATAACGCACGTCACCTAACACAATTTTTTAAAAACGTTACAAACTCAAATTAAATAAGGGTTTATTATTTGTAAGGATTACTAGGAAGGGGTTGGGAGGGGCGGCAGTGGTGGGGAAGTGGGATTGAGACATGAGCGCGCCACCGTAGTTAGTTAGTTAGTAGTTGTGTTATGCCCGTCCTGTTATGTGTGTACCGTTGTGGAATAAAATATCAGTTGAACATTCAGTAGTATTACTTCCGTAGCTCACCCTGACAAATTCAGAAGTGGGATAGTGACAAACAAATTAGTTTGGAGTTAATTGTGAAAAGTGGTTAAGTTTTTCGTGAGAAGTGCCATTCTTTTCTTGGCGTTGACTGTTGCCTGATCCCTCGGACTAGTGCGGATAATCATGAGTACGGAAAGTTTGAACCTCACATGTGAGTTGATCGACTCCATGAAACTTCCGGAACTGAAAAATCAGTTGAAAAAGAAAGGTTTCAAGCCCACAGGTAAGAAAGCTGAACTTGTGTCTGGATTGAAGGCCTGGTTGATGTTGGAGGAATCAAGGGTTGAGGACGGCCATGTTGGAGGAGGTGAGGAGGACGAGACGGACGTTGATGAAGAGGGGGAAGGAAGACAGAGCGCCTGGTCTCGGCAAACTTCAGATACCGAGAAGGAGGACCCTGAAGGTGATACCAACCTAAAACGAAGACAACGAAAACAAACCTCGCCGCGCCCTCACTTCGCCTTTACCTTTCGAGATATCGAAGACACAGTACCGAAATTCGATGGTTCCGGTTCTATGCCCATCAAAAAATGGTTTGAGGAGATCCAAGAGCAGAAGGCGTTGTACGGTTAGAACGAAACCCAAACGCTGGTTTATGCAAAAAAAAACTCCGTCACAGGGCTCGCGCGAAAATTTCTTTTGGGTGAAAGAGGATTTACTTTATTAATAAAATTCAGGAAAGTTATGTTGGATGAATTTGATGATAAACATTGTGCTGCGGACATCCATTCTGTTTCATCAAGCCGTCGAATCAGAAAGGAGGAGTAGTCCAGTCAAACGGTGGTTTTAGCGAATTTTCAAAGAAAATGAAGCTATTGCAATGGCTTCGAAATTTAAATAATATAAATTTTTGGAAATTTTCTTCATAGAAATCCGTTTCAGACCATTCTAAAACGATTCCTGAAATTTAACACTTTTTTATATGTATATATATATATATATATATATTTATATATATATTTATTTATATATGTGTCACTCCAGACGATAACTCTCGATAGAATTGAGATAAACAGCTCAAATTTGCACAAAAAATCTATCTTGGCAATCGAAAGGCTAAGTTCGAAGATGGGCGAAATTGGCCTACTCTAAGGAGGGTTTTGGCGCATTTAAAGTGCGCAAAAATTACCCAAAAATCCCCAAAATGTTATTTTCCAACAAGTGACCCCTCATTTTAAAGGTTTTTGCACGCTGAACACGATGGTGGAATCGGATTTTAGATATCTTGATCCGTTCTCAAATTAGAGCATTTAAAGTGCGCAAAAATTACCTAAAAATCCCCAAAATGTTATTTTCTAACAAGTGACCCCTCATTTTAAAGGTTTTTGCACGCTGAACACGATGGTGGAATCGGATTTTAGATATCTTGATCCGTTCTCAAATTAGAGCATTTAAAGTGCGCAAAAATTACCCAAAAATCCCCAAAATGTTATTTTCCAACAAGTGACCCCTCATTTTAAAGGTTTTTGCACGCTGAACACGATGGTGGAATCGGATTTTAGATATCTTGATCCGTTCTCAAATTAGAGCATTTAAAGTGCGCAAAAATTACCCAAAAATCCCCAAAATGTTATTTTCTAACAAGTGACCCCTCATTTTAAAGGTTTTTGCACGCTGAACACGATAGTGAAATCGGATTTTAGATATCTAAATCCGTTCTTAAATTAGAGCATTTAAAGTGCGCAAAAATTACCCAAAACTAGGATAATCTTTAAACTCTTACCCCCACCCCCTTAGAGTGGTCAGATTGAAAAATGTGAGAAGTATTAATTGAAGACGAGAGTTCGAAGCAAAAAAGGGGGAGGCAAACGATTAGTACAACTCCTTGAATTTACCCACAGCGATCAAATAAATAAGCACTTAGTACAATTACGTAATAAACAAACGGTAGAATCAGGATGGACAAAACGTACAAATTAAAATAAATACGAAGAGAATATACATAGAAAACCAAATTTTAGACCGAAGTTTTCCTTTATTCAAAACCATAGCCATTAATTCGAATATTTCTTTGAAAATTCGCTCATTAAGTCATGCTGCATGACTGATTTTTATTTTTTACGTAACAAAATTGAGGTAGTAGGTTTTTTAACTGATTATTATGTTTTTTGGGTTGCTGAATCCGAATTTCAAGTTTTCTGCCTCCTAGCTGGTCGGCGTCAGGTCGAAAAACGCCAAAAACCTCGAAATTTCGGACGTTGTCTCGGTTTTTCGCTTATATCTTGGGAACGAAGGATCTTACGTAAATAGCCACTCTAATCAAAGTTGAAGAGCATAAAATTCTGCGTCGAATGATATCCCCAAGTTTCATTATCGACCAATTTATAAGGCCGCAATCGACGATCAAAAAAAGCCAATTTTTTCCAACTTTAGTGAAAACTGCAATAACATGAATTTTAGACGTCTGTGATTCGTGAATACTCATTCGATATGAAAAACTCATAATCGTCAGCTGTCGGTTTGTATATATTGTCAGGCCGTGATGGTAGCTCTTCAACTGAAAATATAAACATTGAGTTATTTGTCTATAAGGAGACATGGCCCATGAACCACATCAGTGCGTAAATGTATGAAATTCGAATTGAACGCAGGTGAATTTTAATGGTACCTTGCAAATTTCGGATGGCTTGACCTATGAACGAAGTGTCGTCTTCTTCTGCTTCTTCATCTTCGAGGTCAGCTGTTATGTCCACATTTGTGCATGCATTGGTACAGTTGATGCAGAGTCGGGTGCAGAACAGGCCTGCACGCCTACAGCCGCAATGCCCACCACAGTGAGTGCGGCACTTGCAGGATATCGACTGCATCAATTTGTCAGGAGCTGGGGGTTTTAGGGTTGTTACTGGGAGCAAGCCGTTTTTGCTCGCCTTCCATCCCCACAGCTCTGGAGCCAGACTGTTTCCAAGCCACTGCTGCACTTGGAAATACACCCGCAAGCTATGCTGGTGGGCTGCAGCAGCAGTGGGGGGGGATGGAAGCTATGTTGCTCGAGACTTTGAATGCAGATGTCACGAAAGATCACGAAGAGATCACGAAAAAATAACTTTGGATGGACTACGCTACAAGCAGTACGTGACATCTTCATTCAAAGTCTCGAGCAACATAGCTTCCATGCCCCCCACTGCTGCTGCAGCCCACCAGCATAGCTTGCGGGTGTATTTCCAAGTGCAGCAGTGGCTGGGAAACAGTCTGGCTCCAGAGCTGTGGGGATGGAAGGCAATCAAAAACTGCTTGCTCCCAGTAACAACCCTAAAACCCCCAGCTCCTGACAAATTGATGCAGTCGATATCCTGCAAGTGCCGCACTCACTGTGGTGGGCATTGCGGCTGTAGGCGTGCAGGCCTGTTCTGCACCCGACTCTGCATCAACTGTACCAATGCATGCACAAATGTGGACATAACAGCTGACCTCGAAGATGAAGAAGCAGAAGAAGACGACACTTCGTTCATAGGTCAAGCCATCCGAAATTTGCAAGGTACCATTAAAATTCACCTGCGTTCAATTCGAATTTCATACATTTACGCACTGATGTGGTTCATGGGCCATGTCTCCTTATAGACAAATAACTCAATGTTTATATTTTCAGTTGAAGAGCTACCATCACGGCCTGACAATAATATATAATACAAACCGACAGCTGACGAGCCTGTGCCTGGGCCGTCGTCCTCACAATATATCCCTGTGCCAGGACCTTCCACAGCAAAGCGACAGAGGTTTTGTGAACAATTGCCATGAACACCAGGTATTTTCTATACATTTCCTATACATTTTCTATACATTTTCCATACCTGATATTCTTATAATAATTTCCTTTTCCAGTTGACGAATGGAACCTCCCAAAACTATTACTCATACCTCGTCGGAACGTCATTTTTTAAAAATATATATATATATGTACAAAAATATTATGTAGGTGTACAATTTTTTAGATTTGTTACACTATTATAGATAAGTTATAGCGCAGTAGTAAGTAAATACATTTTTAAGAACAGGCAGAGTTGTATTTGTTGAAACCCTTCATATTGGTCACATGAGCGTTTGGAGAAAAAATTGCAAAATTGTTGCTATATATTTATATAGGTTGGTCCAAATTTAAAATTTAGGTGCTTGCTGAACGCAGAATTTTTTTTCATATCGAATGAGTATTCACGAATCACAGACGTCTAAAATTCATGTTATTGCAGTTTTCACTAAAGTTGGAAAAAATTGGCTTTTTTTAATCGTTGATTGCGGCCTTATAAATTGGTCGACAATGAAACTTGGGGATATCATTCGACGCAGAATTTTATGCTCTTCAACTTTGATTAGAGTGGCTATTTACGTAAGATCCTTCGTTCCCAAGATATAAGCGAAAAACCGAGAGAACGTCCGAAATTTCGAGGTTTTAGGCGTTTTTCGACCTGACGCCAACCAGCTAGGAGGCAGAAAACTTGAAATTCGGATTCAGCAACCCAAAAAACATAATAATCAGTTAAAAAACCTACTACCTCAATTTTGTTATGAAAACGTCACTTCTGAACACCATTTGACTGGACTAGAGAGCGCATGAGTATTTTTTGAATATGCGGGAATTAAGTCAAGGACTCGTTGACAACAAATCGCTCATACATTACGTTGTTTGTGGTATATCCAACCCTTACGATAAGTCGATGTTATGCGGAGCTCGTGACCTTGCCAATTTTAAGGAAAGGTTGCGATCCTATGATCGATTGAAAGAAAGTAAAAGGAGCGATAGGAATTCTGATGATTATAAGTTTTCGACATCAAAGTCCTACGGTAGTACGAGTTCGTCGTTTCCTGCTATACAACGATGCTACAACTGTGGAAGTGATGACGGACATCGAGCTGCCCAGTGCCCTAAACCCAAGCGACCGCCTGGTTCCTGTTATCGTTGTTCAAGTATGGAACATATGATCAAGGACTTTCCTCTCAAGAAAGAAGAATCATCTACGCGTCGGGAAACTTCAGGCGTGTCATTGGTGGAGCCTACTGTTTCTGCCCCGTACATTGTCGACGTCGAATTCCGGATTCTTCCCACTACGAGGGTAACTGCTATCATCGATACAGGTAGCCCCTTTTCTTTAATTTGCGAACGGTTTGTTCCCGTTTCGTTGCGCAAACCTTATGATGGTAGAGTGAATTTGGTTGGTATTAATAAATCACCTTTGACTATTTTGGGAGAATTTTTGGATACCGTAAAAATCCAAAATTGCGATTTAAATTTGAATTTTCTTGTTGTTCCTGACCATGCCATTTTACATGGATGTTTGGTGGGCCGTAACCCTTTTCAGGGTAATACTGTCACTGTTGCGATTGAAGATGATAAAATTTTTTTGCGTCCAGTAACCCCTTCTATGTTTTGTCAGGAACTGCTTAATATAGACGTAGAAGTACTGAGATACTGGACAAGTTTTTCTTAAGGAGTGCCTGCCGAATCAAAGCGAACTACTAAAGAAAAACGGTGATTTTAAGAAAATCTTCAAATTTTTAAATTTCGCCATTTTTTTACCAGTTAGGCCAGACTAAAAAAATCGGATTTTGTATCAAAGAGATGGGAAATTTAACGCTCCTTCCAACGGTATTCTCAGATTTTATTTTACATAATAATTTAAGGGAGTTAGATCCGTTTTACAGAGACAAGGTCGAGAAGACGAAAAAAATCTTAAAAGTGAAAAAAGTCGGATTTTTAGTTGAGTAAGAAAAAAACTCTCCGAGGCATTTTTTGTTGCAAATTACCAGTAGAATCGATTCCCTGAGTTTGTTACATAGTTACACTAGACACCCTGTATATTTCTAGATACCTACATAGTATGTAGGTAGTTTTTCAAAAGTAATATTGTTTGGTGTCGTTGAATACTATTTTCGACACCCTGAATCAAATAGAATCACAATTCAGAGCTCCATCTCTCGCCCTTGTAGAGATGCAGTGACTCACTTATCCTCTGCACTGCCAGTAATGCCCATGGAATGATTTGAAATTTGGGGCGTGTGCGGGTTGGATTACAGATGGGCCCGTATCGATTTTCTCAAATTCCGACACTCGTGACACTTGATGAAGGTTGTAATGGTGATCGTCTCATTTTTTGGTTTATTATTTTCAATAATGAACCTTTGGAATCGAGCATGAAAAAAAAAAAAAAAAAAAATTAACCTCCCCCCCCCCCCTCAAAATTTGATGGTTTACGTTTCAAGGTATGTAGAATCCGAAAATGCAATAAAAAATGTCTGTCTGTCCGCCGTACTACGCACTTTTCTTAGTTACCATGAACCAAATTTAATGAAATTTGGTTTGTAGGTCCCATTTGGGGTGTAGCTGGTTCTCGAAGCTCGGCGTTACTGTCAGGTGAAAGGGGTTGAAATTTGCAGAACGCCGTAGGTCGGAAACTTTCAATAGAAGGGTATAGTTTTTTTACGTTAGAACTAACGAATTTTTCGAGACCACTTGGAGCATTTTACGACCAGTCGTTCGTTCGTTTGTACCAAAAAGCTTCGACAACATGATCAAACGGTATGAATCTGGCCCAGATATCACTGCTAGGGAGCACCTGATTATAATCACGGATGGCTGTATGAAGTCGAGTTGGTTGTTCTATGATATTATTTCATTTGAAGATTGATGGCTCTTTAGGGTTTTGTTGATAGGTACTTCCGTAACTTGAACAAACGTTGAAGTATTATTGATGGGCAAATTATTACACAACGGTAAATTATTACTCAAATATTAATTATTGCACAACAGTTCATTATACTATCTACATAGAAGGGGCACCTACACAGGTAAATTATTACACAGCGGTTTATCATTTGCCTCATGCTTCATGAATAACTACAAAATAATATTAGTGACTGAATTATTGAATCCCGCGCATTTGTATGAAACTTCAATTCCTGGGCCAGCTCCAGTAATCCATTTACGGCTTTCCTGGGGGGGGGGGGGGGGGGGGGGGGTTTGAGGGTATTGACCGCAGAAAACAGTGATCTACAAAGAAGGGGCATCTATGCAGGTGGGTCCAACTGCTGTCTATACCGTTGTGTAATAATTAGCAGCGTTTTTTCCCATCTTATTATCTTTATTTAGTCAGAATTTGGTAAGTTCCTGTTAATTCATACTTATCTCCTCAACAATTAAGTGGGAGTATTCACCCACGTCCCTCCATTTTGGGATATGGTTATCACCACGCCGACACGTACCAATCTCCCACACGTAGCTCC
This sequence comes from Leptopterna dolabrata, assembly GCA_954871275.1. Classification (NCBI taxonomy): domain Eukaryota; kingdom Metazoa; phylum Arthropoda; class Insecta; order Hemiptera; family Miridae; genus Leptopterna; species Leptopterna dolabrata. Next base: position 15,066,084 of record OX940974.1, read on the forward strand.
TGTTGCACAAGGCGGAATCGTACCACTGTTTATAAACACTGCCTAAAACTTTGTTTTTGCGTTGTTTCTCCTACAAGAGCTGAGAGAACTGAAGAGAGGAGTTCTACAAAGCTTGAGGGGTAGCAATGCGACTTGAGGAGTGCGACAAGCAGTTGAAGTGGTACCATGGGAGATGGGACTTTAGATGCCAAGGTCCCCAAACGGTTACCACCAGACTGGGGGCTATACAGTATTGGAGATATGCTAGGGCAGGTACTATCAAGGTACCTGTTGTGATCGGCTGCTCCTCCACAACCTACACTATGTGTAGACATGTTTTCTCTCAGAGTGGGGACCCCCCGACCCCCCTCTGATCATGTCAGGGGGCTATAAAAGAGCCGAGTGCCAATAATAAATTAACCATTCTCAATCAAGCGATCGACTCGTCTGTTCTCCTCCTCAATCACTACACTGGTGACCCCGAGTGGTGACACGCAGCGCACAGCCTCCGCCCGCCGTCTGCGACCGCGGTGCGACGACAGCGACTTCCGACGACGAACAACGCCGCTCAGCGCCCGCCGACCGTCTGCGACGAGCCCCACCTCCGCAGCACTACGCCCGGCACACGCGCCCCACTCCGACGCCCCACCCCGACGCCAGCGTCAACGGAGACCGCAGCGACTCCCCGCTTCACCGCCCTACCACGCGTTTTCTATATAACGCTCACGGACGCCTGCGAGAGACTCACTTCCTGACGACACCTCTCCGGGACTGGCGCCTACAAAGAGAACGAAAAACGCTGCAAAGTCCTTGTCACATGGGTTTATTATTCTATTGGACATAGCAACAGAAATGTTGGCTGTTCATTTATTGCTTCTTTCATGCGTAATAATCGAAATAGCTATTTCTGATGGTTTCCATTAATTTTGGCCCCTAAAACACAAATTAGGTACGTTTTTTTTTTTTTTTTTAAACTATCTTTGATCATTGGTAGTGCCATTTAATCGTCTTGATCCACGTGTTGACACTTTTTCCAGGGTTATTATACAAACAGATGGTGATTTCAGACGATTTCCCAGGTTTTTCACCCATAAAAAATCAATTTCGGGAGCTGAACATCTGGTAGAACCTCAATTTTCTATTCTTTGGTCAAAATCGAGTTCATATTCAGTCATCTCGTCCCCAAAAACATGAAAAACGATACCTTAAAAGCTCATGTTACCAACATGTTGCTAAAACGCAAAAAGTACCTATTTTTACACACATTTTCACTCATAACACCCCTGGGTATATTCCGATCGGGCTGAAAAGTTTCGGGACACAACTAGGGCCCAAATGGAGCATGTGTGCGAAAGAACGACTTTTTTAGACCGAAAATGAAGCCTGTACACGTGATACGGCGGACGGCGTACGGTGTACGGCGTACGGCGGACGGACATTGCATTTTTTGAATCTAGGCACCTTGAAACGGAAAACAAAAAATTTTGAGGGGGTGTTATAAAAATTTTTTGCTGACCGAATACATAGGTGTATTATTCACAGAATAATAAACCAAAAACGGACCCGAAACCACCGACACTCGCAGAAACAACTCCACCGACATCAACGCTCCAGCTCCGGCCGTACGACCCTGCATTCCCGCACGTCTGATTCGCCCAACTCGAGATCACATTGACTCACGAAGGCCTCACGACGCCGCATGCTAAATTCGCCCGCCGACTCCGTAGAGCCCTCCCGGCCGACACACCGCAACGCGTAGAACATCACATCGTCACGAAGGGACCTCCATGCCACGCGAAACTTCGCCGAATATCACTGGACCTTAACGCGAAAGCGTCGGCCTATTTCGGCGAATTACTAGCGGCTGGCATCATCGAACGACAACAGCTACCGGATATCGAAAACTCGCCCTCTGGCCGCACACGCACCGTCCGACGGCTCACCGCCTTACTCCGAACCGACTTCCGACGACGAGCTACCGTCAGTTCTCGCCCGTAGAGCACACCCGGCCGACACCTCGACCCCGCTCAACCGGCAGCTTTTTCAGCGAGCCCTTCTAGACAGCCTTCGCCTTCACCTCGAAACTACGAAACTCGCTGCTCTCGCCGATCGCCTCACACCCTTCGCCCCCCCTCCTCGAGTGGCTACCGTCACCGAAGAGGTTCGTGTGATTCGAATAGACGACAACAGCTACCGCCGACGCAGCCACGACCGACCACACGCCGCGCGACGAACGGCTCGTGTTTCTACCGCCGCACATGGGACCCCCCCGAGTATAAAAAAGCCGCACCCCATGCACCTGGCGCCCGCAACAACGCCCCGCCCTATCAGCCGCCACGGCCGTACCCACGCACTCAACCTACACCCCGGCTCTTCATACGCTGCAAACGTACCTACCGCCCCCAACGACAACGACCCGGACAGCCACAACGGACCACCGCAACCAGCACACGCACCTCCCACGCCCGACAACCGCTACCGCAACGGCACGAAGAACAAAATTTAACTAAATACTTTACTTAAATTCTGGGGGGAGCAGTGTTGTGATCGGCTGCTCCTCCACAACCTACACTATGTGTAGACATGTTTTCTCTCAGAGTGGGGACCCCCCGATCCCCCTCTGATCATGTCAGGGGGCTATAAAAGAGCCGAGTGCCAATAATAAATTAACCATTCTCAATCAAGCGATCGACTCGTCTGTTCTCCTCCTCAATCACTACAGTACCCAATCTAGTTAAAATATTGGACGAATCATCTGCAACAAATTTCATAAATGAGAACCAATTTCATATGGTTTAAAATTTCATTTGTCATACCTAACGTAGATACCTAATATTTTTAAATTCCATAGTCCAAATCCTAATATCCACATTATAAACCTTTGAATATCTATCATACCAGCAGTCATAGGGTGATTTTTAAACGTTTTCCTACGTGTTTGCAAAGTTATTTTATACGAGTATATTCATGTAACATTTCGGTTTGGACCACAGTCGACTTCTGTGTTAGCTTTTACAGGAAATCACAGCTTTATGCATGTAGAAACGAATCCTGAAAAATTGGCTCCAGCAACGTAGGTAACGTGCACGAAAATTATAATTTTCATAATTATTACCAGCGAATGTTTGAAGAAAATAGATGTTTTTAGTTCTATACCTACCCTCACCGCCGTGTTCACTTAAGCAGATATTAGAAAAAATTAACCTTTTGAGGACGAAAGCATCGCACCGATGCTAACCTCCCAACTCCCCATGGGACGATCATCTGTTTCCTCATTTTCCTGTTGTGGACGAAAGCATCGGTCTGACGCTGAATTCTGAAGTCTCTTCTACTGGACGAGTAATAGTTTGGCGCCAACCTTCTCTGAGACGAGGGAAAAATGGTGTTCCCAATTGATTCTGATTCACCAGTACAAATAATCATTTTTTATTGGAAAAAATTGAAACTAATTATTATTTTTTCTTCCTAGCGTTCACTGATGAGCATACTTAATTCTATTTCGACGTATAAAATATTGATACTGAATTTGAAATATTACTATTCTTTGTATAAAAGTGACGTTGTTCAGAAGCATCATTTTCACTATCTTCTTTTCTGCTAATAAGAATGATGAACTACGAATGATTTGATGGTTGAACTATTTAAAATTTAATGAAGTTTAGGAACATGGCAAAACTTTTTTTTTTAATTCCGTAAATCTTCTGGAGTAGGTAATACCACTCAAAACAAGTCCTGGGTACGAACTAATTCACTCGCGGCGAAATCGTGGAAACCCATTTCAAAGAAAAACGGAGTTATTGAAAAAATAGTATATTTCCACTTATACACGAAAAACACTGTTATACCGGTTTCGGTGATCAAACCATCGTCAGTAACAATAACTGTAACTCCGTTTTTCTTCGAAGTCCTGGGTGCAGAGCAGAGTTCCCTGGGCAGGTCTTGCAATAAAATCGTGTAGTTTTCCGCTGATTCGGCAAACTGCAGATCCTGCACGAAGAGTTGTAGTCCCGAATGTGTATTGCATGGAACAACATAATTATTAACGAATTACATTTGACAAAGGCTCGTTCATTAGTCGCTGTTTGATTCTTCAAATAAACGCAGTAACAGCTTAACTTTGAACACCTGAAGCGGGAGTTATTGGCTCTATTGGAGTATGAAAACTGTTCGACCGGATTTATCATTATCTGAAGGAAATTGTCGTGCATTCAAGGAGTCGAAAATAAATTACAGTAAAATAAAAATGAGAAAAAATGAATCAGCATTGTGATGAATTTGGAATTTGGTTCATCACGGTGGCGTGAAGGAAAAAGACGCAGGCGGCGGTAGTCCACCGATCATCTACGACTTTTGGGAGGAGATGGAGGTGAGTGAAGGAATTTGCCCAGGCGGCGGTAATCCACCGATCATCTAGGTTCTTAACAGAGAGGAGGTGCTGTCTAGGCGGCGGTAGTCCACCGATCATCTAGACATAGAGGAGAGGAGGTTTTCCCAGGCGGCGGTAATCCACCGATCATCTGAGAGGAGGAGTAAGGTAGAGGAGAGAAGAGAGAGCTAGTTAGAGGAAGTGTCGAATGAAGCTAAAGCCCCAGGATCCAGGGTTATATAGGAACTGGAGGCCTCTCCCTCCAACTCCCTGTGGGGAGTTGGTAGTGGGGCTCCAGGTTGTGTTCCCTGGGTTCTGTGGCCTGTCTCCCCACTCAGTTGTTTATTGACGGAAAGTAAGTTTTACATGAGGATATTGGTGAGAGCTTAAAGTTACTGGTGGAGTGTTCCCGGGAGGGACTCACGACAGAGGTCCCCCCAGTTCGAACCAATGTTTGAGGAGCTGAAGGCGCAAGGTGACAGGAGCTGAGGGCTACAGCAAACAAAAGTGGAGCTGAAGGCGCAAGGTGACAGGAGCTGAGGGCTACGGCAAACAAAAGTGGGGCTGAAGGCGCAAGGTGACAGAGGCTGAGGGCCGATGCAAACAAATGGTGGTGCTGAAGGCAGGGCAAGAAGTATGTGGGGGCTGAAGGCGAAAAGGTGACAGAGGCTGACTTAATCCTGGAAATTAGGCGTACTGATATAAGTATAGATAAGTAGGATAAGTAGTAGTATAAGTAGTGGTTACAAAGTTGGAATGTACAAGTAGTATAAGTAGGAATTTACAAAGTAGTCCAAGTATTGATAAGTAGTATTTACAATAGTATAGTTGAATAGTATAGTTGAATAGTATAGTTGAATAGTATAGTTGAATATTTACAATAGTGTAGTTGAATAGTATAGTTGAATAGTATAGTTGAATAGTATAGTTGAATAGTATAGTTGAATAGTATAGTTGAATAGTATAGTTGAATAGTATAGTTGAATAGTATAGTTGAATGTTTACAATAGTATAGTTGAATAGTATTTACAAAGTTGGATAGTATTTACAAAGGGGTACAAAGTTGGGGTGCGGAAGTCCGCCGCTCCCTGGGTGTGTGGAGTGTGTGGTGTGTAGATGGCTGTGGGTGTGATGTAGTGAAGTGTGGGGGTGGTTCGGCGAAGTGGCGGCTGTGCTGGGGCGGCCACGGCGGGGCTGTGAGAGTCGGTACAGTGCGTGTGGGTAAATAATACACAAGCACTGTCCCGCGATCTCAAGGCCCCGCCGTGATTGCTCAGAGCGGGGCGGGTGACTTGGCCGCCGGGACGCGGGGAATGCGGGGACGCTCCCTCCGTCCGTTGCGCCGCCCGGGCCGTTTCGTCCCGGCGGAAACTATTGTGGACATCCCCGGCGGTGTTGGGGGGGTAGGGGGTGTCGTGGGCTTGATGGGTTGGGGTTTTGGTGGGGGGGAATTTGAAATTGGGGGGTCGAAAATTGAAAATTGGGGGGCGGCAAGAGGGGGCTGAAATTCGGGAGGCGGGGGTTTGTTGATGACAGGGGGGTTGTTGTTTTGAAGGGGGGTTGGGGGTAGGGTTTTTGAAAAGAAGCCGAGAGGTTGGGGGGTGGCGCCGGTGTGCTGGTGGAGCACTGCCCCGATGACCCAGTCGGACGCATCGGTTGTGATGGAGAGGGGAGCGTGTGGGTTGGGATGGGCTAATAGAGCGGCGTCTACTAGGTCCTGTTTGCAAATTTTGAAGGAGGTTATAAGTTCGGGGGTCCAGGTTATGGGGCGGTTATCATTTTTTTTGGCGGGTTGGGGAATGGCGTGTATGAGTGGCTGTTGGTGTTGTGCTGCGTGTTTTATGTGTCTACGATAAAAGTTTAACATACCCAGGAAACGGCGGAGTTCCGTCACAGTCCGGGGCTGGGGAAAATCCATGATGGCGTGGACTTTGTCTGGGAGGGGCTTGATTCCTTCGGACGAGACTTGGTGGCCTAGGCAGCGGACGGAAGGTTGAGCGAGGACGCATTTGTCTGTATTGATTTGGAGGCCTTCGGCGGAGAAGATGTCGAGGATTTGGTGGAGATGGTTGAGGTGTTCTTCTGGACTTTTCGAGGCGACTAGGATGTCATCCAGGAAGCAAAACACGAATGGTAGGCCTCGTAGGATGCTATCCATATAGCGTTGCCATGTCTGAGCCGCGTTTCTGAGGCCGAAACCCATTTTAACATATTCGAACAAGCCGAAAGGTGTTATAATTGCTGTTTTCGGGATGTCGGGGGGGTGTATATTTATATGGTGGAATGCCCTGGAAATGTCTAGGGTTGAAAAAATTGTTGCGCCGTGTAAATGGGAGGAAAAGTCGCGGAGGTGGGGGACATTATACAGGTCGGGCGTCGTTTTTGCGTTAAGACGGCGGTAATCGCCGCAGGGGCGGATATCCCCATTGGGCTTCTGCACGATGTGCAGTGGTGAAGCCCAAGGGGATTTTGAGGGGCGGATGATGCCATCGGCAATCAGTTGGTTGAAATGCTGGCGGGCTTGAGAGAGTTGAAGTGGATGGAGGCGACGGGCTTTTGCTGTGATGGGGGGTCCGGTGGTCTCTATGTAGTGGTGTATGGTAGATATGTGGGCGGAGGGGCGGCGCTGGGGGCGATATTGGTGGAGGAGTTTTTCGAATTTGGAGGGGGGTTGGTTTATAGCGTGTATGAAACCGGGGATCGGCGTGTTATTGGATGGGTCGATCAGGCGCGCGTTTTTGACATCGACCTGGAGGCCGAAATATGCCAGGAAGTCGGCCCCCAGGATCGCCTTCTCCACGTCCGCCACGGTGAAATCCCACTCGTACGCGAGTCCGCTCATGTAAACTGACGAGCGGTACGTCCCGTACTAGGGGATGGTGGTACCGTTGGCGGCGTAGAGAAGCTGTCGATAGCAGCGCGCCTGACGCCGGAGGATGTTGTTGGGGAAGATGGACAGCGCCGCCCCTGTGTCGATGAGGAAGGGAATGTTCGTTTTCTTACACCGTAAGAATAGGCGCTGGTGGGTGGGGAGGGCATGCTGCCGAACCGCGGCAGTGGGCGCGGCGTGTGGTTGGTCCGATGGTGGGGTGGCTGGGGAAGTTGTGGCATCAGTCGGCGATGGGGGTGTGTCTTCCTTGAAGGAGACGTGGGGGGCTTGCTGTCGTTGTCGTGGTGGGGGAAGTGTTCTGGTGGCGCCTTGAGGCGTGGGTTTTCCGTTCCGGGGTGGGGGAACGGTGGCGGCGGCGTGAGTAGCGGCCGGGGGGTTGGCTGCCCTGGTGGTGGGCGTGGCGGGGCCGTTCCGAGGTGGGGGAACGGTAGCGGCGGCGTGAGTGGTGGCCGGGTTGGTCACCCTGGTGGCGGGCGTGGGGGGCCCGTTCCGAGGTGGGGGAACAGGATGGGCGGCGTGAGTGGTGGCTGGGGGGTTGGTTGACCTGGTGGCGGTCGTGGGGGGCTCGTTCTTAGGTGGGGGAACGGTGGTGGCTGGTAGGGGTTTGGCGGCGCTGGTGGCCGGGAGGTTGGCGGCCGTGGCGGCGGCGTAGGAGGGGTAGCGCTTGGCCGTGGTGGTGGAAATGCGGGCTGGGGGGGGGGGGGGGGTTGGTGGTGGTCCCCCCCGTATTGGCGAGGAGGGGGGCCCGCCGGACTTACCGGCGGGCGTCTGCGTTTCCCTGCTTGGAGGGGAAGGAGCAGGGGGGCTGACACTTGCGGGCGTCCCCACCGAAGTTCACATGGTAGAAACACCGGTGGGGGGGGGGGGGGGTCCGCGGGGAGGTAGTTAGTTTTGGAGGGGCGGATTGCGGTAGAGGGGGGTGCAGCCGTCGGGGATGTTCCCCTACGTTGTTCACGGGGAGGGGTTGTGCGGCGTTCGGGTGAGCGTTGACGTCGGCGGTCGGCGGAGGGGTTTCGTCGGCGATCCATGGAGGGGGGTCGGCGCCTGTCGAGGGAGGGGGGGTCGGCTGCGTTCTCGTGAAGCGGTGCGGTCACATAGAGGCGGGGGGTGGCGGGGTGCGAGGACTTCGCCGACGCTGGCGGCCGCGGTGAGATCGTGGACCGTGTCCGCGAGGCGAAGTAGGGGTTCATCTGGGCCGTCAAGGTGGCTGGCGAGCGCCATCTGGATGGGGTGGGGGAGCGCGCGCAGCCAAAAGGTGCGCGCGATGTCTGCCGTCATTATCCCCTGTAGCTGGTGACGTAAACGGCGGTAGAGGTGGGAGGGCTTGAGGTCGCCGAGGTGTTGCGGCTGCGAGAGGGCGGCGACTCGTGCGATCTTGGAGGGTTGATAGAGGGTTATGAGGCGGTTGCGGATGTCATCGTATGCAGCGACGGCGTCGGGGGAGATGTCCGACGTTTGCAGGAGAATGTCATATGGAAGCAGGGAGATGATGCGTGAGTAGCGCGTCTTCTGGCTGCGAATGTTGGCGGCCGAAAACGCTGCGTCCACCTGGAAAAACCATAGAGCGGGGTCATGGGCATAGAATGGGGGGAGTGAGAGGGGGAAGGACGCAGAGGCCGTCATGACGTCGGCGGTGGCGTGCGCTGCGGCCGCAGCGGCGGCGGCGGCGGCGGAGGTTGAGGCGGACGAGCCAGGCGGGGAGAGGGTGTTGAACGGATTGTCGGTTGCGGCCGTTGCGTCTGTCGTCGCAGCGGCTGGCGGCTGCAGTGTAGCCGGGCGGAGGAGAGGGGGCGTCGGTGAGTTCGGGTCCATAGCTGAGCTGAAATTTGAAAATTCAAATTGTTAAATTTCAAACTTGAAATTCGGGATTCGCAAAATCGGTAGCGGAGGTGCGGGCGGCCGGGCGGAGATGTGAGAGTTGCGTGTTCGCCGTGTGGTTGAGGGTGGGCCAAAATTGCGAAAATGACTTTGTTACTGAATTTGAATTTAAAATTGGGGACACCGAACTGTACTTGACTGGGGTCGACACATTAGGGGGGAAGAAGGTTGTGTGAACGTCGGGTTCACCACTGTGATGAATTTGGAATTTGGTTCATCACGGTGGCGTGAAGGAAAAAGACGCAGGCGGCGGTAGTCCACCGATCATCTACGACTTTTGGGAGGAGATGGAGGTGAGTGAAGGAATTTGCCCAGGCGGCGGTAATCCACCGATCATCTAGGTTCTTAACAGAGAGGAGGTGCTGTCTAGGCGGCGGTAGTCCACCGATCATCTAGACATAGAGGAGAGGAGGTTTTCCCAGGCGGCGGTAATCCACCGATCATCTGAGAGGAGGAGTAAGGTAGAGGAGAGAAGAGAGAGCTAGTTAGAGGAAGTGTCGAATGAAGCTAAAGCCCCAGGATCCAGGGTTATATAGGAACTGGAGGCCTCTCCCTCCAACTCCCTGTGGGGAGTTGGTAGTGGGGCTCCAGGTTGTGTTCCCTGGGTTCTGTGGCCTGTCTCCCCACTCAGTTGTTTATTGACGGAAAGTAAGTTTTACATGAGGATATTGGTGAGAGCTTAAAGTTACTGGTGGAGTGTTCCCGGGAGGGACTCACGACAAGCATCATTACGATGCTTTCGTCCATTCGAGGGTTTTCTCTTCAGCATCGGTATGATGCTCTCGTCCTCGAGGGGTTTTTCAAAACTCGACAGGTTCGTCCTGTACCTGAAGCATCGTAGCGATGCTCTCGTCCTCCAACTGTTTTTCAGGCCCACATCTTTCGTCCTCAAAAGGTTAAAACCGGTTTTCACCGAATGTTTTGCTAAGAATCCAAAGACAATACAAAAAGTTGCCTAATATCGAGAGAAAAAAACTAAACAATTCAAGCTACAGTTTGATGAAATGTTGAAGTTGCTTTGAAAAATAGTTTCTGGAAATCGCCCTATAGCTAAGGGCCACCCTAACGCAGATGTTAATGTTTCATTTTTTGACATGAAAGACGATCTCAGAAGGATCCTCATGAGCGGAAACGGATGTCGAAATAATGAGCACCCATGACTTCTGTTTATATTACTTTCCCATTGTTTAGTGAAAGTAGGTTCCATTCTAAGAATCTTGAGACCACCCCCACTCTCCTACGATGAACAGTTCTTTTTCTGTGAGCTTTCGAAGTTTTGACAACAAGCGACGTCATCGCATCCCTCCTGCTTGGGCGGGACCTCCTTGAGCAGTGCCGCGTCACTTGTTGCCGAAACTCTGAAAGCTCATAGAAAAAGAATTAATTCATCGTAGGAGATTGTGGTTGGTCCCAAAATTCTTACGATGGAATCTAGTTCCATTCAAAAACATAAACAGAAGTCATGGGTACTCCTCATTGTGGGATCCTCTCATCTTCAACGACTGTTGCTGAAAACTGACTCATACAGGTCAGTGAGTGAGCAGAAGCAAATTTGAGGTAAACAATATCTCACTCCAACCGAATGCCTACTTGTCTGAAAAACGTGGTTTATAAGGGTATTTAACACCTAGAAAACCATCCTTACGTGAATGCTATAGCGCCACAATACCTACACTCCAGAGCCTCAAGGAACAATGAGACCTCCAAACAATGTCTGACCGTCAACCAATCCAGTTGACTGAAATCCCAACTACTTCACGACACTCGGGAGCCAAGTACAGTCCCACTGTAGAATGGTTTAGCCCTGGTGGTCTCCCAGTACAATGTACACAAGCCTGGACTTCGCTAAATATATTCAACATTGTGACACACCTTGCAGTGAGTTGTGTTCTGCCAATATGGCTGCAGAAAGGCACAGTTCGTCACAGATGTTGCATTTGTGTTTACCAGGACCAGTAGCAGCCTGGCAATAGCTTTTCAAGTGGTTTTCCAGCTCGCTATGAGACTTGCAACTCTCTTTACAGTAAGCACAGTGCAGGCTAACCTAACAGCAGTACATGGGTGTATAATAATATGAGTTATTAGATTTAAGCAAGCAATTACCTATTTGCTCATGTCAAATTTCAAAATAATAACACGACAACTCCAATAAAATGGTGCAATTCCAATTGGGCAATTTCATCGATCTGGCGACATTTCAATCTGGTAATATTGATCAAGTGAAATGCTGATGAACGAATAACTTAGCATAATACGTACAGAGGAACGTGACATACCTTTGCCACGGTGGATGTCTTGAGGCGGTGAACAAGTCTGCGATGTGCGTTTAGTTCAGCTTCTGAACAGAACTCACCACTTTCGCAAATATCACAGCTACCAACGGAGTTGAAGTTGTTTTTGTTACTATAGCTGATTTTGTTATTGTTAGTGTGGCTTGTGTTGACATGGTGGCTGCTGATCTCAGACCTTTTCACGTTCTCTGTGGCACTGCTCACGTTAGCGTTACTGTTTACATTGAAGTTGGCCAAAGTGGACGGGGAAGGGTGGAACCCATGTACTAGTTTTTCACCTTCGCGTATCTTCTTTTCGTGAGATCCATGACGTCTCACATACGAATTCTGAGAACAGAAACGTCATACTTAATGAAAAAATCGGCGTTTTCTAAAAGAAAGACATTCAGTGTTCGCGTGGAAATTGTAGGTACATAAGGACCTGCACGGAACTGGTAGGAGTCAAAAACTCAATCGGCGCAGAACTGGTACGTTGGATTGACAAATTTTTCGGCTTTGCGCGGAACTGGCGTACTCCCCTCGTTGGAACATCAGATCAGAGATTGATGAAGGTTGAGCTCTGCACCAGGTGGCGGCGTCACGAAAAACACTGTAAGTCACATGGGTTTATTATTCTACAGGAATGTTGGCTGTTCACTTATTGTTTCTTTCATGTGCAATAAGTGAAATAGCTATTTCTGATGGTTTGCACCAATTTTGGCTCCCAAAAACACGAATAACGCTCCTTTGGGTTTATTATTCTGTGCTCAGTAAATAATTTTTACAACACCCAGCGCTCGCCAAGTTCACTTCGGGTCCGTTGATATTAAGTTTTCCAGTGGTGTATAAAAGATATTAAAGTGCGTGAGAACTGGCAGAAGTGCACAACAGTGATCAGTGGACAAGGTCCCGGCTATCAAAACCTGAGTAAGTGCAATATTTTGTGCAACTTGTTAAGTATATTCGAACGTTTTTGTGGAAAAAGTTGGTGAATCCGCTGACCTCGTGGAGTAGGGTGGGAAAGGCGAGTGGAGAGAGAGAGAGAGAGAGGGAAGACGTCGGCCCAGAAGGAGAAATTTGTGGGACCTGAGGGAGAAGCTGAACGTGCTTATGCCTATGTAAGTACCTCCCACTGCACATCAATCACCTCTCCCACTAACTTTCCTATACTGTCCCAGACGAGAGGTATCACCCGCAAACCTAGCAAATACCCAAGTTCGACAGTACAAAACAGTGGGCCCAGACCGCTGGAGAGTGATAAGGTCCCTTGTCCCCGACAGAACGTGATAGTCAGACGTGCAAGGGCCGAAAAAAGCCATAACCAACCAAAGTAAAACAGTGATACCTACACTAATGTCAAGTCAAACGCTAGGTGACAGTCAGCTGCGTCAGAAGCCAGGAAAGAAACGGGAACGTACACCGGAAAAGGGAGGAGAGGAGCGTGATTTTAAACGCCCATCAAAAATGAGTTTCACGATGGATGAAGTGATGGTGCAGATGGGTGCATTGATGAATCGAAAAATTTACCCGATAAACGCACATATACGAAACCTAGCCACTAATGAAAATACCCAAAAGATTCAACAAGAAAATTTAATAATACGTTGGAGGAAGAAAATGAACAATTGAAAATAGAAATTACAACCCTTGGAAAAGATGCCGAACTCAGTGACTACAAAATCGGATTAATAGAAAATGAAATGAGAAGAATAATATAATCATTGGCGGGCTTATGAGCACACCAGGCAGAAATATCAGGACGAAGTGAATGAATTCTTCCGAAGTACACTAGGCTTTGAAAGAGGAACTCCAACAATAATATCAGCAAGAGTCCTGAAAGGCAAAGGAGTACCTAGCACTAAACCTGTACTAGTAACGTTGCTAGGACAGGATGATAAGGAGGAAATCTTTCAGAGGGTGTCAACATTGCGCAACACAGGATTTTGGATTAGCTACGACTATATGTATGAAATAAGGGAGAAAAGGCGCCCGCTCCAGATGATCCAAAAAATACTGCTACGGTCAACAAAAGGTCATAGCATCAAGGTATCTTTCGATAAGCTGTGGATTGGTAGAGAGGAATTCAGCTGGGATCAAGAAAGAGGATTGCTTCATCGTCAGGGGTGCGGATATGCAAAAATCAAGGAAATTGTAGGAGTAGACGTAGAAGAAGAAAGAAGAAAAGTGGCAAGGGTGGGTGGAGAGGAGCAGAATAGCAGCGGAAACACAGGGGCGGAGCAGGATACGGATGCTGAGAGTGGACCGATCTTTTAAGGAGAGAACGGCCAGTCCAAGGTACCTAGAGAAATGTGTCAAATACTGTCACTAAATGTCTGTGTCTTGAGGGGAAAAAAATCAATGATAGCAACTTTAAAAGTTTGTGCGAAACGTTTTTAGTAGAAACTGAGGTAGAAAATATTGAAGTAACCTTAGATGAATATCGTTCGAGCTGGGAGACAGCTTTCAGGTTTAGCAGTCTTGGAAGGCCTAGTGAGGAAAGGTTGCTGGGGATTAGGAAAACCCTATTTGGAAGAACTATAAATTTTGATGTAACTGATAATAATGAAGGGTATAAAAATTCAAACGGAGGATAGTGAAATTACAATGCTGCCAATTTATTTAAATTGTACAAACTGGGAGTCAATTTGAAAATTTGAAACAGGTCATCGGTAATAATAGTGATAAGGTCTTCATAATAATAGGAGATATTAATGCAGCAGAGCCGTATTGTCATCTGAGTAATATTACTGAAGTAAGGAAGTCGATGGACAAAGTAGCAGGTTCGAAGGGCAAAAGGTTGGTAAGACTTATGGACGAGAATGGCCTGGTAATCCTGAATGGAAGGTGTGCTGGAGACATGAAGGGAGAATATACATATGTTGATAGGAAGGGTGCCACGGTCACTGATGTGGCAGCGGTATCGTGGGAGGCACTGGAAAGAGTCAGGTCCTTTGAAATTGTACCAGAGTTGTTTTCGGACCACCAACCGATATCTTTGACCATCACCTGGGTAGAAGGGAAAGGGATCCTGGCTGAGTCACAAGCGGGATTTCGAGCAGGGTACGATACGATCACATTTCCAGAAGTGATATGTTCTATAAACTAAGTGTTTGAGACGAAAGAGGCGTCGATTAGCCAGGGTGCTGGAGGGGCTGATCCTCAGGTGGGAAGGGGCCGACGTCTTCCCCACCCCAGCCTCCATCCACGTTCCTCCTTCCCATCCACTTCGTCTCCCGGCTTCACCAAATGCGTGACTCACCCTTTTCCAAGAAAACTACCCACAGTTTTCCTTACCTTTTTCGTTCTGAATTTAATTTGTTCCCCTTACTGGCTGCTTCTCGATCTCGACAACCACTCCCTGGAGGACACGGCTGCAAGGAGAGAATCGTCATTTCTGGGGCCCCAGGTAAAACCGACTTCGACGACACACGAGGTCAGTTTCCACACCTTTTCTTCTTATTATTTCCCTATATTTACCCTATCACCTGTTGATTGCTTTTCCGGGCTTCCCACTTTGTCAGCTACCGACGGGGTGTGCGGTCGGAAAGGCCTCGCGTCTCAATCATAAATGTAATTCATCAAGTAGGTGGTATCGAAGTTGAAAATATATTGTAACGGTATAACGAAATTCCGAATCCTATAATACAGTCCATTTCATCCCTAACATACCGTTTTGGTCCTTCGAGCCGGATGTTTCGTTTTTTGGGAAAAATAACGGCAGTCTTGTTCCTTTCATTGCGACTGTCTTCGATCCTTATTTAAACTTACTATTGATTAATCCCGGATAAATAGTGTTTTAATTGATATTGGGTGATTTTCGTGGGTTTTGCAACCACGAAGTACTGCGTTCTCGATCTTTCCGTGACGTCACAATAGGAATCAGTTCGAGCTCAATTCACAGGGGAAGCCGACCTTAGGCACTTCCCTATACAAACATCGACGTGCTGTCTGGTGCACAGGTAGGTACTCCTCTGGGGTCGACCCTTTTTTTTCGTAGCGATCACTCACCTTGTTGTGGACTTGCTAAGTTCAGTCATTCCCCGTTAGATCTGTGTTGCGGCCCTACATTTCCTATTAAAAATTAGTCTGGCGGCTGATTTCAAAAAATTGAGTGATAAAAAGGAGCGCATTTATAGCCATGTTCAAACCAACTTTGACATGATAGCGGGACTTCCTACCAATCAAGAGATATTTCTCGTTAGGTGTGAACGAATCGAAAATTATTACGATCGTTTCTTGGAAGTGTAAACGAATTGCAGGAGTTCTGTTATGCACATGTCGAATATAGCAAGCACGAAAAATGAAGCTAAGCTTATCAAGAGTTTTGAGGACATTTATTTTAGGGTATTGGCTACTCAAAGAAAATTAGCCCCCCCAGTGGTAACCCCTCAGTCTCCTGTTCGGTCAGAACAAACTACAGTCAAAGTTAACTTACCCACGTTAGATATAAAAAAATTTAGTGGTTCATATGAAGAATTTCCTTCGTTCAAATCAATGTTCGATACGAATATACATCGTGCGTCCCATCTTACCGACACTCAAAAATATTCTTACTTATTATCGTTCCTGGAGGGAAATGATCTTAGGCTGGCAAGTACTGTTACATTTCACCCTCAAAATTATGAAGTGGTTTACAAATTGATAGAAGATACATACTCTCAACCTCGAGTGCTTGCTAGTCACTATGTGAAGAAAATTATGAATTTAAAGCCTCTCAAGGTTTGGTCAGTTGAATCGCTCAAGGAGTTGGTGGACATGCTAGATACCAGTGTTACATCATTGAAATCCCTATTGGTTCCGGATTTGGGGGACTTCCTGTTGCTCAGCATGGGACTGAGGATAGTGGATGCAGACCTTAGGACCAAATTCGAGGCTAAGCATTTGGGCGAAGATTTTCCAAAATTCACAGATTTTGTCTCTTTTCTGCGGAATTATTGTATTGTCGCAAAACTGGCTGATAACCCTCCTGTTCACGGTCCTGGT
The DNA here is from genome assembly GCA_954871275.1 of Leptopterna dolabrata. NCBI lineage: Eukaryota > Metazoa > Arthropoda > Insecta > Hemiptera > Miridae > Leptopterna > Leptopterna dolabrata. The sequence continues at coordinate 15,082,450 of OX940974.1, forward strand.
GATTCCAAGTCAGCTGGGTCTTCAAAATACACTCCGTCTTCTTCTAAAAGTAACCACTCTTCTCACAATAAGGCTCTCGTATCCACATATTCAGGTGATTAAAAAAATCCCCTTCCCTCCAGTAATGCGCCCCCTTGTGCATGTGCACCTCCTGGGCATATTAAAATTTCGGCGTGTCCCAAATTCCGTTCATTGACCATTGAGGATCGTATTGCCCTGGTGAAGAAACTTAGCTTGTGTTGGTCTTGCCTCAGCCGATCACATAGTGTGGCTCAGTGCACTTCAAAATTCACCTGTAGAGAATGCAACTCCCCAAAGCATAATTCTCTTCTCCACCTTTCTCCCCCCTGTTCTCACAGTCGGCCGCTCGGCCCCCAGTTTTCCCCAACCTGGGCCTAGTGATGATTCATCCCCTAAAGGGGTTGCCCTTTCCAATTCTATAAACACCGTTACCGGTAAGAAGTGCATTTTGGGTACTGCACGAGTTCGCATTTCAGGTATGAAAAATCAGTGGCACATTTGTCGTGCTGTATGTGACACTGGATCTACCACGAATTTTATGACTAATGCGTTAGCTGAGCGTTTGGGTCTCAGGCGTTCTAGATGTCGGGTGGAGGTCTCGGGAGTGGGTGACAGCCACTCTATTCCGGTCTTGGGTACGGCGCGGTCGCGGATCGCCCCTAATTATTCAGACGAGCCTATATTCATTGTAGATTTTGCAATTGTATCAAAAATAACATCGGATCTTCCAACTTGTCACTTGGAAGGGGCATTCATCGATCAGTTTGCATCGATGCAGCTGGCGGACCCGGAATTCTATAAACCTGGTAAAATTGACATATTGTTGGGTATACAGGCCTTCCTAGACCTTATACCTACTTGCCCTCTGCAAATTAGAGGTGAGCCTTCCGCGATGTGCAGGTCCCTAGGATGGTTGGTGTGGGGTGCAGTTCCGAATGAACTTCCCTCCCAGCTGGATACTGCGTTGCTGGCGAATGTTGTTGAACCCAGCGAACCTAAATTAGATGTAATCTTGAAGTCATTCTGGGAACAAGAGGAGGTGTCTCTTCCAATACCCCCTTCCCCAGATGACATCTATTGTGAAGAATACTTTAGGAATACGGTTAGTAGAGATGAGTCAGGTCGGTACCTTGTGCGTCTTACTTTCCAAGGCGGTCGCCTCCCTGTGCTGGGTTCCACTCGTTCGCTGGCACTAAATCGTTTGTTGAAGCTTGAGAAACGCTTTGACAAAGACCCAACTTATGCCCGCCTCTATAAAGAAAATCTTCAAAGCTATATAGATCAGGGTCATCTCGTTCCTGTGAGTGATCCCTCTCCTTACATCATGACTCACCACGGTGTCATGAAGTATTCAGACAATGGAGACCCCAAGATGCGTGTGGTATTTTCCCCTGCTGAACGAGATCCCAATGGTCATACTTTAAATGAATCTCTTCTTCCTGGCCCCAAGTTGCAAGGGGATATAGGTCAAATAATCTCTTGTTTTCGACTTCATAAAGTCGCCCTAACATGCGACATCAAACAGATGTACCGTGAAATCGGTCTCCACCCAGAAGACAGACGATTTCAGCGGATCTTATTTCGTTTTTCCCCTAATGATCCCGTTCAGGAGTGGGAACTCAACGTGTAACCTTTGGTGTCGCTAGCGCCCCCTACTTAGCCCTTAGAACTCTGCGTCAGTTGGTCCGGGATGAGGGATCCACCTATCCCCTGGGCTCCCAGGCAATCATGTATGAATCATATGTTGATGACTTTTTGACTGGGGCGTCGTCCGCTCAGGAGGCTCGCCAGCTGTGTGATGAATTGCAGTCATTATTGGCGTCGGGTGGTTTTGACCTTGATAAATGGGCCAGCTCTAGTGTAGATGTCCTTCCCGCCCAGGCAGCCCCCCTGAAAGAAATCAGTTGTTTGGATTCCATATCCTTGAAGGTGTTGGGCCTTTGGTGGGACCCTGGTCTTCATCAGTTCAGGTACAAAATTGATTCATCAATGGAGCCCCTCACCAAACGTAGTTTGCTTTCACGAGTTGCTCTCACTTATGATATCAATGGCTTTCTTGGTCCGGTGATTTTCCTCCTCAAGTCCCTCCTACAAAAGTTGTGGTTGGCTCGGGTTGACTGGGATGAGCTACCTCCAGATGATATTGCGGATTTAGGAAGAAGGGTGCTCCAAGAGCTGCCACTCTTGGAAGGGCTCTCCATACCGCGATGTATCTTGGATACTAGCTGGTCAAGTGTGCAACTCATTGGTTTTTCTGATGCGAGTACCTTAGGTATGGCAGCCGCCTTGTTCTTGAGGGTTGATAGTCCTGCTGGGGTTTCATGTCACTTGTTGAAGTCCAAGACGAGGGTGGCTCCGCTCAAAACTTGGACAGTCCCCCGTCTTGAATTAGGTGCTGCGGTCTTGCTTTCGAAGCTGATTCAGGGGTCACTTCCACTCAACCCGTCGGTTGTTGTTAGTCGTGTAATCTGCTTCACTGACTCGTCTTGTACGTTGGCGTGGATACATACGCCCCCTCACAAACTGAAGACATTTGTGTCGAACCGGGTGGTGCAAATAGCCGAAAATTGTCCTAATGCAACATGGTTACACATACCGACTCAGGACAACCCAGCAGACTCCGCAAGTCGAGGCCTACTCCCCTCAGAGTTTCTAACAGATAAGTTGTGGTGGCATGGCCCCACCTTTTTGCTAGACCCTATCGAACTATGGCCCATGAATGTACCTCCCGAATCTCCTGCAGTGGATGCAGATATGAAAGTTATTCAGCCGGGTCTCCTGTCTCAAGCTGTAGAACAAAGTCGCTTTTCGTGTTTGATTGATAGATCCTCCTCCCTTGACAAGGCAGTTAGGATATGTGCTCACATCATTCGGTTTTTATTCAATTTAAAAATGAAATGCTTGAAGCAACCCCGGGAAAGTTGGTTATTGGGCCCTATTTCTACTACCGAGTATAAAGAGGCCAAGTTGCATCTGGTAGAAACCACTCAGCTTGAACATTTGAAATCTGAAATTGCACTCATGAAGAAAGGCGAGCTTTGTTCAAAAAGGTTCAGATCACTCTCCCCTTTTATTGACCCCTTGGGTTTTGTCAGGGTGGGGGGCAGGTTAAATCATGCGCCCATTCCTTACCAAACTAAGCACCCTCTACTGATTCCCAAAACATCTCATCTTGCTGCCCTTATTTGCGATTTTTATCACAAATTCTCTGGCCATGGTGGCCCTCGTCTTGTGTTATCCCTTATTCAGCGGGAGTACTGGATACCCTCCCCTCGAAGCCTCTTGAGACGTAGGATTTTTCTTTGTTTGCGTTGCTATAAATGTGTGGCAAAGCCCCAGCAGCCTCAATTGGCCAACCTGCCCCCAAGTAGAGTCACCCCAGGTCGTGCATTTCTCGAGTCAGGTGTTGATGTGGCTGGTCCGTTCTCCATTAGGTGTAGCAATTTACGCAATGCTCGCATCGAGAAAATGTATTTTGCCCTTTATGTTTGCATGGCCACCAAGGCCGTGCATATTGAGGTCCTACCGTCTCTATCCACTGAGGCCTTCTTGGCCTCCCTGGACCGGTTTGTGTCGCGGAGAGGTCTACCAATCCGATTATATTCGGACCAGGGACGAAATTTCCATGGCGCAGCGCGCGAGATTTCGGAAATTACAAGGTTCTTGAGAAACACTGGTCAGGATGTCCATCATTATCTAGCAAGGAGGGAGATTGAGTGGGTTTTTCAACCCCCATATTCGCCTAACTTTGGTGGTCTATGGGAGCGGGCAATCAGATCCGTCAAGTTCCACCTTAATCGAGTGATCGGTGACCATAATCTCACATTGGAGGAATTCATGACCATACTGACTAGAATAGAAGGCATTCTGAACTCTCGCCCCCTTAATGATATTTCCGCATCCCCTCATGAATTTGAAACACTTACGCCTGGTCACCTCCTGATTCAGGCTCCATTACTTGCCATGCCTGAGATTGATCTCTTAGATGCTCCCCAAAACCGCCTTTCCCGCTGGCAACTCCTCCGTCATATGACCCAATCGTTTTGGAAACGGTGGCTTCGCGAATACCTCCAGTCATGGACGAACGAGGCGTCCATTAGCCAGGGTGCTGATCCTCAGGTGGGAAGGGGCCGACGTCTTCCCCACCCCAGCCTCCATCCACGTTCCTCCTTCCCATCCACTTCGTCTCCCGGCTTCACCAAATGCGTGACTCACCCTTTTCCAAGAAAACTACCCACAGTTTTCCTTACCTTTTTCGTTCTGAATTTAATTTGTTCCCCTTACTGGCTGCTTCTCGATCTCGACAACCACTCCCTGGAGGACACGGCTGCAAGGAGAGAATCGTCATTTCTGGGGCCCCAGGTAAAACCGACTTCGACGGCACACGAGGTCAGTTTCCACACCTTTTCTTCCTCCTTTACTTCCCTATATTTACCCTATCACCTGTTGATTGCTTTTCCGGGCTTCCCACTTTGTCAGCTACCGACGGTGTGTGCGGCCGGAAAGGCCTCGCGTCTCAATCATAAATATAATTCATCAAGTAGGTGGTATCGAAGTTGAAAATATATTGTAACGGTATAACGAAAATCCGAATCCTATAATACAGTCCATTTCATCCCCAACACTAAGTATCTATGGAGTGTCAACGAAAATGATAGGATACTGGAAAATCGGTATGAAGGAACAAGGATGGGAGTTTGGACGGAGAGAGGGGGTGGCTGAATATTTCGAAACAGGGGTAGGATTAAAGCAGGGGTGCTTGCTAAGCCCGCTGGCTTTCTCTTTGTTTGTAAATTATCTGCCGGACTGCTTGGGGGGGGGGGGGGGGGGTGAAAGTAGGGGATATAACGATAAAATGCTTGATGTACGCTGACGATATCGCCCTGAGTGTGAATAGCCCAGCCATATTGCAAGGGAAGATTAATGAAGTCACTCAGTACCTTCAAACGTGGAATCTAACCTTAAAAAGTCAAGAATTATGATTTTTTGGAAAAGTAGGGGGGAGGCTAGCACGCAATGAAAAATGCAGTTCCCGGGGGAGGGGGGTCGCTCGAGGTAGTAAAGGAATATAAGTTACCTGGATGTCCACCTGACGTCGCGACTCAACTTGGAGACCAATTTTGATAAAAAACGCTGCAACTTATTACACAATGGTTTATTATTTACCTGTATGCCCCTTCTGCGTAGATCACTGTTTTTTGTGGTCTAAACCCTCGAGCTCCCCCCAGGAAAGACCTAAATCGAGTACTGGGGCCGGCCCCGAAATTAAAATTTCCTACAAATGCCGGGGATTCAATAATTCAATCATTAATTATTTTGTAGTTATTCATGAAGCATTAGGCAAATAATAAACTGCTGTGTAATATTTGTCTATGGGTAATAATTTACCGTTGTGTAATAATTTTCCCATCAATAATACTTCAACAGTTGTTCCAGTTGCAAAAGTACCTACCGACAAACGTACCACCATCTACGTCCCTTCTACGTAGATGGTAAAATGAACCGTTGCGTAATAATTTACCGTTGTGTATAATAATTTACAGTTGTGCAATAATTTACCCATCAATAATAATTCAACGTTTGTGCAAGTTTCACTACCTATCAACAAACTCCAAAAGACCCATCATTTTTCAAATCAAATAATATCACAGAACAACCAACTCGACTTCATAATCCGTGAATATAATCAGGTGCTCCCTAGCAATGATTATCTCGGGCCAATTCCCGATTGTTACCGAGTCCCTAGTGATGATATTTGGGCTGAATGTATACAACTGCGTTCACCCTCCTGTTGAAAAAGTCTGTCGGTGCAAACTTCTGGGCCTTACTGTGAACGAACGGCTGGACATAAATGCTCCGAGTGTTCTTAAAAAAATCCCAAGTTCGAGTGCTATTCAAAACCTTAAAAAAATTCGAGATAACCGCGTCCTGGAGATTTCAATCCCCTATTTTTCACCTCTTAGGGATGACCGACAGTAACGCCGAGCTTCGAGGACCAACTAGACCCCAGATGGGACCTATAAACCGAATTTTGTCAATTTTGGTTCATGTTGATGTTGGAACCAATCCGGCTGTCGTCTGACCCTCTGAGGCATTGCGGTTTTGGCTGAGTTACTTCCGGTGAAGGGAACCCCTGGAAGTCACTTGTCTCTGTACCGGTCGATGTTCTACTGGTCCGAGGCGTTGAGGTTCTGCTGGTCTGAGGAACAGTTGCCTGATGTGTTGGCCCATCGCCTGATTCCGGTTCACCAGCTTGACTTATGGACTGTTGGTAGGGATGGTCCTGCTGAATCACTTGTGTCCTACCATCGGGCATCTCGCCATCCCGTGGTATTGGTCTTGTCTTTTCGGTTGTCACTGACGGTTCTGGCTCCCTTGCCCACAGTTGATCCAGATGGCGTTTCCACCTTTCCCCCTCTTCAGTCTCCAATTCGTACATTTGTGTACCCAGCACTCGACTTATCGCTGCTTTAGTCCATTTCGGGTTCCCTTGTCTGTAGTCCCTTGCCCAGACTGCCTCATTCACCCTGAATTAATGAGCTCTGCTACCGCCCCGGGCTATCATTTTTGCTTGTCTGTCGGTCGCAATGTCCTCGGGTAGCAGGTGATCAAAAATCGTTCGTGGATGTTGACGCAGTAACATATGGGTAGGGGACTCGCCCGTCGCTTCATTTTCAGTCATGCGGTACTGGAACAGGAATTTGTTCAGTGCTTGAGATAGTGGGATTGATCCTTTGTCTGCAAGGGCCTTCAACAAAAATCTCTTTACAATCTTAACGGCGCTCTGCCGCCCCATTGGATTGTGGGTGGAAAGGAGATCCTGTCAAGTGCTGGATTCCTAGATCACCAAGGAATTTCTGCATGTCTTGGCCAGTGAAACATCTAGCTCCATCTGAGGTCACTGTTCTTGGAAGGCCAAAGCGGGAGAACGTTTCCGTCAGTTTTTCAATGACTACTGACGCTGTCATTGAGTTCACGAAGAATGCTTCAATCCACTTTGAAGTTGCGTCAAAGATAACGAATAAATTTATTTTCTGTTGAACTGGCCCAAGAAAATCAATGTGTATTCTCGTCCATGGGATTACATGGTGTGGCCACGTTCTAAGAACTGCTTTTGGAGGGGATCCTCTTTGGCTGCAACAGATGGTACAGGTATTGGCTGTAGTTTCAATATCTTGGTCCAATCCGGGCCACCATAGGTACCCTCGAGCAAAAGACTTCATCTTTGTCGCTCCTAAATGGCTAGAGTGTAGTTCTTTCAATATAGCTGGTCTAAACTTCGTTGGAATAACCACTCTGTAGCCCCAGAGTAAACACCCATGATCTACAGTCAGTTCTCGGTGCCTTCGTACAGTCCTTGAAATTTTCTTCTTGCTCTGATACCAGCCCATTTCTCATTATTTGCGACACAACTCTTGACAAAATTGTGTCTCTTCTTGTTTGCTGCTGAATGGCTCGCCAATTAATTCGAAATGGGCAATTTTCTTGGATAAAATTCAAATACGAGATCTTGTCAAAACAGTCTTCTGGGGTCGAATCTTGACTTTGGTTTTCCATTCTGGACAGGAAATCGGCGCAGTTCTCCTTAGATCTCACACATGTCACTTTATAGTTGTATCCTGATAGTAAGTACGACCACCTTTGGAGCCGATTGGCAGCATACATTGGCATGCCTTTTTTCTCGCCAAATATATGAACTAATGGTCTGTGATCCGTGACTAACTCAAACTGCTTGGCAAACAAATAGTCTTTGAAACGCTGGATACCATAATATTATTGCGAATGCTTCTCGTTCAATTTGAGGATACTTCCTTTGGGCATCGGACAGCAATTTTGATGTATAGGCAATCGGGTGGTCAGTGCCATCTGGATAGGTATGTGAAAGTACGGCCCCCACAGCTTTAGCAGATGCGTCAACTGTCAATCTTAAGGGTAGAGCTGGATCAAAATGTGAGAGCACTGGCTGTGAAGTCAGAGAATCTTTGATTTTATTGAACGCTTGGTTGCAGTGACGTGTCCACTCCCATCTGACATCTTGACGTAGTAAATAATATAATGGTTCCAGAACTTTTGCAGCATTTGGTATGAACTTAATATAAAACGTAACCATTCCTAAGAATGAGCGTAGGGTATCGACATCTGTTGGGATCTGGCATTTCTTTATTGCCGACACGTGTTTATATGTTGGGTGACAGCCGTCTTTAATGGATGAGGGGTTTAACTACGCCGCCCATACAGCGTAGTTTCCCCCTCTCCATCCTCTAGAAAGGTAGGGAGGCAGTGTGACAGCTGCCCCCGGAGACAATGGTTTCATTATAACGCAATGCCTCCAGGAGTTGACGATTCGTTTCCGCGAATCGACCGCCCCTTCAGCCGCGTGTCAAAAAGATCGGGAAGAGCTCGCATCCAAGATGGACGGGATTCCCATATACCGTCACACTCCTCCCCTTAAAAACATACTTCTTTGAAGAAGAAGTATGTGAAGTTAGACACGGGACTGAAAGTAGTATGGAGTTCTGATTCAGGAAGGTTCATCTGAAAAACTCCAAAGCTGATAGCTTCCATCGTAATGGTACTACTGAGAATTGTTACTGGTGGAGAACTTAGCTCCTTATCTATATCACTTGGCCGACTTGGACAAAAAAGAAAAGAAGTCGTTGTCAGAGGTTCTGGTTCAGGAAGGTTCATCTGAACAACCTCTGGGTGACTAACCCCCATCATAAGATGGAACAACTGGGAAAACAAGGGGAAAAATTGGCATTGAACGCCAGGCATTGAGCGCCTTAAGAATAATAATCAAGTTTGATAATAATAATAGTAATAATAATAATGAGTTTGATTTTATGAAAAAAGAAAATCCAATGGCCGAAGTGTATATTGATTAACAAAGGGGTTATTAAAAAGAGAAGATATTGAAAAGAGGATTCCTTCTGGAAAACCTCAGAGCTATTCCTTCTGGAAAAGCTCTCAAAAAGTGGAGGGGGTACCGTGGATAAAATCCAGCACATACCCACCAACCATGCTCTGCTACCATGTAATGGATGAGGGGTTTAACTACGTCGCCCATACAGCATAGTTTCCCCCTCTCCATCCTCAAGAAAGGTAGGGAGGCAGTGTGACAGCTGCCCCCGGAGACAATGGTTTGATTATAACGCAATGCCTCCAGGAGTCCCTTCAGCCACATGTCAAAAAGATTGGGAAGAGCCCGCATCCAAGATGGACGGGATTCCCATATACCGTCACACGTCTTTATCAAAACGATGTCCAAGGTACTCGATGGAGGTTCGTCAATGGCACATTTTCCTGGTTTTAGCCTTAAATTCGCTTCCGTTAGCGCTTTCAGAACTTTTTCCAGACGTTCGTTGTGTTCTGATAAGTTTGGCTCAAAAATAATAATGTCGTCCATCAGCACCTTAACTCCCGAAATTCCCTGTAGCACTCGCATATGTATCCACGCATTATAGCCGAGAACGTAGTAAAAGAAAAAGTATCGTGGCACATGGAGTACGAAAGAATAGCTGGAGAGTGTAACATGATTTTGGGGAGGGAAGGATGGTCCAAACAAGTACAACACCAGTTACTAAGTAAAACGCAAGAGCTGTGGCGAACAGATCTGACGACTCAGGTAGTGAACTCCCAACACCATAAATTGTTTGCGAAACTGGACCGGATCCCAGAAAAGGGTTTAGCATACCTAGGGTTGGAGGACCTATCCAAAATGAGACTAATTTCAAGGGCGAGGATGGAAATGCTAACAGTAAAAAAGAGGTGGTGGAGAGAAGGGCAATCTGATAAGTGTTCAATGTGCAATTTGCAAACGAACGAGACCTCTCAGCATTTCCTGGCAGTGCCCAGTTTTGAAAGAATTTAGAGTCACATGCCTAGGAAAAACGTCACAATCTCAGAAAGTGAAACCATCGACATTTTGGACGGCAAATGTAACTTAACAATTTAGCTAAATATGTAAGAGAAACAGGAAAATATAGGAAGTTCCTTATTACAGAATTTAATTACGAATACTGCCATAGCAAAAACTACGAATAATTTGAAATAATGTGCATACAAACATAAGATGAATTTGTAAGTAGGCACCCTACTAGTATACAGTGCTATAAAACAAAAACAAAAAAACCCGAAATGGACAGAAAAAACGCTGCAAAGTCCTTGTCACATGGGTTTATTATCCTATTGGACATACCTACAGAGATGTTGGCTGTTTATTTATTGTTTCTTTCATATAAAATAATCGAAATAGCTATTTCTGGTGGTTTCCACCAATTTTGGCCCCCAAAACACGAATAAGGTACGCTCCTTCTTTTTTTTTTAAATAAATTATCTCTGATCATTGATAGTACCATTTAATCGTCTTGATCCACCTGTTGACACTTTTTCCAGTGTTATTCTACAAATTGATGGTGATTTCAGACGATTTCGCAGGTTTTTTACTCATAAAAATTCAATTTCGGGAGCTGAACATCTGGTAGAACCTCAATTTTCTACTCTTTAGTCAAAACCGACTTCATATTCGGTCTTCTCGTCCCCAAAAACATGAAAAACGATACCTTAAAAGCTCATGTTACCAACATGTTGCTAAAACGCAAAAAGTACCTATTTTTATACACATTTTCACTCATAACTCCCCTGGATATATTCCGATCGGGCTGAAAAGTTTCGGGACACAACTAGGGCCCAAATGGAGCATGTGTGCGAAAGAACGATTTTTTTAGACCGAAAATGAAGCCTGTACACGTGATACGGCGTACGGCGGACGGACATTGCATTTTTGGAATCTACGCACCTTGAAACGGGAAAGAAAAAAGTTTGGGGGGGTGTTATAAAAATTTTTTGCTGAGCGAATACATAGGTGTATTATTCACAGAATAATAAACCAAGACGAGTTCAAAACGAGCACCCCCTGCGACGGATTAGAATATCCAGTAGTACTATCATGAGAAACAAACTAACAATAATATATACAGAGTTCAGAGAAGTTCAACGAACAACAGTCGCAGATGTGTGATAAACTACCTAATTAAAAAGAATTTGAGAACCTTGAATGACATTTTGAATGAGCGAATTTGTTTAAATCTAAATTTAGTGAATGAATTTAAATGGTGAATGGGTTTGTTTACAGAAATAGAGATCATGATGTATAATGCTGAAGCGTAGTGTGTAATAATTATCCATAAGTTGGACTCACAGAAATTAATATGTTGTTGTTACATATTATAAATGTTTAATAAACGCTTCAACTCTCTCTCTCTCTCTCTCTCTCTCACAACCTAAAGCCATAAAAGAAAAGGAACAGAATAACAATTTGCCCTTTAAAATTCTTCCACCATGTTTCGGCTGTATCAATTTAAAGATCGCTGATCAATCGACCGTCCTCTAACAACGCCTTTGGATGGCAGATAACATGGGTGGGATGAACCTGGAGACTGGTGTCGATGTGTATCTCTTCTACTGGACACACAGGTACCACTATCCTTCCACAGGTGATTAGTTTGTGGGTATATTATAGAACTTGTAACACTAGAATTAGTATCAACAGGTGAATAAAGACAATTAAATGGCACTATCAATGATCAAAGATAATTTGTCAAAAAAAGGAGCATAATTCGTCTTTTTGGGGGCCAAAATTGGTGGAAACCATAAAAAATACTATTCGAAAAATACTATATTTGAAAAATGCAATGTCCGTCCGCCGCACGACGTATCACGCGTAACTATGTCATTTTCGGTCTAAAAAATTCGTTCTTTCACACACAGGCTCCATTTGGGCCCTAGTTGTATCCCGAAACTTTGTAGCCCGATCGAAATATACTCAAGGGTATCATGGGTGAAATATAGGTGTGAAAATAGGGTTTTTTGGTGTTTATTAAAATTAACTTATGATGTATATTTTTCCATGTTTTTTAGGGCGAGAAGACTAAATATGAAGTCGTTTCACCAAAGAGTGATGAATTGGGTTGCAACGAAGGTTCAGCTCCCAAAATTCATTTTTCATGAGTCAAAAACCTGGGAAATTGTTTGAAATCTCCATCAATTTGTATAGTAACACTAGAAAAAGCGTCAACAGGTGAATCAAGACAATTGAATGGCACGATCAATGATCAAAGATAATTTGAAAAAAAGGAGCAATTCGTGTTTTTGGGGGCCAAAATGGTCGAAACCATCAGAAATAGCTATTTCAATTATGGCACATGAAAGAATCAATAAATGAAAACTAATGAATAAATGAAATCGTTTCCTTTTGAAATTTCTTCCTTCAGAAAATGGTTTTTAGGTGCCCAAAACTGGAAAGGGAAAAAAAAACCTCGCCGAGAAGATTTTTGCGTTTCCTGAAAAGCTGGATTTCTTGAATATTCCAACTTTTTGGGGCACCAGTTTCTGAAGAAACAAATTTTTCACCCCCCCCCCCCCCCCCCCCCCACACCATTTGCTTAAAAAATGAGTGTTTTTAGACATATTCAGTTTCTCCCAGGAAGGTACTGTTTCTCAGCAGGTACTGTTCTCTAGGAAGGTAGTGTTTCTCAAAGTACTCATTCAAACTGCAGCGTGGAAACCATGTGACATCGTTGGTATTATTTGTTTGTGTTGATATAGTAGAGGTAATACTGTATACCTATCTAAACAACGACAGAATGCGTTCCCCAACGTTCGTTTCCATGAACACAAAAGCCCCATGAACATGACCTGGGAATCAGTACCCAAATACCATGTGACTTTGTGAGCCGAACGAATTGGTATTTTTGAGATTTACCCAACATGAGGATCCCCAAACCGAGCAAAAAAAGGGGGGGGGGGGTAGGTACATACAAGGTGTATATCTTCTCAACCGACCAAACCTCGAGAAACAAGTACCGTTGTGTAATGTCACATCAACTGAGGTGGGCAACGCTAGTGTGGCCTAACAATTTGGCGTGGTAAATAAGTATAGCATCCACAATTTCATCCATTTTAGTCACCCATGCTGTCCCAGGTGGCCGACAGAATTATAGCCGACAATCACTGTGAAATCAACATCATGTAGGTATTTCATCTACCTAGTCCTAAATTATGTATAACGTTTCTGTGTGGGGCGCGTCAAGTCACTTAAACCAGAACTAACAGCTTTGTTCAGCTTGTGATCCTGGCAGCACTGATGACTGTGCTGGTGTGCAGGGAGAGGGTGATGAATTATAGTTACCCTCATATACACAGATGTTGCTGGCCATGGACTGCTGGATGGATAGGTACTATTGCTATAAGATTTTATTGTTGACCATGAACTCATTATTATTCTGACAGATACCTACATTTTTTATGGATACCTACATTTTTTATGGAAACCTAACTGTGGTGACGCCACCGCTCCAGTGGTGACATCAAATTTTACACAACATTCACAGAATGTTGAATGAACTTACCATTTTTAATTCAATGACAGTTACGCACCATGCATAAATTATAATGGTGCTGGTGAACAGCGCCAAGATGGAACCACAGTGACTTCTACAGCAAACTGACACTATGTTATTGGTGATATCGCCCCAGCCATTAACCAAGTCATCTGCAGAGTCAGAGTGTGAAAAATATATACATCCTTTCTAAATCCATGGAAAGCAATAATCCACACCATCTAATGGTGCTAACTAATACCCCACCGTCATGGTTAATTAGACTTTAAACAAGATTTTTTTGGATCATAGGAATGCATTCTGTATTTTTCTAAATTCGAAGACACCCATCAGTAGGTAGGCAATATAGGGCTTACACAAGGTTCATTTGGCCTACCATTCCAAAAAGAATTACCTGCTTGTTAACGTAGTGATTTTTCGGTAGGAACTGCTTGATGAAGAAAAAACTGAACGGGTGATGCATTCTTAAAGGCAGCATGCAGTCAGATACGAAACCATGGATGTACGAAACCTGGTAGGGACAAAAACAACACTCAGAACAATCACAAGCCACTAGGATCTAAGGAATTATTAAATAATTCCTTTTGATTTCAACCTGATGTGCACCTGGTAGGTAGGTATATAATGTTAAATCCAGTCCAGTCACCTTTCAGAGGGTATTGATTTTTCAATGCAGTTAACTTGACACGGCTGATCTCTTGGTACTTTTTATATTTTCTCTGCAATGAATTGAGCCAAACCTGCATTATCTCTGTGTAATTTTTTTGTAACACGACCGACATTACGGCTGGATCATAGCCTGTTAGTACTTGGCTCAGGAAGTTCCGAAGTTCCAAGTTCGTAACACCACGCCATCAATCATTCAAAGTGGGTAGCAAGGTACCGACTGATTTTAGATAATATACCTGCGCACTCAAAATACGCTTTTCCTCGACGGATTATGTGGACTTCCTATTAAAACATTACTTGTTATATTACTTGCAAGTACACAGTCAAAAGGCAATTTAGGTATGCAGACAGGCAGGAACTTACATATTTTCACCTTTCACTGGAAGACTGAAGAACGATTTTTGTTGTCGGGAAGAGGGTGGGTGAGCCACAACTGCGGATGAAACATTTTCTCTTCTTAAGCACCGGCATATTAATAAGCACGCATAAGTACGTACAATAAAAAATATAAGTAAGTAAATTCACTCTAATAAAATGAGGGAAGTGGACGACGAACGAAGGTCAAAATTCAAAAACCATAACAAACAATCGCGAAGAGATGGCGAAAGAAAGGACATTTCTTCTTCTTCTTATTCTCTCCTTCTGGCCCTGAAGGGATCTTTGCGTGGCCATAGATTGTGTGTTCGGTGGCATGGTTGAGGTAGTCGTAATTGGGATTGCGTCTGAGGCAGTTAGCAGGGTAGAAGTTGAGCAGGGAGTGGTGAGGGAAAATGAAGGGTGGGAGTTAAGTTTATGAAGAAAAATGTTATTTATTAAAAATGTTATTTGTTTCATTTCTCGAGAAGTTAATTATTTAATTTATTCAGACAAGTGAGATATTATTTTGGATTGTTATGCTCAGCAGATTAAGCATTTCATAAAGATCATAGAATAGCTGGTTATTAAAAAAAACAAAAAAACTACAGGATAATAATAGAAATAGGTAGTCTATTTCCAGGTAAACTAACAAACTGTGTACCGGTTTCGGTTGTGTACTATCGTGTAGTGATGATGGTGTAACAACCAAAACCGGTCTACAGTTTGTTAGTTTACCTGGAAATAGACTATTTCTATTTTTATCCTGCAGTGTTTTGCTATGGATTTCCACTACTCCTCCTCAACTGATAGCTGGTTATTGGTGAGGCCCTGTTTTAAATACTGTTGGATTATGTTAGTGGTGAAATTGTTAGAGGTATTGCCGAATTGGATAATTGGATGGCGTCCTACGGGTACATCTTAGGGCTAGCGTCCACTGGAGACGGGCCGCATCGGGGCGGGCCTCATCGCAAAAAGCGGGCATTTCGATCGTGAGTGTTTGCATGGAGGTGCGTCCACCGCAGGCGGGCCGCATCGGGGCGGGCCTCATCGCATATTTAAATCGCCCCCCAGGCGGATTTTTGTGGCTGTGCGAGGGGTCCCGGCCCGTCTCCAGTGGACGATAGGCAGACGGATTTCAGATTTGACATCGAGGAGGGAATCTAATAAACAGGGGTGATTGTTTTATTTCATTAATTTTATTCTCAGTTTAATTATTTTCCTTCATTGTTTTCATGGGTGTCGTCGGTACACGCAAATAGTAGCAACAACCATGTGGTAACTTGGAATTAAATGTACACTGAATGACTTGAAATAAGGTATATATTTTGAGAGAATCGTGAACCCAATAGCGGTGCTTCCTTTTCCACTGTTTTCTTTTCGCATTATCTTCATTTAATGCCAGCATTAATAGAAGTTCTTCGTCAGAAGAATCCATGGTGGAACGACACAAACAAACAAAACACGGAACAGCAGAATGAGCACGAAACCGATTCAAAATCCCGCCTTTTTTCTCGTTCCCGCTCAATTTTTCCGATGCGATGCGCCCCGCCTCGTCACCCACAGTGGACGCACTATCTATTTTGCGATGAGGCCCGCCCCGATGCGGCCCGTCTCCAGTGGACGCTAGCCTTTAGGAGAAGATGACATGTCTTGTATCTCAGAGTCGCAGTAGCAGCAGGTCTCGTTGTCCCATAGGAGTGTCTCGCCCAAGATCCGCTGTGGACTGGTGGCGCTGCAGTTGCCTGGTGAGCGTACTACTCTCCTCCCGGCGCATCATTCAAATTAATTTCGTCTCCAGAACGCAGTGAGTGAGCTCTGACTATCAAACTCAATAATAACATTAAAGATAACCTGCAATATCGCCAAGGCATCGTTAGCTGAATGGATGGAGACGCTGGCTTTAGTGCTGAAAATCTTTAGTTCGAATCCCACTCACCATTGGTCTTTTTTTTGTCATTTCACAGGCCGGGTACTTGGATAACACATCATCGAGGGTTGCCATAGTGTGTCCGGGGGGGGGGGGGGATAGCATCTAGACCTGTACCTTACAATAAATTGGATCCTTTCCCAGGAACATCGAGCGAAAGATAACAAAACTCCAGAGTCTCAATCCTGGTAATCACAAACAGTGGTAGGTAACTATACCATATCCTGGGTCTTTCTCTAGGGAGTCTCAGAAAGCATCACAGACACAGGTAATCATGAACAAGTATATTCATTACAAATACATTCAAGTAAATGTTAATAGTAACTAAACCATTAAAAAATTAAAAAAATAATAATTAATAAAAAAATGAAAATGCCTACATTATGTCAGACGGCATTTCCCAAAAAGGGGAAAAATTACAAATTTGTATCAGAGGAGCAACAAAAAACCAGACTGCTTCTAGTCAAATTGCTTATTTTACCTTTGTTCACGTACTGTAACGTAATTTTTGCCAATAGTCTTGATTCCAAATCTCTCCATAGTCTTCAGGTCCTCTACAACTCTGCAATAAGATTCATTAAAAACTTGAAACCTCGCTCACATGTATCAGCACATTCAAAAATAATTACAGGCTTACCATTTCAGGATTATTTTAAACTTCAAACTTTATTATTTATGTACAAGGTTAAATCTAATAAGTATCCTCAGTACATGTTGAACTTATTTCCTAAGACCTCATCAGCAAGGGCGTGTGGGTTTCAGTCTTTGCAGCACACCTGCAAGGCAATGGCTGAATCACTCAGGGTGGTGGGTGCGAGGTTGTGGTCGGATTTGCCCCTGAATACTAGAGCTGCTGCGTCGATTGCTACCTTTGAGAGCGGAGTGAGAGAGTTTCTTAACTAATCACAATTTGTATGACCCTTGTCAGTATTCCCATATTTCTTGAACTTTTTATTCTTCTTTTCATGTTCATTTCTTCCTTCCTGTCTTCATTTCTTTTTCAGTTTTTACTTTCATGTTCATTTCTTCCTTCCTTCACATTAATCCTTCCTTTCTCTCTTTATTATACCTGATTCTACTTACTTTAATACTCTTTTATTATTCAAAATCGTTTGTATTCTCATTTTGTAATGCTCATTCTTATAATTCTACTTATAATTCTACGTACAATGATTTACAATTATGATGCTTCTAACTACCATGTAAGTATACATAAAAGGCCTATGGCCTTACATACATTGTAATTTGTTTTCCTCAAATAAAATAAATAAATAAAAAAGAGTAATGAAAACATAAATTTATGAAACACCACCATTTACCACACCTACGTGAAATATGAATACGAGATTTTGCTTCAACTTGTGATGATACAGAAAAACAATATGGTCGCCATAATCACCCGTCGACCGCAGAAAATCGTAAAATTGCTGCAAAAACATCCTATTTTTCACATGTAGGTACTGACAACCAAACCACTGACCTTCCCACTACTGATAAGTGATAACAAAAATGAGCGCAGGGAGGAGAGTAGTACGCTCACCAGCCACCTGCAGCGCCACCAATCCACAGCGGATCTTGGGCGAGACACTCCTTTGTCCCATCCATGTGCTGGAAGAACTTTTCTTCCATGGATGGTGGAATAAGCTAACAACTATGGAAGAAGGGAAAAGGAACTCCCACTAGGTAGGGGAAAGGGTGCTTACTTCGGAAGTGGCGTTACCTGCTGGTAGCACTAAAAACTAGGCTGTAATAGTTGTCCACTAGCTCGCTAGGGTGCGTGGGCAAGTTCTCACTCATGGGTTTTTCCACGTGTTGTCCGGTGCGTTCCACCGCCATTTTTATAAGCTTCGTTCTCAGTGTGCGTTCTGCCAGTTCCGAACGGTTCTGGGCAAGCGCAGTCGAGTTTTGTCGTTCGCAGTGCCAGAACGCCCAGTTCCGGAACGCCGAGAACGCAGAGTTCTGCGTTCGCAGTGTTTTGCGAATCCAGTTCCGAACGGTTCTGACAGTCCCCGATTTTTTTCGGAACTGTCAGAACTGGAACTCAAGAACGTAGGTGACGCATGCGCATTTATTTCATGCGCGGTTATTCCACTTCCAGTTCTGAAATCGTTCGCAGTGCAGAACGCGGTTCCTCAAGTTCCGGAACGCCCCGGGATTTTCCGTCCCAGTTCTTATGAGTTCGAGAACTGTCAGAACGCCCACTGAGAACGAAGCTTTAATCTCGCTCTGTCCTCATGGAAGAAGGGAGGGAATTCCCTTCTTCCATGGCTAACAACTGGAATAACTAACTACCAACTTAACACGACGTAAAACCAAACATTTACGCACTTTTAACATAATCTCTCAGATTTGGTGCTTAATTACAGAACACATTATGAAAATTGTATAGTGAAATTATTTAATAGCGTGTTATATGAATATACAATAAAAATTGGCGATATTACTTAGTTGAGTTTGTGTTTGAGAGAGCGCGCCCATGTTTTTTCCGTTCGGCTTAAGTTGTTTTTCATTACTTGTTCATGTTTTCAGCTCATGGGAATGAGCTGTGCGTTTTCAAGGAGGAAGGTCATCACAGAACTGGCAGAGCATTTTCGAAGTTTGTGTGGAAAATTTGTGATTTTCTGGTTTTTGTCCTGCACTAATTGGCGTCAGCTGTCATTAATTTGTATATATTGTAGGTATATACTATTATTAAAATTTGATTCGAAACTCATCTGAGACCCTCCCAGGCCCTTCAAAGCGGAGCCCACCCGCTTGGTTCACTGAATTCTTCTGCCAGAACACGATCTTCGTCGAATATGGTGAGAATCACAACACTATCCGTATCGCATTTATCAACCAAGATTTACATACCTAATTGACGGACTGATTTCCAGAAACCCAACTACACGCTGAAATTTACATTGGTCGGCCACACCAAAGCTGTATCATCTGTGAAATTTAGCCCTGATGGCGAATGGCTTGCTAGCTCGTGTAAGTGTTTATTCTGGTTCTTAGTATTATAATGATTAGATCAATTCATTATCAAGTTCTAGATCAAATGCTAATTGTATCTGAATTGTCTTCCTACGTTGCCAGCAAGGAACATTCATTCATCGTGGTGTACTTAACCCTCCAGCACGCGCGTCGTTTTGCACAAATGAGCACTCGCGTCGGGTCTTTTTGGCCCAAGCTACTTTAAATTCAAGTTTTGTGGGTAAAAAGCTTACTAAACCAAAAAACAGACACATGTTCTGAAAGAGGGACTAATGTTCTCTATTTAAATAACAACATTTCCACATTGAGATCATTCTTGGTATTTTTAAATTAAGCTCGAATATCACATGCCATTTACCCATATTTTCACTGTAGTCCCAACTTTGAGCGTCATTTACCTATATATAGAACAACTTCTGATAATTCTATGTATTTTTTGCCGACATTTTAAATGTTGAAAAATCACAAAATGAATGGTGTTGGGCAATATAAAAAATCTTAATTTTTTGGGGTTTTCAGTCTCTAAACTTGATGAAATTATCTTATATTTTACTCTAGCAGTAAAAAACTAACATAATATATCGATATCAATTTCAGAGACCAAAGTCTTCACAGCTCACATCATTCATAACACGTAATTACATTTCGTAATTACAAAATAAGTAGGTAATTCGTCTTCGTAATTACATTTCGCTCGTCAAACCTTCGTTTTGTTCAATACCCAATTCAATATTGTTTTTTCATGTTGATTCTTTTTTTTGTGATTGTTTTTCGAGCGTTCTTATTGTTCAGTTTTGATCCCTCATTACTATCAGTCTTGTGGGTACCTATGTTTGTTCTAGTGTAACCAGTGCAGTTCTCATTTCCTCAACTTTTGTGACAATTTTATTTTGAGGGTTCAAACCTTGCTTTGTTCAGTGGGTGTTATTGTGCTTGTAACCCTATGTCATGCAAACAAAAGGTTTAAATTTGTCGTGTGGAATATAGTAAGACTGACTTGCTCCTTGTTCTAGTTATGTTACTTTTCCTCGTCGTCACTTTCAGGGACCAACTCGTCGTCATCCGGTATTGGAGATTCACAATTTTGCCGCTCTAATTCTTGTAAAAGTTCAAAAAGTATTTTTTCCATTTTCTGATCGAGTGTTCAATGGAAAAAAGAGCAAACAGTCACAAAGGTACCTCTGTCAGAAAAAGTTACGAGTTCACTCGCGTTGGGTCATTCGGGGTTCCAAAAACAATACGTAGTCACTCGAGTCGGGTCAAAATATCTCATTTGCCTATCAAACGGTACTGTTTGGACTGGTGAATCATACTGAGAGGTGCGTCTAGCCGACTTGTAGGATTAGCAAGTGGTTTGGAGAGGAGAACAAGCACTGTTCCAAAGAATATTCACCTTTAAATGGAGGCTCGGGTCACCATGACCCGAAGCGAGTGCTGAAGGGTTAATGTTTCGTCATGTGTTCTTCAGCTTACAGTGTGATACTTGAGTCGGTAGTTATCTTGAATCCAATGTTTATTACGGACTGAATGTTCACTTCATTATTGTGGACTCATTTACAGCATGAAAGCAAATTTGGTTTTAGCACTGTTAGATTAGCTGCGGTGTTGGAGGTTAGTTCGAATTTACCTATAACGAGGGAAAGGATGGTCCATCCTCGTGAGTTCTAACTTCCAAGATATTATACTTCCAACACATTTATTCGGATGTGTTGTGAATTCTGACCCGATTCTCCAAGATCTTGTAGAAACATACGGTGTGATCCTGTAGAAACATTCGGTGTGAAGGGGTGCTGAAATAGGCTTGCAGGCCTGTTTCAGTGTGTCAATTGTATTCAAGGGTGAACTCCCACAGTGTAAGAGAAAGTGTACTCATTTCTAGACATGGTGGTCTTTGTTGTCAGACAGTGTTGATGTGTTGAATTCGCTCAGGTAGTTTTGTTGAATAGTTCGTAAAAAAATTCAAGTAATGTAAACAGCTCCATTCCAGGCTGGGGCTTTTCGTCCGACTGCCCTGCCAGCGCCACGGACGTGATCAGCTGTCCTCCAATCGGAGGATCAGAATTCGGTCTGATCATTTCGCTCTACTTGGCTACTAACTGCCTCGCCCCGAGTGGAGAGGGGTTCGCCCATCAGCTACTTGGGTCATACTACTTGGACATGTCATGGTGGTCACCCATCGAAGTACTGTAACCAACTTCGAGGTATCGACTTTAGTGATCTCACGGGAACCAGTTTATTCCACCTGATACGGCCGTTGGACGAATAGTTTGCTTGTTTGGGATCGATCGTGTCACCATATCATGAACCAGTTTCGAAGAAATCTTCAAACGCTCTAAACAACGCCTGCATGTTCGATCCTCTTTTTGGCTGGTGAAATGTATAAATCATTAGGTACCAGATACCTCAATCAACATTCATTGTACGAACTAATACTCTGGTCACTACGTCCACAGCCACCGACAAACTTATCAAGATTTGGGGAGCTTATAATGGAGCACTTGAAAAGACAATCGCAGGACACAAGATGGGCGTTTCCGACGTCGCGTGGTCCAGTGACAGTACACTCATCGTCAGCGCATCAGACGACAAAACTCTCAAAATATGGGAATTGAGTTCGGTAATGTTTTATTTTATTATATCATATCGTGATACAATAAAACTCGCATGTCTTATTATTTAATTGTTTTGTCCTCCTATCCAGGCCGAATGCTTGAAAACTTTGAAGGGACATACTAATTACGTGACTTGCTGTAATTTTAACCCTCAGTCTAATCTCATCGTATCTGGATCGGTGAGTATGCAATTAAAACTAAAATAATAGGTAATTCTTGTTTGCAGGGTTTGCCATAAGTTCACATACAGCTCCGCCATGTTCTGTCACTTCTAGCTAGTGATTACAGTTCTCGGTCGAGGAAGTTAGTCATTCTCATTTTGGGGATGATTCTGTTATTATCTATGCTGATTGATCCGAAACCTATACAATTTTCATGGTTTTCCTACTTAGTTTTACTAAACCGTCGTGATAACCGACTTAGAAACTCAGGAACGCTTGCATATTAAAATAGCTTACATCTCCCAGAGAAATACAAAATAAATTGGATTTATCGAATTGAAGGGGTACAGTGTTATTATTCATGGCTGAGTTACCTACTCAGTATTTTAAATTACTAAAGTTGATGTCATTTCTGACAGCATGATAATCGGACGTCCCTTTTTGGGGGGTTCAGTGACCAAGTAGGTTAAGGAAAATAGCCCGACGTCTAGTTCCAAAAGCCGCCACTACGTGGCAGTACCAAATTGAGCTAAATTATCTTCGTTGTCCTTCCGTTGATAATTAGCTGATTTTTCAATCTGTAAATTGCATTGGATTCAGAGTCAGAATTTCCGCAAATAGGTTCTGGTGTTCAACATTTCAAAATGTGTATAATTTTTTCACTGGCGTTCAGATTTGGCCCATTTTTTGTAAATCCCAATTAGTCAAATCCTAGAGGGGTGTGTTCTAATTACGATGGTTTTTCAAATTTAAAATTGAGCCACTAAAATCCCATCAGTTCTTGTCCAAGAGGTGATGGTCGGTGGGGGTAGGGGAGGACTGTTGCGCACAGTGGGGCGAATGGCCAATCTAGGTGGAAAACGCTGCAAATCCCTGCACAACGGTTATTATTTTGTACAGAATACCCTTCTGTTACAGATCACAGCTCTCTGTATAGATAACCCGTCTATATAATCTAATATGTACTATTCTATACATATTATATAGATCGCAGACCCTCCGTAGATTAGTACCTAACCCCGTACCTATCTAAATCACGAGTTAAATGTTGCTAAAATAATTCTGTCGATGACAAGCAGTAACTAAAACGGCAAAAAGAAACGCAAGTAATAAAGTTGTGAAGAAAAGCTGTTGAGGTGGAGTGAAATAGATGCCCTCTGCGCAGATCACTGTTTTCTGTGGTTAGTACCTACCTTCGTGGTCAAGTATGATGAACCGTTGTGTAATAACTTGCCCATCAATAATACTTCAACGGTTGTTCAAGTTGCAAAAGTACCGATCAACAAAATCCAGCGCCTTCTTGGTTGATGAACCGTTGTGTAATAATTTACCGTTGTGAAATAATTTACCGTTATGTAATAATTTACTGTTGTGTAATAATTTACCATTGTGTATTAATTTACCCATCAAGAATACTTCAACGTTTGTTCAAGTTTCAGAAGTACCTACCAACAAAATCCAATAGTCCACCACTTATCAAATGAAATAATATCGCAGAACAACCAACTCGACTTCATACAGCCATCCTTGATTATAATCAGGTGCTCCCTAGTGATGATTATCTGAGCCGGATTTATACCGTTTGATTCACGATCATGTTGACGAAACGTTTTGGTGCTCACGAACGCCTGGACGTACAATGCTCCGGGTGGTCTCAAAAAATTGTTTAGCTCAAGACAAATTATTTACAAATTTTTTTATTACGTAAAAAAACCATACCCTTTTCGAGCTACGGCGTTCTGAAAATTTCAACCCTTATTTTGAACCCCTTAGAGATGACTGACAGTAACGTCACGCTTCGAGGACCAACTAGACCCCGAACGGAACCTATAACCCGAATTTCATCAATTTTGTTTCATGGTAACTAAGAAAAGTGGCCAGTACGGCGGACAGACAGACATTTTTTATTGCAGTTTTGGATTCTACATACCTTGAAACGTAAACCATCAAATTTTGAGGGGGTTAGAATTTTTTTTCATGCTCGATTCCAATGGTTCATTATTGAAATAATAAACCAAAAAATGGTTTTCTCAATGGTTCAATCCAATGGTAATCCACGAAGAAAAATAGTTACCCATCTCAAACCTATAAACATCTGAAGGAAAAAAATCTGATCGAATTTCATACCGAGGAACCTAACTGTAATGTTTGAACAAGTGCGTGCTGTCTCAGGCACAAACGAAAGCGAAATGAATTTCATTTGCCTGGTTTCTCCCGAGTGGAAAGGTGTTATCCCTCTTTTCTTCGTCATTATGGAACTCCATGGTACGTAAATTGAATTAACATAAAACAAATCGCCCAGTCACAGCATTGTCATTAGTTGAAAATACAAAGTAGTGAATTTTCATATAAGGTTTGACTTTTGGTTTATTATTGTGTGAATAATACACCTATGTAATCGCTCAGCAAAAAATTTTTATAACACCCCCTCAAACTTTTTTCTTTTACGTTTCAAGGTGCGTAGATTCCAAAAATGCAATGTCCGTCCGCCGTATCACGTGTACAGGCTTCATTTTCGGTCTAAAAAATTCGTTCTTTCGCACACATGCTCCATTTGGGCTCTAGTTGTGTCCCGAAACTTTTCAGCCCGATCGGAATACAACCAGGGGTGTTATGAGTGAAAATGTGTAAAAATAGGTATTTTTTGTGTTTTAGTAACATGTTACTAACATGAGCTTTTGAGATATCGTTTTCCATGTTTTTCTGGACGAGAAGACCGAATATGAAGTCAATTTTCACCAAAGAGTGGAAAATTGAGGTTGTACCAGATGTTCAGCCCACAAAATTGATTTTTTATGAGTCAAAAACCTGCGAAATCGTCTGAAATCACCATCAATTTGTAGAATAACACTAGCAAAAGTTTCAACACGTGGATCAAGACGATTAAATGGCACTACCAATGATCAACGATAATTTGAAAAAAAAAAGGAGCATACCTACCTAATTCAAGTTTTGGGGGCCAAAATTGGTGGAAACCATCAGAAATAGCTATTTCAATTGTTGCACAAGAAAGAAACAATAAATGAACAGCCAACATTTCTGTAGGTACGTCCAATAGAATAATAAACCCATGTGACAAGGACTGCAGCGTTTTTGGACAAGAAGTTACAGAGTAACAAAAAGTACCTTGCGTTTTGGTTTATTATTCTGTGAATAATACACCTATGTATTCGCTCAGCAAACAATTTTTATAACACCCCCTCAAACCTTTTCCGTTTCAAGGTGCGTAGATTCCAAAAATGCAATGTGCGCCCGCCGTCCACCGTCCGCCGTACGCCGTCCGCCGTATCACGTGTACAGGCTTCATTTTCGGTCTAAAAAAATCGTTCTTTCGCACACATGCTCCATTTGGGCCCTAGTTGTGTCCCGAAACTTTTCAGCCCGATCGGAATATACCCAGGGGTGTTATGAGTGAAAATGTGTGTAAAAAGAGGTACTTTTTGCGTTTTAGCAACATGTTGGTAACATGAGCTTTTGAGGTATCGTTTTTCATGTTTTTGGGGACGAGAAGACCGAATATGAAGTCGATTTTAACTAAAGAATAGAAAATTGAGGTTCTACCAGAAGTTCAGCTCCCGAAATTGATTTTTTACGAGTCAAAAACCTGGGAAATCGTCTGAAATCACCATCAATTTGTAGAATAACACTGGAAAAAGTGTCAACAGGTGGATCAAGACGATTAAGTGGTACTATCAATGACCAGAGATAATTAATAAAAAAAAAAAAAAAAAAAAAAGAACCTCCTTATTCGTGTTTCGGGGGCCACAAGTGGTGGAAACCACCAGAGATAGCTATTTCGATTATTTTATATGAAAGAAACAATAAATGAACAGCCAAAATCTCTGTAGGTATGTCCAATAGAATAATAAACCCATGTGACAAGGACTTTGCAGCGTTTTTAGTTATATAGGGGGTTTTTAATGTAGTTGGGGTTTTTACATTTTTTAAAAGTGAAAGTGCAGTTTTTCTAGACGCGATTTACATGCATTTCATTTGTAGAGGTTGAGTTTTGTTTTCGCGTCCATTTTGGTTTATTATTTTCAATAATGAACCATTGGAATCGAGCATGAAAAAAAAAAAAATTCTAAACCCCCCCCCCCCCCCCCTCAAAATTTAGTGGTTTACATTTCAAGATATGTAGAATCCGAAAATGCAATACAAATATTTCTGTCTGTCCGCCGTACGCCTTACTGGCCACTTTTCTTAGTTACCATGAAAAAAAAATTGATGAAATTCGGGTTATAGGTTCCGTTCGTGGTCTAGTTGGTCCTCGAAGCTCGGCGTTACTGTCAGTCATCTCTAAGGGGTTGAAATTTTCAGAACGCCGTAGCTCGAAAACTTTCGATAGAAGGGTATTGTTTTTTTCACGTTTTTAAATTTGTCTTGAGCTAAACAATTTTTTGAGACCATCCGGAGCATTGTACGTCCAGCCGTTCGTGTGCACCAAAAAGCTTCGTCAACACGATCGTAAATGAAACGGTATAAATCCGGCCGGGATATCATCACTAGGGAGCACCTGATTATAATCAAGGATGGCTGTATGAAGTCGAGTTGGTTGTTCTGCGATATTATTTCATTTGGGAAATGATGGATCTTCTGGATTTTGTTGATAGGTACTTTCGCAACTTGAACAAACGTTGATTGGGTAAAATATTACATAATGGTAAATTATTACACAGTGGTAAATTATTACACAACGGCAAATTATTACATAACTGTAAATTATTACACAACGGTTCATCTACCTTCAACTTGAACAACTGTTGAAGTATTATTGACGGGCAAGTTATTACACAACGGTTCATCATACTTGACCACGAGGGTAGGTATTGACCACAAAAAACAGTGATCTACGCAGAAGGGGCATCTATTTCACCCCACCTCAACAGTTTACCTTCAGAACTTCATTATTTGCGTTTCTTTTTGCCATTTTAGTTACTGTTGTCATCGACAGAATTATTTTAGCAACATTTAACTCGTGATTTAGGTACCTAGGTACCTAGTAACGAGTACGGGGTTAGGTGCTAACCTACGGAGGGTCTGCGATCTACATAATATGCATAGAATAGTACGTATTATATTATATAGACGGGTTATCCATACAGAGAGCGGTGATCTGTAACAGAAGGGTATTCTTTACAAAATAATAAACCGTTGTGCGGGGATTTGCAGCGTTTTTGGTACCTAGTCTAATTTTTTAGAAAATGTTATTTTTAGCGAATTTTCGAAGAAAAGGAAGCTATTGTTCTCGGTCCAAAATTTTTAAAACTCGAATTTCCGAAAGATTTTTATACCAAAATCCGTTTCAGACCATCCTGAATTCACTGCCGAAAGACACCAAAAATTATATATATATATATATATATATATATATATATATATATATATATATATATATATATATATATATATATATATATATATATATATATATATATATATATTTATATATTTATATATATATTTATATATGTATGTGTCATTCCAGACGATAACTCTCGAAAGAATTGAGATAAAAAGTTCAAATTTGCACGAAAAATCTGTCTTGGCAATCGACAGGCTAAGTTCGAAGATGGGCAGAATCGGGTCACTCTAAGGGGGAGTTTTGGGGAGTTTTAGGGGGGGAAAATTACCCATAAATTCCCAAAATGAAAAATTCTGACAAGTGACACCTCATTTTAAAGGTTTTTGTACGCTGAACACGATGGTGAAATCAGAATTGCGATATCTCATTCCATTCTCAAACTGGAGCACTTTGAAGATGAAGGAACGTGGTTATTTCTTGAGATGTTTTTCCTGGTTCGTCTGCTCTAATCTGATAACGGAATGGGATATCGCAATTCTGACTTCACCATCGTGTTCAGCGTTGGAAAATCTACAAACCGAGGTGTTACTCGGCAAATAATGGAACAAAAAATTTGTTACGTATCCAATACCTACAACTCTTCTGGTATTCAAGACATTTTTGATTTCCCCCTCCCCCCCCTTCCACCCCAAATTTTACATTGCGTAAAACTACTCCTGTTTTAATTTTGTATGGTATCAAGTTGGGAAAACATTGGCCGAAAATTAATTTTCAGAAAATTTTAGGCGGAGGAGGAAGATGCCGAAAACTTCGAAAATTCGCTCTTATAGCCATGCTGCATGACTGTGGTTTTTTTCTATTGCATTTTTAGCAAAGATAGCTCTTCATGTTTTCATTTATACAGTTTTATTCGCCAACTTGAGAGATGACGTTTTGTAATTCGAATTTTTGAAAAATTTCTTCATAGGAATCCGTTTTGGAAAATTCTAAAACGATTCCTGAATATCAACATTTTTCATATAAGAGTACCTATATAGGAATATACCTATCTTAGGCATTCACCTGTAATTTCATTCCAGGTGATAACTCAACCTGGCAAGCACCTAAAAAATCGAAAATGGGGCCAAATTGTCGTTGTTGTCAAACGAAAGGCCGAGTTCGTCGGCCAGAATTTTTGACCCACTCCCAGGTGTAAAATTGTGAAATTTAAAGGTGAAAAAACGCGTTTTTTAGGTTTTCAGCCGATATAATGCCCTAGCATATAATAATATATGGTATATTCGTGCTCAGGGTAAAATTTCCTGTAGTATAGGACGGTTTCTGAATGTTTTCCACCTAGATTGGCCATTTGCCCCACTATGTGGCGGGGGTAGGGGAGGAAGGTGGCTATTGTTTTGATTTTCACCAAGTGCATTCAACAGCAAGTCGATTATTCGCTCCAAATTCGGGCACAGCTTTATTTATTATTGGTGAAATATCGATTTTCGGTTAGCTCTATTGTAGTGCTACCTTCGGTCCGACAGCAATGAAATTCATTGGAGGCCCTTCTAAGGTCCTCCACGCACAATCCCTGAAAATTTCACTATAATTTGCCCAGTAGTTCTGGAGTTTTGCATGTGACAACAAATTTGTAAGCGAAATGTTGACCCAACCTAAATAGACGATACCGCGAATTGCCTTCGTGTATGTACCGCTTCCTTGCCTGAACCGTCGACCCATAAACCGCTACGAACATTGTCTGAACTGGTCGGTTCCAAAACCTACCAATTTCTGCTTATTACTTCCATGTTCCTGATATACAGGTTGTCTAGGAATTAGGCATCCAAACTACGGGGATCAATTCTGCAACCAATTTCCGACAGAATGTCCTTCATAAAGTTTTTTTGTTATCACACTAAAATGGCCATAAAAGTTCAAGATAAGCATCGGTGTACATAAGGCGAGGCATTTTGAGAACTGATTGAGGCTACTGACGCTCAGTGAATGATTTGATGTGCAAGTACCTTCAATGTCATCTTGAACTATTGAACTCCGGACTACAAAGAACTTATTCTAGAGAACACGAAAACATCCATCATGAGTAAGTCAAGTGAAAAACGCTGCAAAGTCCTTGTCACATGGGTTTATTATTCTATTGGACTTACCTACAGAAATGTTGGCTGTTCATTTATTGTTTCTTTCATGCGTAGTAATCGAAATAGCTATTTCTGATGGTTTCCATTAATTTTGGTTTATTATTCTGTGAATAATACACCTATGTATTCGCTCAGCAAAAAATTTTTATAACACCCCCTCAAACTTTTTTCTTTTTCGTTTCAAGGTGCGTAGATTACAAAAATACAATGTCCGTCCGCCGTACGCCGTCCGCCGTACGCCGTCCGCCGTACGCCGTATCACGTGTACAGGCTTCATTTTTGGTCTAAAAAAGTCGTTCTTTCGCACACATGCTCCATTTGGGCCCTAGTTGTGTCCCGAAACTTTTCAGCCCGATCGGAATATACCCACGGGTGTTATGAGTGAAAATGTGTGTAAAAATAGGTACTTTTTGCGTTTTAGCAACATGTTGGTAAGATGAGCTTCTGAGATATCTTTTTCCATGTTTTTCGGGACGAGAAGACCGAATATGAAGTCGATTTTGACCAAAGAGTGGAAAATTCAGTTCTACCAAATGTTCAGCTCCCAAAATTGATTTTTTATGAGTCAAAAACCTGGAAAATCGTCTGAAATCACCATCAGTTTAGATAATAGCACTGGGAAAAGTGTCAACACGTGGATCAAGAGGATTAAATGGCAATACCAATGATCAAAGATAGTTTAAAAAAAAATAAAACAATAAAATAACACGAGCGTAGGTACCTAATTTGTGTTTTAGGGGCCAAAATTAATGGAAACCATCAGAAATAGCTATTTCGATTATTACGCATGAAAGAAACAATAAATGAAAAGCCAACATTTCTGTAGGTATGTCCAGTAGAATAATAAACCCATGTGACAAGGACTTTGCAGCGTTTTAGCGAATTTTCAAAGAAAATGAAGCTATTGCAATGGCTTCGAAATTTAAATAATATAAATTTTTGGAAATTTTCTTCATAGAAATCCGTTTCAGACCATTCTAAAACGATTCCTGAAATTTAACACTTTTTTATATGTATATATATATTTAGTTATTATGACAGAAATAAGGTTACATTAATTTAATACAAGGGAAACAAACTTAGATTGTATATTTCGACATCAGTCGTTATCAACATTAATCCAATCACCGGCAGGAAGGCTGAAGTTGTTGTTCTTCCTTTGTTTCTTCCTTTTCTAATTTGGTCCCAATCATGGAGGAATATATATATATATTTATATATATATATATAAATATTATATAAATATATATATTTATATATATATGTGTCACTCCAGACGATAACTCTCGATAGAATTGAGATAAACAGCTCAAATTTGCACAAAAAATCTATCTTGGCAATCGAAAGGCTAAGTTCGAAGATGGGCGAAATTGGCCTACTCTAAGGAGGGTTTTGGCGCATTTAAAGTGCGCAAAAATTACCCAAAAATCCCCAAAATGTTATTTTCTAACAAGTGACCCCTCATTTTAAAGGTTTTTGCACGCTGAACACGATGGTGAAATCGGATTTTAGATATCTAAATCCGTTCTTAAATTAGAGCATTTAAAGTGCGCAAAAATTACCCAAAACTAGGATAATCTTTAAACTCTTACCCCCCACCCCCTTAGAGTGGTCAGATTGAAAAATGTGAGAAGTATTAATTGAAGACGAGAGTTCGAAGCAAAACAAAACCATAGCCATTAATTCGAATATTTCTTTGAAAATTCGCTCATTAAGTCATGCTGCATGACTGGTTTTTTTTTTAAATTGTTTAAAACTATATTTGATCATTGTTAGTGCCATTTAATCGTCTTGATCCACGTGTTGACACTTTTTCCAGTGTTATTATACAAACTGATGGTGATTTCAGACGATTTCCCAGGTTTTTCACTCATAAAAATCAATTTTGGGAGCTGAACATTTGGTAGAACTCAATTTTCCACTCTTTGGTCAAAATCGACTTCATATTCGGTCTTCTCGTCCCCAAAAACATGGAAAACGATATCTCAGAAGCTCATGTTACCAACATGTTGCTAAAACGCAAAAAGTACCTATTTTTATACACATTTTCACTCATAACACCCCTGGGTATATTCCGATGGGGCTGAAACGTTTCAGGACACAACTAGGGCCCAAATGGAGCATGTGTGCGAAAGAACGAATTTTTTAGACCGAAAATGAAGCCGGTACCTACACGTGATGCGGCGGACGGCGGACGGACATTGCATTTTTGGAATCTACGCACCTTGAAACGGAAAAGAAAAAAGTTTGAGGGGGTGTTATAAAAATTTTTTGCTGAGCGAATACATAGGTGTATTATTTACAGAATAATAAACCAAAAGTCGGTGAGATGTACATTTTTCTCAAGAGAACGGTAAGCAAGTTTTTATTCATTCGAAGAGGCTCTTGAGTGTCACCATCCGATTCAGCGTGAAAAATTATGTAGAAGTCCTTCCAACTGGTTAGCTCGTGGGGGGATCATTTTCATGAGAAAAACTATTTTACAGGGGGAAAAACACGTTTTTTCGCGTTCAAACATCATTTTCTCCTCTGAAGTCAACTGCAAAGATAGAATAGATTACACCGCTGGAAATCTGATGGAATGTAAATGTTTCTTCCATCAAGATAAACGAAAAGGCTGGGGAAAATCGTGTTCGGAAATGTCATCGAAATTTTCCAAAAAATTTTGTAATTGACAAACTTTGATGTTTGACCTAATTTTTCACTCAACCACTCAAAAAATTTTGGTTTGCCATCAGGGAGATAGGAAATTTAACACACTTTCCAGCGCTATCCTCAAACTTGGATCCCCCCCCCCGCATTAAAGGGAGTTATGACAATTTTAGTGAGACGAGGCCGAGCAAGGGAGATAAAATCTTAAAACGTAAAAAAGTCGGATTACGAAAAAAAAACTCGGAAGGACTTTTTGTCGGAAATTAGTTGTAGAATCGATTCCTGAAGGTGGTGATTAATTCTTGGACACCCTGTATAGGAACGGAATTATGGTGATACCCTCAATAATACGAGTAGGTGTTCCAGAAAACCATGGAATCTTGTTCAGAAGTACTCAGCACGAGTTTCTGTATGGTTTTCCACGGGATGTCGCTCCGTACGTAAGTTGGAATTTAAAATGGTCATAACTTACTCAAAACAAAGCATTTTTCCAGTTTTCTTTCTGAGCTTTGTTCATCTCGTTGAACTCTTCAATTCGAGATGAGAACGAGATTTCTACGTGGAAAAATAAGTAAGTTCTGCCGGGCTTTTTAATTTTTTTCGATTTCTACGATAGCTGCCATAAAAATTGACCAAAACTGGTGCTGTTGATGCCAAAATCTTCGTGATCATGCATGTTGATTTTGAGCTCGATCGCATTCGATTTGGCTAATTGAGAGCAAAAAAATATGTCAAAAAGTATGACGAAAAAAAATCCTCTCTAAAAATCCGCTTATTGGAATTAATTTCTACTATTGCGACAATCAAGAGTTGAACCCTAAATGATTCATAGGAGTGGGAATGTTTTGGTAGACCGTCCCATGCCGTCTTCTTCCCCTACCCCCACCGACCTTTACCTTTAAGACAATAATTGATGTTTTTAGTTGTCCAATTTTAAATTTTAAAAAGCCATCATAATCAGGACACACCCCTCTAGAATTTGACTAATTGGGATTTCTGAAAAAATGAGCCAAATGTGAACGCCAGTGAACTAGTGTACGAATTTTTAAATTTTTAATACCAGAACCAGTTTGTGGAAATTCTATGCTGATTATGAATCCACTGCAATTTACAGATTGAAAATCGCTCAGTATTGTTAACGGAAGGAGAGCGAAGGTAAGTTTGCCCTCCATATGGTGTTGCCATCTGTTCTTACAAGTTTTTTGTGGGCTATTTCCCCTTAATGCGTGTTCACTTGATGTTAGGATTGGGACAGTGGCTAGAATCGTCAGTTCGAGACCCAGGGCCCCTCTGTTGGGCCTGAGAAAATGCAAAGTCTTGAATGATCCTCCTGAGACGGCCACAGGAGTGCAAGCAGAGCCCCAGCCTGAAACAGCCGTACTGTTTGGTCTTTTTTGAATGAAGCTGGTGATGGCAACACTACAACATACTCATTCGATTTTATATTGTGGTGTCTGTGTACATCCAGTCTCAATTTTCAATGTTAGTTATTGGTAGCTTTTGGCTTTGTTTCCATAGTTTGACAAACGTGTGAGGGTATGGGACGTAAGAACAGGTGAATGCCTGAAAACATTTGCTGTTCATTACGAAGCTGTCAGTGCTGTAGATTTCAGCTTCAGCGGCCGTTCTATTGTTTCTAGCAGTTACGATGGACTGTGGTAAGCCTAAGATTTTTATAAAATATTGTAACAGAATACGTGTGGTTGATGAGGACAACAACAGCTTGTTGCAAATATAGAAAAAAAAAATGATTTAAAGTTGTAATCAATATAATAGAGAGTTTTCGCAAAAGTTAGGCCACTAGGTCGTTGACGGACTAAGAATCTCCGGGCTAGCGATATAAGGAAAAAAAACCCGGATGATAACCTCTTAGCTCGTGAAACTATCTAAGGTCGTGAAAGGTAGGTCGTTGAACCATCTAAGCTGATTCGATGAGTGACGCTAACGTTAACGTTGAAATGTAAATGTTATCACTTGAAGATATCGGTTTACAGCCGTTTTTAGTTTTCATCTTCGCTAGTACTTTTAAGTTTTTTTGCTGCGTATCCACCCACACGTATCTACTTGTTCGGTTTGGAATGGAGGAGCTTCAGGTATACTTAACGTTATACGAAGAAGGAGTTTTAACAAGGCGGGAAGTCGTCCTGGCTTTGAGGGTTTTTTTTTGGAGCTGAATACCATGCACCCCAATATTAAGGAGAGAGTTATACGGTAGATTTGATTTGGGAAATGTAGGTGACGAGGACGTGAGGCTCCTTTTTAGATTTGACAGAGGTGACATCGGTCGCCTGCGCGTCCTCTTGGGCATTCCTGACTGTATCCCAATGGAAGACAGATTCAACGTCAGTGGAGTGACAGGTCTCTGCATCCTGCTACGCCGACTCACTCGCTTAACCTAATCGTCTGAGTGACTTGGAGCACCTCTTTGGACTCTCGTACTGTACTCTGTCAAAAGTGGCCAATCTCGTGATGTCAATCATCCTCGCTCACCATGACCACAAACTCCGGGATCTGGGAAACTTGGCTTGGCTCACGCCTCAATGGCTGGAGCACTACTCTCAGGTGAGTAATCATGTTGGTGTAAATTAGTTTATAAATATAAGTAGGTACGCAAGTAGTTGTTTCAAGGAGTACCTAGGTACGGCCTAAGTGAAGCAGTGAAAGTAAGTGTAGCATGCGGACCGCTTAAAAAAAAAAAAAGCGAGGAGTAGGTAAGTAAGTAGTTGTGACGTCCACTAAACATGAATATCCAATAGTTACATTTCCCTGTTCGTGTCCAATGAAAATTAGTTTTCTTCCAGGCTGTCGTTGCAAAGCGAGCGCCCCTTCAGCACTGCTGGGGATTCATAGATGGGACAGCGAGACCAATTTGTAGACCGACAGTGAACCAAATGGAGTTCTACTCGGGACATAAGAGGTATCACTGCGTGAAATACCAAGCAGTTACACCAGATGGGATAACAGTCAGCCTGCATGGAGGATATTAAGGAAGGCGACATGATGCTGGTGAGATTATGCACAACATTTATTAAGTAATTGATTCCCTGGTAAAAATGCCCCAGCTTTAATTGGTTTTCGCACAATTTCATACTTTGTATGTCGATGTTTTAGGGATTTGGCATGAGTCTGCTTTGGATGACCAGCTGAGAAGATTGTGCGTGACCCCTACCAGGAAGTATACTCTGTATGGAGATCCTGCCTACCCTATTTCAGACCTCCTCATCGCTCCATATCCGAATTCAGCATACATGGAACCCCGAAAAATAGCTTTCATTAAGGCTATGGCTACAGTTAGGCAAGCAGTTGAGTGGGGGTTTGGTAATGTATTAAGACTTTTTGCATTTGTAGATTTTTCCAAGAATCAAAAGCTCCTACTACAAGATGTGCAGGGAATGTATAGGGCTGCCACCATATTGGCCAACTGCCATACGTGCCCGTATGGCAGTCAGACTTCTTCGTATTTCAACATTTCTCCTCCGCTTATTGATCAGTGTTTATCGTAGAATATAATGTTAGTTAGGACGATCCACTCTTCTGCAACTGCAGAAATTTAATTAAGAAATTTAATTTTTGTTTTACGTTTTTCAAGTCTTATTTTTTTCGTAGGTCGAAATCATGAATCCTTAATTATTTTTCCGTTTTTGTAAAGCTCTGTTCTATGCGTGTACGGGTTTATTCCCCAACAAGTGCCTAGTAATTTACTGATGTACAAAAACAGTCCTTGACTTTCATGGACCCTAGATATTATTCCATTGTATATTGTTAGTTCATTAAAAAAACAAGAATTTCACTATCGCTTCTATTTTTTCGCACAATCATACCTACTTATTGAATATCATCCTATATTCGCCTATTTCCTTTTTTGTAGGAAGGGCTAGTCTAGTAGTTATCCCATAAACACTAGAGGGGGAAGGGAGAGTCCATAGAAATAGAGAAATTAGCCAGGTACAATTTATTGACATTTTCCAGTCTTCAAGGATCACAGAAATATTTCCTAATTCTGTTAAAAAAAAAAAAAAAAGTAGATACGTACGGTTGTCCATAAGACACTAGACGAATTACCCTAAAAACTAAATTAAAGTTATTTGGCAAAAAATAGTGGCTAATAGGTAAAAATTAGCCAGGTTGACTTCCAGTCTTCAAGGATCACAGAAATAAATCCTAATAATATTTTCAAACAACAAAAAATTAAAGGGTTGGCTAATATAAATTATTTGGCAAAAATAATTGATAAATAGGTGGGAAATTTTTTCATAAGAAGTAGATAACAGCTAAGGGGCGCCCAAGCGTACAAGATCTTGGGACTTGAGTGCTAGGTTTTAGTTGTTGTTAACAAGAGTGAACATCAAATGACTGACTGCACTTGAAACCGACCAGACTGCCACAACAAAAAAGTAAGTATGAGGAATTAGTCTAAGAACGCTGCAAATCCCTGCACAACGGTTTATTATTTTCTACAGAATACCCTTCTGTTACAGATCACAGCTCTCCGTATAGATAACCCGTCTATATAACATACCTACTATGTACCACTAAACCACGAGTTAAATGTTGCTAAAATAATTCTGTCGACGACAAACAGTACCTAAAATGGGCAAAAAAAACGCAAATAAGCAAATAATGAAGTTCTGAAGGGAAATGCAGTGCCGTAGCCGGGGGGGGGGGGTGTTAGTGGGGGGTCATAACCACCCCCCACCCCCCCATTGGCTCGAAAAGTTCATCACAAATTAAAATTAAATCTTAAGAATGATAACAATCACGAAAGTAACAAACATAAGTATATTATACAACAATAACAGGTTAAACGGTAAATCAAACATGATTAAACAGTTAAATAATATTACGTTTATTTGATTACGAACGATCTGTCCCAAAAATATGACCCGCTCTTTCTGACAAAAATGTTTATCGAAATAGTCCCTCACCGTCACCATCCCACACTTCAGGTGAATAATACTGATTTTAGCCCTTACTACCAATTGCTGACCCCCAAAAATCCTAATTAGACCCCTATTCTGTGTGAAAAGCAACTGAAATGGTATTTTTCTGTCTTGACTCACCCTTCCATGCCACTTTCAGTTTTTATATATCAATTTTTGCAGTTTTTACCTATTTTTAACAAAAATTTATATATGATGTATATTAATGTGCCACTCCAGATGATATCTGTCCTTGGGTAGGTTCGTGGTAAAAATTCCAGATTTCTCCAAAACGTTTGTATTGCCAAACGAAAGGATGAGTCCGAAGATGAGCAATTTTCTAATTCCAAGGGGGTCAAATTGGAGTTTTTAGGGGTCGAAAGTCGGTAAAAACTGCTAAAATTGCAAAAAATTGCTATAAAATCACTGGAAGTGGTATGGAAGGTTGAGTAAAGGAAGAAAAATACAATTTCAGTTGTTTTTCACACAGAACAGGGGTCAGAATTTGACTTTTGTTGGTGAAAAATAGGTATTAATGGTAAAATCAATATTAATTCACCTGACGTTGTGTGGGATGATTAATCACGACGGAGGGACGACCTCGATGATAAAACTATTTTTCTCAAAAGCAAGTGGGTAAAATTTAACTTTATTAGGGTCAAACAATTGCTAAAATCACGAAAGATTATATAATTTTAAGAAAAGTGGTATGGTGTCTCGCTATATCATCTTTTTACACAATATCAGGAATGCTACATGACAGGAATTTTTATTTTATTTTTTCCGATAACCCCCCCCCCATTGAACAATCCTGGCTACGCCACTGGGGAAATGGGACCTATAAACCGAATTTCGTCAATTTTGGTTCACGGTAACTAAAAAAAGTGCCGCATACGGCGGATGAACAGAAATTTTTTTATTGCATTTTCGGATTTTAAATACCTTGAAACGGAAACCATCAAATTTTGAGGGGGGGGTTAACAAAATTTTTTTCATGCTCGATTCCAAAGGTTCATTATTCAAAATAATAAACCAAAATTAAAGGGTTGGCTAATTAAAATCACTATCAGGCAACAATAATTGGCTAATTGGTAAAACTATTGACCAGACTGCCACAACTAAAAACTAAGAGGAATTAGTCAAACAATTGAAGGGTTGGCTAGTTAAAAACAACTAGGGTAATAGGTAAAAATTATTATATTGACCAGAACAAAAATTATTATATTGACCAGACTGCCACAACAAAGTGATGGTAACGGCATACGGTAACATTACAAAAAATGTGTAGGTACATAAAAATAAGTGTATGTAAGTAAAAATAATATTACATGCTATGCTAAGCCTTTTGACTAGTCTGCCACAACAAAGTGACCAAAAAATACTGACTTACTTATTAATACTTCTTGAGATTGTTACTCATCAAGAGAGTTTGCTACTGATCAATCCCTTGATCATGTCAACGAGTGCGACAATCGTCGCATCTCGCTCTTTCAAAC
Organism: Leptopterna dolabrata; assembly: GCA_954871275.1. Taxonomy (NCBI): domain Eukaryota; kingdom Metazoa; phylum Arthropoda; class Insecta; order Hemiptera; family Miridae; genus Leptopterna; species Leptopterna dolabrata. The sequence continues at coordinate 15,121,080 of OX940974.1, forward strand.
TCTTCATAAGCACTTCCATTTGCCGTGTTTGTACTTCGAGCTGAAAATTTTGCGCCTGCTCTTGAACACACAAGCGCCTTTCCTCGACCGCCAATTTTCTCTCTTCAATATCAAGAGCTCTTCTTTTCAATTCAATTTCTTCGTCTTGCTGATCTTTTAGAAAACTGCAAATCAGGGAGAAGTTTAGCAATCGAAAATTTAATGCAGATATACGTAGGTACATGAATTTATTGCAAAAGCCAAATGATACAGAAGCCAAAATGCAATGAAAGTTCGCGAATACTAATATCAGAATTTTCACGGATGAAGGTACCTAATCAATACATAGTACTTATGTAAAGAGACACTTTGAACGACTCCACTCACCTTGTGATTTGTCCTCTGATGCCAGGGCTTCCTCTTGTTTAGGTGAAGGACGGGTGTTATTGGAGTTTTCCCAAACGGCTGGGGTCTGGTATCATTTGGTACAGGTTTGTCAGTTGGCTCTGGTTTGGTCGCAGGTCGTTCACGTATGGGCTCAGTTGGTGGAGGCGGTAGTGTGGTCATAGGCAGTAGGTACCTATGTGAGAAATTTCATTTGGTGCTGATGGGGTCGGGGAAACTGGTTCTGATGAGGAGGAAGATACACTGGGTGGTACACAGACAATGTTGTTCGTCTGAAAGTAGAGAATACCATAGGTTACAAAGTTGAAAAACCAATGTTTAGGTACCATAATTAAAATATGTTAGATAATACCAATACCAATGTTAGGTACATTAAATCACATAGGACTCTATGACATGAAACGGATGATGGGCAATTTTCATAAATTTTTTCTATCAATAAATTATCCACTACTTTCAGTAAAACGGAATTTTGAGGCCAGCTTTGAAAAATGAGCAATATTTTTTAAATGAGCAATTTGAAAATGTAAAGGCGGTAAAAATGACGTACCAGGTAAAATGGCATCTGATTGGCTGTTGACCCAAGAGGGTGAAGAGAAGCTGTCGAACTGGTCGTTCAATGCTGCCATCCACCCAATATTAAAAACAACTAACCTTCATTACATTTTTAAATAATTAATGACGAATATAAAATCACATAAAACAAAATTTTAAAATGAAATCGGAATTTTCTTGTTGAGTAAACCATTCTAATTAATAAAATTTGAAATTAGCCAGTGCTAAAACGGGATCTAAGTTATCTATTCTCCTTCTCTCAGCCCAAAAATGGGATAAATAAGACAAGTGTTAATTTCCATTATTGAACTGAATATAGCCAAAAAAAATGGGAACATGTAACCCACAAAAATTGCCCACTCTAAGAGAACATTTGAAACCCGATCTTTTCAACAAGGAACATGTTTTAGCCTTGGCCATCTAGTCAGAAACTACACACAAAATGACGCAATTTCTGTAACAAAATGTGTCCCAGGGTTTAAAAAAAAAATTTCGAAAGGAAAATTTGCTACAATGAAAAAGGCAACTAAGTTAAAATGGGGAAACCTTACTTGGTTGAACACATCTGGACAAATCTGTCGCCCATCCTCGGTGAACACAGTCTCACATTTCAAGGTAGGAAAGAGTATGTGATCCATTTCAGCTGCAGCTACAGCAGCGGCTGCATCGCGCACGTGTTTCCCCTCTTCTGCTCTACCCTTCACCGTTTTTCCGCGACCTGTTAGTTTCTTGAATTCCTCTTGGAGCCTGGCAGCCTCCTCCAGGAGATGTTCTTTCTCCTGGTATTCTTCCTCAGTTCCCGACTTGCGTCGAATCACCCTTTCTTCTTTCTTGAAGTCTTTGATCATGAAGTTCACTCTCTCCTTTAGGTTCCTTAGAGTAAACGGTTTGGGGATGCAAGTTTTCATATTACTTAAAATCTGCTCCCATTTTTTTTCGTACAAAAATGGGTTTTCACTGAGAACCATTTTCAGCAGTTCTACATCATCGCTGACGTAGAATTTGATTTTCTTGACATCCTGCAAACGAGAAAGCACTTTGTCAGCACAGTTAACTATGTACCATGAGAACGACTTCCCAGAATTGCTGGAATCGCCTCGAAATTTTTTTTAGATTGCCCGAGATAGTGGCCATCAGGGCATAGCACTATTCCGGATTTCTGGTACCTATGTTGGTAAAATCAAGGTAAACTTGGGTGTAGGTAGGTAACTACTGTTGACGAATGAAATCAACCGCAGTTCGTTGGAACCAATTAGGTTCGTATTTTATACAAGTATACCTAGTACAAGACAGCGCATGATTTTTGATACTACGCGCCAATAGGTAGTTTCCTACCTTTTAGTTTAGTTCAGGATATAGGGTTCCTATCTCTGTTCCTACAATCCCAGGACGCTATTCTATCAGCAGTAACAAAATCATAAACCATTTAGACAGCCTACATTAAATTTATACTGTCTCAGAACATCCTGATACCTATGAAATAAGTAGGTAAATGAAATAACCATTTCATGAGAAAACCTGGACATTCCGCAGGAAACTTGAAAACCCCAAACAAACCCAAGACGAGTCAAAAACCCCAAACGTCCTGGGAACCAGGACGGATGGTCACCCAACGATATTCGGTCATCCTTGGTTAATATATGATAAATATAAACGCATCTACTTACGTACCTTTACTTCATTCATCCTGTGCAAAAGCAACAGCAAAATGCGTCGGAAATCGATGGAAAAAAGACTCACGCTATCAGGTACACGTACACAAACGATCACAAATGCCATGGAATAAGGCAATCCATATGATGAGGTTTCCTTGGAGGAAAGTTAGTACATGAAACTGCACATACGACCTAGTTCTAGTTCGTTTACGTAGACTGGTGGCATCCAACGTTGACGAGCTAAGTTAGGTCGTTCCCACCAAAAAGTGCGCATGCGCAGTTCACACATTCCTTCGTACGTATGCCTTAAGCAGGGTTCACATCCATCCGGAAAGCTATCCGGAACGTGCGTACGAGCAGCTGATTGGTTGGACATCAGCTGGGGAGGGGGGAATATTCTTTCCGGAGAAGCACTTTTGAAGCGAACTGTACGCATCTGATTTTTCAGTTAGCCTGTCAACGACCTAGTGGCCAAACTTGCGAAAACTCTCTAATATAAACCTTTTTCTCAGGTTAGATTTCAGTAAAATGAGACAACTGGCCCATATCTGTCCTTTCTCTTTCTTGATTGCGTAAATACCAGTGTGTCCTCCATACCTAATATAAAGTCAGCCTTCAGTTTGTACTAGATACATAACTTTCTTTGAGGAGCTAGTTTACTCTCAGCTCAGAGTATTATGGTTTCGTCCTTCAATTAATTTCCATCTTCGTTTTCAGTCGTATTATTTGTGAAACTGAGTCTGGTGAATGCATGGGAACGTTGATTGATGGGACCCGTCCGATTTCGTTTGTGAAGTTTTCCCCTAACGGGAAATATATACTAGCCGCAACATTAGATAACACGCTCAAGATCTGGGACATCAGCCAAGGAAAGTGTGTCAAGGAATACAAAGGTCACAAGAACGAAATGTATTACATTCACGCCAACTTCTCATTGACGGGAGGAAAGGTAATCTTCAATCAACAGAATTGACTAGAATTACCCTGCTGGCTTATCGACAAATATTGTCGTTGAAACCTGTTTTGCTTGTTATCATGCATTCTTCTCCTGTTTTTAGTGGATCGTATCCGGATCTGACGACAACTTTGTATATATTTGGGATCTCCAGACTAGAGAAATAGTTCAGAGGCTCTCAGGTCACAGAGGTACATGGATTTCATTTTCTCTATGAATGCGATTGTTATCCTCGGTTATGAATGGGGCTAATTTAATGTAGCTTGGTGCCTGATCGTGGGAATTGAAGCCACGTCCTCAGAAATATTGGCTCTGTTTACTCAAATGATCGAACGAGTCGAGCTTCCTGTGCCATCTCTTCTTATTCCGTCAACTTTTTCTGTTTCGCAGATGTCGTCATATGCACCGCTAGTCACCCTACCGAAAATATAATTGCTTCTGGGGCTCTAGATCAAGATAAGACCATTAAACTGTGGAAAAGCGACACATAACCAGCTCCATCCATATTTTTCTTGATAAATACATTCATTTCTTTATATTTTCCACTTTCTTCTAATCCCTGAATTTGAAATTTTTTGTCTAAATAATTTGGATCTTATTCTTCTGTAAGTACTGTCTGAATGAGTTCAGTGTACATATGAGTGGAATTTGATTGTAAATAATGCCAAGGGAACCACTTGGAGATTGTTACATTGTATCACCTCACCTGTAGAAAACTGGAGTGTGCGGTAATTGAAATAGGGTCGTTTGTATGGTGGAAGTAAAGAATTTTGGCTATTTCAAGTATCTGCCTAAGGTAGTAAATTAAGTGAATACGAGTCATGTTTGTTCTGCTGTCAGAATGAAATCTAGATAGGACTGAGGTACACAGGTTATAATTGAAGTGCACGAGAGTAATAATATTAGCTGTAGTGGACTGAGACATTGGTGCAGGGCGAGAGGACTAATAGACAGGTGAGCACCAGGACCAGAGAACTAACTCCACAATGTTGCCAAGTGCTACCGGCTCCTGTGGTGGTAACCATTTATATCAAATCAATCAATTCCGTTCAGAAATCAAGTATTCTAGTAGTTTCAACATGGTTGAAGCTAGGAATGGATCGAATCGTCCAACCTCCTAGAAGAGTTCTATGGGTATTGTGGTGAGTGGTAAGTTGGAGGTTGGTTTGGGAAGGTGATGTTAAAGAAGTGAGGTTGGATGAAGAGAGGAGTATGAGAGCGTGTCCACAGGTTCTCACCACCTTGGATACGCCTCGAGGATAGGAAAATATCCGTCCGTTTCTCTCTCACCACATTGGATACTGGGATAAGGAAATATTCTTCCGGTTCTCACCACGTTGGATATTGAAAATGAAAGGTAGGAATGTATCCGTCCGGTTCTCACCACGTTGGATACTTGGAAAAGCACTTGTCCGGTTCTCACCACATTGAGTGCTGGGAAGGAAATTCTCGTCCGGTTGTCACCAAGTTGAAAATGTAAGGTTGAGGAGAAGGGTGAGTTGAAGAGGAGTGAGGTAAGGTAAGGCTGGGGACACATAACTTTTTTTTCCGGGCTCATGGACTTCCAAGAACAACGCGCCCAGAGAAAAATCCGTTGCACGCACAAGACTAGGTGACACCCAACAGCGTTTTTATCCTGCCGTAGCTCGTAGCAGGGACGTGGAGGGGATGAAGGTTGGCTATCACCCTTCAAACTTCAGCGTGAATTTCCTGCTTCCGACGGGAATCCAGTGCGGAGCGGGCACGTGAAAAACCTGCCAAGGGGAGAAAAATCCGCTCTGCTCCGCTTCACGCCGATGTGTGTTCCGTTCCATTTGACTGCACAGCTGTCAGGTTCAGCGCGTGAGGCGGACGGAGTTCTTGGAAGGACGCCCACGTCGGAATCGCCATGTGTGCCTAGCCTAAGAGAGAGAAGGCTCTGGTTCGAGGGAGATCAGTAGAATGTCGAGCTGGGCAAGCCGGGTGCCTTTACCCTCCCCCGGTCCACTGAGGGCCGTTGGAGGGAGAGCTGCCTGGCTTTGTCCCTTGCATCACAGCATGACTTCTCCGCGTTTTTATTGGTGGTAATTTAATATTTACAGGAATGGTATATTTTAATGGTACCATGCCATACTTCCCCCCAGATTGTACCAATGAAGCTAAGACTAAAAATAATATGGAAGAAGTGTGCTGAAGGCGAATAATATACAGTGGGTGCTGAAGGCTGAAACTTGAAAAAAAGGTATAACATGCTTACAGAAAGGGATAAGGTATTTGAAATAACTTGATTCATGATATGACTCGACCAAGTTAATATATTATATCACACAACAATACAAGAGTCAACTATACAACATTTCTGGGTTGTCAAGCAGGTGACTTGCCACCAGATGCTTGATTAGTGGAGTCAGGGTCCAACATTCCTCCCCCTCCACCCGGAAGTGGCGTCTTCCTCATCTGGTCTGCGTGAACTCGCCACTCCTGGCCATCTAGTAGTACCGTGTAGGACAAGGGACCAGTGCGTTTTTTCACAGTGGCCTTAGTGAATGCTTTCTCTTCCTTCTTCCGTTTTATCCACACATCCTCCCCCTCATCGAATTCCTTGAAGCAATACCTCTGGCGCTGCTGGTTTTGTAAGGCCTCTTCCATGTGTGCCCCGAGGTTTGGTTTCAAAAGGGATAGTCGGGTCCGAGGTTCACGTCCAAACATCAACATTGTGGGTGAGCGGTTTGTGGAACTGTGAATGGATGCTCGCTAAGAAGAAAGGTACCTCTGCACCCTTGACTGCAAGGTACCTTCATTTTGTGATGAAGCCATTCTCTGCTTGAATGTTCTCACAGCCCTTTCAGCTAAGCCATTTGTCCGTGGATGGTAAGGGGTTGACGTGAAGTGCTTGATATTATGGCTGGAACAAAATTCATCAAATTCTTTAGATGTGAACTGTGGCCCATTGTCAGAAACAATGACTCTGGGGAGGCCAAACCTAGCAAACATCTCCTCCAGTGCCGCTATGATTCTAACAGCGGTATGCTGTTTCATGGCCACGACTTCCTGCCACTTGCTAGTAGCGTCCACCACTACAAACCAACTATGACCCTCAAATGCCTCTGCAAAGTCTATGTGAATGCGAGACCACACTTCTGCAGGTACATTCCACGAATATACTGGTGATTCAGGGTCCCAGGGTCTATTTTGCTGGCAGGCAGTGCACTTTTTAAGGAACTCCTCGATCTGCCTATCCATTCCCGGCCACCACAGATGCAACCTTGCGACAGACCTCATTGCAGATGAACCTGAGTGGCCCTCATGCAAAATTTCCATCACCCCCTCTCGTAACGAGGTTGGGATCACTAACCGGCCATTCCACAGCAAAACCCCCTCTTCAACCGACAGCTCCTCTTTCTTTTCAAAGAATGTATGAAGTTCGTTTTCCAAGGCTTTCTTCTGTGGCCATCCTTCTTGCACATACCGCATTACCTTCCCTACTATCGAATCGGCTGTTGAACGCATCTTCAAGAGCTTCTTTGATATTGCAATGTCCCTAAGTCTGGTGTGCGCTATCTTCAACCCAAAATCGGCTTCACCAGGCCCCATATCGTCCAATGGTAGTCTCGATAAGACGTCTGCTGGACAACAGAGAAGTTAAACTCCCCAAGCATTAAAGCCCACCTACTCACTCGAGGCAACCCGGGGAAGGACAGCATTTTCGCCAAACAAGTAGGCCAAAGGCTTGTGATCTGTACGGAGTACGAGTTTCCTACCATATAAGTACCTTTCAAATTTCTTCACTCCATTTATAATGGCCAAAGCCTCCCTGTCTATTACGGAGTACTTCACTTCTGCTACATTCAAAGTGCGAGATGTATAGGCAATTGGGCGCTCATCCCCATCTGGGAACCTGTGACACAAGACCGCCTCTATCCCTGTTTGGCTGGCATCAGAATACAAAATAATTGGAAGCTTTGGGTTATAATGCACCAAGGTGTCTGAGGATGTTAACATTGTCTTCAGCTGTTCTACTTTTTGTGGTGCTCATCGGTCCAAACTCATTTGGCTCCTTTTTTCAACAGATTATGCAAAATAGCACAATCTCCTTGTAAGTTTGGCATGAACCATTGATAATAATTAATACACCCCAAAAATGATCGCAATTCTTTAACATTTGTGGGCACTCGAAGTTGCTTCATTGCTTTGATCCCCTCTTCAGTTGGGTGTATTCCATTCCTATCAAACCTATGTCCCAAATATATCACAGAATCATGTAACCACTTACATTTTTCCAACCGCACTCGCATTCCTGCCTTGTTTAACCTGTCCAGCACAGTCTCTAACGTTTTCAAATGAGTTTGCCTGTCCTTAGCTGTGATCATGATGTCATCAAGGTAACACTTGACCCCAGGTACTCCTTGAAGGATGATTTCCATTGTTAAATAATTAATACACCCCAAAAATGATCGCAATTCTTTAACATTTGTGGGCACTCGAAGTTGCTTCATTGCTTTGATCCCCTCTTCAGTTGGGTGTATTCCATTCCTATCAAACCTATGTCCCAAATATATCACAGAATCTTGTAACCACTTACATTTTTCCAACCGCACTCGCATTCCTGCCTTGTTTAACCTGTCCAGCACAGTCTCTAACGTTTTCAAATGAGTTTGCCTGTCCTTAGCTGTGATCATGATGTCATCAAGGTAACACTTGACCCCAGGTACTCCTTGAAGGATGATTTCCATTGTTCTCTGGAATTTTGCTGGGGCAGATGAGATGCCGAAGGGCATACGGCAGTACCTAAAGAACCCCTTGTGTGTTGTGATGACCAAATATTGCTTGGACTTCTCCTCAACCTCCATCTGTAGATAAGCATCTCGCAGATCGATTGCAGAATACTGCTCACCACCTGCTAACTCTGCACAGACTTCTTCGAACGTTGGTAGGGGATGCATATCTGTAACAATGTGATTGTTTATTGTAACTTTGAAATCAGCACCCAGCCTAATCTTCCCATTAGGCTTCGGGGGGATTGCTAATGGTGAAGCCCACTCAACAGGTGTTGTTGCTGGGTCGATTGGCTCAATGATCCCCTCAGCTAACAGCCTCTCAAGTTCTTGTTCCACTGCTGCCTTCAGTGCAAATGGAACAGGTCTTAGCCTAAAAAATTTTGGTATTGCTCCTGGCTTCATTCTAATCTCAATTTTGTGTCCTACGATAGTGCCAGTGGGGTTATCAAAAAGACATGGGTATTTTCGAATTAACGCTTTAATTTCAACAAATTTCCCCTGCTCCTTCCTTCTTGGCAGGTCTATCTTCTGAACTGTTCACTGAACAAATTTCTGCCCCTGGCGGCAATGGAAGGTTGAATTTCAACGCCCATTTCAAACCAAACAACGGTGTATCATGCGTGTTCACCACAATAACCAGTAATTCCATTTTAGCGCCAAAAGCCTCGACGGTGACACAGCTTACGCCCAAAGTTTCCACCACTAAATCCGTATATGCGCGCAAATTAGGATATGGTTCGAGGGCCGGTCTACCTATGTGTTTCCATGTTCTCTTACTAATGACTGACTGGCAGGCACCCGAATCAAACAACATTCGAAGTGGTCTCTGGTTGACGAGGACGTTCAGCATTACTTTTGAGCCGTTCTTCCAAATCTGTCAGCATCCTAGCCCCGATCCTCCATCACTTTCGGATTCTGAATATTCTAGATCTACTGGGGGCTGAAGTTGATTCGCCCGCTCTTGTCCTCTTGCATCTTGTTTGACTTGACAATGGCCCTTCCTTTTTTGGCACAAGCCGTTGCAATATGATCTTTCTTTCGACACAAAAAACATTCCTTACCCAGTGCCTTACAAACTTCATTTGCACCATGCTTGTACCCCCCACATGCAAGACAGTTTCGGCCGACAATCAGCACCAGGGGAGAATGTCTTTTGACTGGAGGCCTATGATTTGGGGCACTATTAACGTGATTGAGCTCTAGCCCTGATGTTAACTTCACTAACTGGGATTGAGCATTTAATCCCCGTTCCAACTTTAAAGCCAACGCTTCCACCTCTGCTAAGGTGTGAGAGTTACCAGAGAACGATTTCAAAAACTCGTATTGCCAGGAGTTATTGTTAATCCCTAATATAATTTGGTCTCGTACCCTTTCAGAGAGTGAGGTGCCAAACGCACAGCGCCCCGCTAATGCTTTCAAGTCGCTTATGAATCGCTGCACCTTCTCACCTTCACCTCGTTTTCTAAGAGAGAATTTTACTCTGTCCGTTGTGATACTCCTCACATCTGAATAATAATTGTCTATCACCGAGATTAGTTCGGTATACTGGCACTCACCAACTCGGCGAGGTCAGAAATGGTCGACAAGGAGCTTGAACGTTTTAGACCCAATTTTTGTTAGCAAAGCCATTCGCATCTCTTTTTCCTCGTTTACCCCTGCTGAGTTCAGTTCTAGCTCCAAATACTGGAAGTAATATTCCCAGTCTTCCTCTTCGGGGTCGAACTGGCGAATGTGGAACTTGGTCTTCCCTAATGCTTGTCTGCATAACTCCCGCCATCTCCTGGTCCAAAAGTTGGTGAAACATGTCTCCTCTGTCTCCTAGACATTTCGCAATTGAATAATTGGATTTTCCTTCGTCGCCACTTGAAATAACTTGATTCGTGATATGACTCGACCAAGTTAATATATTATATCACACAACAATACAAGAGTCAACTATACAACATTTCTGGGTTGTCAAGCAGGTGACTTGCCACCAGATGCTTGATTAGTGGAGTCAGGGTCCAACATTATTTACAAAGGGGTATTATGCGAAAGGTATACAGGTAGGGCGAAGCGTCGGTGGCTGGTGGTCGATGCTTAGTGTCGCAACGGGGCAGCTGGGTGGCGACACGCGATGGGTGCTGGCAGGCAGACGTCACACGTGACAGTGTCGACGTCAGGGTCCGGCGACGGTTGGCGAGAGAGATCCATCATGGATTGAGGCGAGCTGAGGACTATGCTGGATTGAGGGTGATGTTGGTTGAAGTTGATTTGGTGGGGGTTCGGCAAGGGAAAAGGCGAGCGGGGTGGTATACGATTTCCCGTCAGTCAACAGAGTAGCAGTGGTATTAGTGGTGCGGATGACATGCAAGGGACCGGAATAGAGAGGTTGAGGGGTTTTGTGTATACCTGGCTCCTTCAGGTACAACTAGGTGTCGGAAATGGGAGTCTGTTGCGTTTGATGAGTGTTCATTGACGGGTCCTTAAGAAATAGTCAGCGGGAAGTCGTAAAGGAGCTTGGAAGGTCTTTTTGGTGGGGCTAAGGCCATCGGGTGGACGTGCAAAGACATAACATGACATATGGAAGGGCTTTAGTCCAAGAGGCCGTATTACTCGAGGTGGAAAGAGCTTGTTTAAGAACTGAGTGCCACTGCTCGACCTTGCCGTTTGACTGAGGGTGGTAAGCAGTATTTCGTTGTTTAGTGATTCCTGGCGGTCGGAAAATTGCGTCGAGTCAAACTGCCTGCCTTGATCGACCATGACGATCCGTCACCCAGTTGTTGAGGAAGGCTTTCGTAATGGTGTCCGTGGTAATGTGCAGTTCTTCGCACGATTTATCATGGTCAGGCAGTAGCGCTTCCTTTCGGAGGGGGTAAGGGGCCCGACATTGTCGAGGTGGACATGCTCAAGAGGCAGCGCGTCGTCAAACGTTTGAGGCGGGATGTGGGGGTGAGCCGAGACCTTGGAACGCTGGCATTTCTGGCACCCTAGAACCCAATTGCGTATATCGTTGTTCATGTGGGGCCAGAAATACCACGTTTTGAGTAGGGCTTGGCTGGCTCGAATCCCGTGGTGATGAAGTGCGTGATATTGGTTGAACAATTGTCGCCGCAGATCTGGTGGCACATAGGGACGGGGGTATCCTTGGATGTATCGTACCAGAGACCGTGCGGCTGGAGTTGATGCAGTTTCTCGGCTGTGATGATGTTGGCGAGAGCGGGGTTCTGACGCGCTTTGAGATGTTGGGGAAAGGGAAATGGCAGCAGTTCATCAACAGGTGTAGGGGACTGTCAGGAGAGGGTGTAAGCGACGCGCAGTTGTCCACCCCCGGCGTATATTGGATGTCCATGGTGAACTGCGAGATGAACTGATTACGTGTCTGAAGGAGGGCATGGGTGAGGGGCTTGTGATCAGGAATGACAAAGAACTACCCGCCCTCTAGGAAGTAGAGAAAGTGCTTGATGGCTTTGTAGATGACGAGGAGTTCCCTATCGAACGTGGAGTATTTTTTCAGGGTATTGGACAGTGTTTTGGAGAAAACTTCCAAGATGCGAACGGTGTTGTTGATGTGTTGGTGGAGAACTGCGTCGATGGCCCAGTCGGAGGCGTCAATCGTAATGGACAGCGTGGCATCGGGGGTGGCGTGGGCAAGAAAGGTGGTGTTGGCGAGGTCTGATTTGCAGATTTCAAATCCATCATCGAGCTCTGGGGACCATTCAATTTTTTGGGTGTCATTTTTCTTTGACGGTTGGGGGATGGCGTTGATGAGGGGTTGTTGATGTTGGGCAGCGTCCTTGATGTGGCGGTGATAAAAGTTTAGCATGCCTAAAAACCGCCGGAGTTCGGTGATGGTTTGCGGGCGTGGGAACTGGTGAAGGAAGTTGACCTTGTCGGCTAGGGGTGTGATGCGTGCTGCCATGGTGAAGTTACCTAGGCATTTGACCGCGGGTTGGGTGATGACGCATTCGATTTGTTTATGGTCAGGCCCTTGCTGCGGAAGATGCTGAGGACATGGCGGAGATGGTCGTAGTGTTGCTTGGGGGGGTGGTGGATGCTATGAGGACATCATCCAGGAAGCAGAACACATACAGGAGCCCACGGAGGATCTGGTCCGTATACCTTTGCCAGGTTTGTGCTGCATTCCACAGCTCGAACCCATCTTAAGGTACTCGAAGAGTCCAAATGGCATGATGATGGCGGTTTTCTGTATGTCGGGTCGATAGATATCGTGATGGAAAGCCTGGGATATGTCGAGCGTGGAGAATATGGTGGTGGGAGGCCCACGGGGAGCTGGAAGGGCGGATGATGTTGTCGAAATGCGCCTTCACTTATGAGAGTTGAAGGGGGTGAAGGCGTCGGGCCTTGGCGGAGATTGGTGGCCCGGTTGTTTCTGTGTAGTGCTGAACCTGGGAGAGGTGTGGCGTAGGTCGTGGTTCAGGTTGGTAGGTGTTGAGGAGCGCAGTGAATTTGAGGTCGGTTGGTAGAGGAGGCACGATGGAGTTTATAAATCCTCCGATTGGCTTCCGAGAAACAGGGTCAATCAGGCGGGAGTTCTTCATATCGACTTAGAGACCAAAGTATGAGAGGAAGTCTGCTCTCAAGATCGGCTTCTCGACGTCGGCGACGGAGAAATTCCTTTTGTAGGTATGGCCGTTGAGGTGGACATTCGAAAGATAGGTACCGTAGGCGGGCATTTGGGTACCGTTTGCGGCGTAGAGAAGCTGATCATTTTGATGATGACCGACGGTGGAGTACATTGTTAGGTATAATGGAGATGGCCGCCCCTGTGTCGATTTAGAAGGGCAGGTTTGACTTCTTACAGCGAATGGTAAGGCGGGCGGCTGTGGAGGCTCCTTCGTGGGTCGAGGAGTCTTGAGGGTGGATGTGTGTGTTTTGTGTGGAATGGCGGTGGAGACGGGGTGGGTTGCGGATGAGAGTGGTTGTGGTGCAAAATGCACTCTCTTGGTCCCCGTTGAGGCGAAGACAGCAGCTAGGGAAGATGGTGGTGGGGCCGTTCCACTTGCAATGCAGGGGAGGTTGGCGCCCGGCAGGCGTTGTCGTTTTCCTGTGAGGTGGGAGCGGGGAAGTCACGGTTAGGTTGCATTTTCGGGCCTGGGCCGCAAAGGTGGTGTGGTACCAGCAGCGGGTGGGGGTGTCAGCTGATCGCTGAAGTTTTGGAGGGCGTCGGGAGGGCCGCTCCTGCGGTCGACGGAAAGGCTGTGGTGGTGGCTGGTAGGGGGTGAGCAAGAGCGGGGCTGGCGGTCAGTCGGAGGTCGGACCCTGGACAGCTGAGAAGGCGCTGATGTCGTACATGGTGTCGGCAAGGCGGAGCAGGGCTTCATCGTCCGTGTCGAGGTGGCAGCGAGGGAGATCAAGATGTGGGGAGGCAGCGCGCGTAGCCAGAAGGTCCTGGTGATGTCGGTGGTGAGGACATCCTGAAGCTGGTGTTGGAGCCGTCAGAAGAGGTGGCTGGGCTACAGGTGGTCGTGTTGTTGAGGTTGGGAGAGGTCAGAGATTCGAGCAATCTTTGAGGGCTAGTAGAAGGGGCAAGACGGGCGCAGAGGTCGTCGTAGGCAGTGGCGGAGTCGGGCGAGATGTCTGCCGTCTGGAGGAGGATGTCGTAGGGGAGGAGCAAGTCCGTCTTCGAGTATTCTGCTTTCTGTGCCCTGATGTTGTCGGTGACATGATGGCGGCGGTGGCAGTCATGATGTTGGCGGTTGAGAGCTGTGGTTTGTCTTGTATTTTCAGCTAGAACGTCGGGGTTACCACTGTGGTGAGTGGTAAGTTGGAGTTGGTTTGGGAAGGTGAGGTTGAGAAAGTAAGGTTGATTGAAGAGAGGAGTATGAGAGCATATCCGCACGGTTCTCATCACCTTGGACACCCCTTCACTAAGCCAATGTGTGACTGAAGGTGTGAAATTCACATATTAACTATAAATGTATCGAATAATGGTGTTTGTATAACTACTGGTATGTTTGATCTCGGAATCACACCTAACAAGAACATCCTACGCAAATATCAAAGGTTATAACATTTATCGCTCCGTCCACCCCGCCGATCACGCTCGGGGAGGCTCGGCTGTGTTTATAAAGAGCAATATCAAACACTCGGAACAGCTGAAAATAGAGATCGAAAAAATGCAAGTCATCACAGTACAAGTGAGTACAAAAAACAGAACTATCAACATTGCTGCCATATACTGCCCACCTAGGTATGTTCTGAAAAAAGATGACTACGTGGACTTATTTCGCGAAATCGGACATAACTTCATTATAGGGGGTGATTTCAATGCAAAACACGAATTCTGGGGCTCAAAAACGCGCAACCCGAAGGGAGTACAATTGTTTGCAGCAGGTCAAGAAACTAAATGCAATTTTCACTCTGGAGGAGGGCCTACGTACTGGCCAACAGACGTGAATAAAGTACCAGATCTCCTGGACTTCTTTATAGTAAAAGGAATATCGGGTAACTACATACATACTGAGGATAGCGATGGCCTCTCGTCTGATCACTCTCCTGTGATCATGACGCTAAGTGACTCGGTAATCCTCAGAGAAGAGACCCCAAAACTTACTAATAAGCACAGTAACTGGGAGTTATTCCGAAAAACACTGTCCGAAAGCATTGATTTACACGTGCCCATCAGAACATCAGATCAACTGGAAACAGAGGTTGAACGATTGACCGAAAACATCCAAGAGGCGTGCTGGTCCTGCACCCCAATCAACCAGAAGAAACCGTTCTACCATTCCAACTACCCTCTCGAAGTAAGGGAATTGGTACGGGCCAAAAGAAAAGCTAGGAAAGCCTGGCAAAGGGTTCGTTCTGCAGAAAACAAAAGAAAGCTGAATGCGCTGTGCAATGAGCTCAAAGCTCTAAACCAAGAAATTGAAGATGAAACATTGGCTATCAACTTGCAGAGCCTCACTGCTGGAAAAGACACAGACTATTCTTTATACAGAGCAACTAAAGGACTTAAGTGGCCCAAAATACCAATACCGCCTATTAAACGAGAAGATGGATATTGGGCGAGGAGTGCCAAAGAAAAGGCAGATTTGTTTGCTAACCACCTTGAGGAAACATTTACCCCGTTCCCAAGGCAGACCGCAGATGAGGATGCTACAATGATGGAAAAGTCAGATGAAATGGAAATTCGGCCTATTACCATTCAAGAACTCAAAAATGAGATCATGTTCAACCTCAGTCCAAAGAAAGCTCCAGGCTATGATCTTATAACTGGGAAAATCTTGAAAGAACTCCCAGAAAAAGGGCTAAAGAAACTCCTACACCTAATCAATGCGTCTTTTAGGCTGCAGTACGTACCACTGCAGTGGAAAGTAGCAGAGGTGAAACCAACATATGAAAAAAAGTCCTACCGACCCATCTCCCTTTTACCAATTATCTCCAAGCTCTTTGAGAAACTCCTCTTAAAGAGATTAAAACCTATAATCGAGGAGAGAAATTTAATCCCTGATCACCAATTCGGATTCAGAGAGCAGCATTCAACAATCGATCAGGTACACCGGATCACCAGCGTGATAGAGAAATGCTTTGAAGAGAAGGCAATCTGCTCAGCAGTATTCCTTGACGTCTCTCAAGCATTTGACAAAGTCTGGCATAAGGGGCTTCAAGCAAAGCTACACAGGGATCTCCCTACCCAGTATTATAGGATTTTGGTGTCCTATCTAACAGGAAGGCATTTCAGGGTAAAACACTAAGATGAATACTCCCAATTACGTGTAATAAAAGCAGGAGTACCTCAAGGTAGCGTCCTTGGGCCAGTACTCTATCTTAGGGATGTATGATACTTCGAAATGTATCGATACATATCGTATCGATATTTCTAAAAAGTATCGAAAAGATCAGGCCGATACTTTCAAAAAGTATCGATACATTCACGTATCGATACTTTTTACAAACTCAAAATTAGAAAAGTTCCGGCCTCATGGATTGTGTTGTTTTGCGCCTTCCCCTTCCAGTGTTCCAGTTCCACCATAGAATAATTCTATGCCTGACATAAGTGCACAGTATCAGTTGAGTTGTTTCACGTTTCCAGTCCTACTAGATGCCGGACAGTATCAGTTGAATGAGTGATCATCTCCATTTTTATGTCAAGGTTGTTGACAAATGGTGGGACTTCAGGCATGGTAGCGATCAGGCTTTGTAGTCTTCTGTGAAACTTGGAAGTAAGAAAAGATCCTTGAAAAAAGTAACGGTGTCGATACCGCGAAAAAAGAAAAAGTATCCCGATACATTGCAAAAAAAAAAGTATCAAAAAGTATCGATACTTTTTCTTAAAAGTATCGATATTTTGAAGTATCGATACTTTTTATATATCCCTACTCTATCTACTATACACAAGGGATCTCCCAAAATCAGCAGAAGCTGTGACAGCGACGTTCGCAGACGACACAGCAATCCTGGCAGTAGGTTCTACAGTCGAGGAAGCCTCGGGAAAACTACAGGAATCCGTGAATAGCATCCATCAATGGACCAAAAAATGGAGAATAAAACTCAACGAAGCTAAGTCAACGCACATTAACTTTACATACAGGAAAGTGAGCCCTGTACCAATTGAAATAAACTCCCAGATTGTTCCATATGCAAATACAGCTAAGTACCTCGGAATGACTCTGGACACGAAGCTCCGTTGGAAGGAGCACATGAAGAAGAAGAAGGAAGAAATAAACCTAAAATTCAAGAAGATGTACTGGCTCATCGGAAGAAAATCCCAACTGCCTACACATAACAAAATGCTACTGTACGAGCAAGTGATCAAACCGATTTGGGCTTACGGCTGCCAGTTATGGGGCTGCACCAAGAGAACTAACTTGAAAATTATCCAAACAACACAAAACAAAATCCTCAGGAGCATAGTGAATGCCCCCTGGTATATCTGAACGGATGACCTCCATCACGACCTTAAAATTAAGATGGTGAGCGAAGTTGTAAAAAATCGAGCAACGGATCATGAGAACCGTCTCCACAAGCACAGGAATGTCGAAGTACTGAACCTCCTGGACAACAGCGGCGATTTACGAAGACTGATAAGGACCAAACCTCTGGACCTAGTTACATCTCACTGAAGTGATGTGATGAGTGGTAGTAGGTAGTGATCTATGAACCACAATACGTTAAATAAATTAACAGAGTGAAGTTACTAGATGTGTACACACAGTTGTAACAATAAAGATGATATAAAAAAAAAAAAAAAAGTGTGACTGAAGGTGTGAAATTCACATATTAACTATAAATGTATCGAATAATGGTGTTTGTATAACTACTGGTGAATTTTGCCGTGTCACTCCGTTCAGTTGAACCTAATCTCATTGGTTTTTGTTAATAATATTCTCAGATTAACTTTGTGACATCACTTCACCTTTTTATTCAACCACCCTTTCTTAAGGTTCGCTCAGCCAACCCTCTACGAAATGTATAAGATTTCCTTCTTAAACGAGGAGAGTGGGTGGTAAGAGGGATCTTGGGAAAGGGAGAAGGCGGGATCTGGACATTTGACTGCTGTGAAGTCTGCTGGCAAGAAGGCTCCCTGGGCGTCCTCACTACTGCTGAATAAAGGTAGGAACTGGCTCCTTTCTCCCAGTCCTAATAATTAGGGTTGACGAAATTCAACATTGTTTTTTTTAAATGTCAATATCTAACGGTGTTTTAAACCTAGGTACTTGAAGAGTCTCACCATCAACCTTAATTTTTTTAAATTTTATCCAAAGAAATTTTTTTGCAGTTGAGCTAGGTTCACATTGATGCAGAAAGTGCGGAGCGGAAAGTGCGGAACGCCACCTGATTGGCTGGAGCAAACGATCGAGTGGGGGGACTCCTTCCGCAGGTCGACTTTTGGAGCGGACTGTTGGCGTTTGGAGATTTTGATATTTTCCGCACCGCATGAGTGCGCAATTACCTTCTGCGCCATCCCCCCCCCCCCCCCGCCGGCACGACAATGTTGTTTCTTGAATGATTTCTTCAATAATTAGTAGGTATTTGGTGTATGAGTGTTCGTGGTGCAGGTGGAATTTCCATTTATAAGTTGGGCTAGGATTTCCATGTCATGATGGTATATTTTAAGCTACCATCATCCATGTTATCATTACTTCTCATTAAGCATGAAATATGTGAAAAGGGCCTCAGCGTCTTTTTAATGGGATTCGATTTTTTACGGCTTTGTGTCCGATATGGCACGTTGTTAGAAAAAACGTGTTCGAAAAAATGGTCCTCAGGCCCTTTTGAGTATGTTATGCTTTTTTAAAAAGAATGTATATTTTTTTCGATTGCAGGCACGACTTGAGGTCTTCCAGTTTTTGTTTTACTGTAAAACATACCTACAGAATGTTTTTTAAATTATAATATTATGAGTTATAATATTATTGAGTTTTTGTTGTATTATATCGAGTTTACCTACAAGTTAACAGTATAGGGATGTAGCTTGTCAGTGACCTTACAGAAGATTTGGTTGAAGTTTCAATGTTCTCATTTGATCCTTCCTTTAGGGCTCGTCACAACGCAAAAACAAACGTTTTGAACAAAAACTATTTTAATCGTTAATATAGAATTAATGATTATAGAATATGAAACGAAAAAAAAAAAAAAAATCAACCGAAATTCATGCTCGTTGGAAGTCTTGGCTTGGCAAAGCTGTGCGGGACAAAGCCGATTTGTTTATCTTTGTTGTCAAGGCTGCGGAAGTTTCCGCACCTCCTTTCCGCATCCATGTGAACACACTCCGCAGTTCCCCCACTACTTTTCCGCATTTTCTGCACTTCACGCATTTCCGCATCCATGTGAACGCAGCTTTAGCCTTTGTTGTTTGATCATGCGAGACGTAAATTATAGAACCCATTCGGATAGGGTTAGTTTTTTTCCCCTTCATAGAAAACTACCCTCAAGGTTTTTTTTCTAACCTGGCTATCTCCATGCCTATGTCCTAAATAAATAAAAATGAAAAATAATCGAACTCTTGTATCTAACTCTTGTGATAGTGGTTCCATTTCTAAAAGCCTTGATCTGTTTTTTTTTTAAAGGGTTTTTGTCTCTTTGTAAATGTTTCATTTCATATTAGTTTATGTTAAAATGTTGTTGGTTAAAGTAATAATTATGTTGTGGTACCCCTCAAATTCTATGTTTACCATTCCTATGTAATGTATTAGATTTAACCAAATAAACGAGGAGAAAGACGAGCTAGCCTTCTTCTTCCTGGCGTCTGCTGTGGTGATTACCGCGGGACCTCTCTCTCTCCTCTAGCACTCGCTATGGTGATAACCGCGGGGTGCTAGCCTCCTTCTTCCCAGCGTCTGCTGTGGTGATAACCGTGGGACGCCTCCTTCTCCTATAGCACCTGCTGTGGTGATAACCGTGGGGTGCTAGCGTCCTTCTTCCTGGCGTCTGCTGTGGTGATAACTGTGAGGTGCAAGCCTTCTCTTCAACTAACGCCAGCTGTGGTGATAACCGTGGGGCGTTAGCGATCTGAAAAGACTCCTAAGGAGCACATCCTTCCTATCTCTCACCCTACCCAAACCTACCCTATCTTAAGACTAACGACAAATTCGAAGTCAACATTCAAGTTGTTAATTTAGTCAGACTAGGTTATTATAAATGTTTATTTTGGGTAGAAGTTCGGCATTTCTCATAATTTTTATTCAACATTTGGCTTTAGTTCCTTTCTAGATTGCTAAGGATTTATTGAATATAAGAATTCATTTTTTTGTACTCATTTTCTATTTTGTCCATTTCATTTTCATTCTTCGTTCAATAAATAAGGCTTGAATGTGGATTATGTTCCATTTACTTGCAAAGCACATATCCTTTCCTTATTATTCATTTTCGGTAGCACCTTGACCCAACTGTTTGATTGTACACACTTCTGAAGTCTCAACTCGTCAACTTGGTTTCTTTTTCTCTTTTTTAAATTCAATTAACATTCCTTATTTCTTCAAGGTTATCTTTTTTATTGTTTGTTCAAGTGCAGTCTTCATTGAATTATAGAATTGTCTCCTTTTCTTTTAGCTAAGTGAAATTATAGTTTTTCAGATTTCAATTTTGTAACTTTAAATGTGGTCACCTCCTACCATGTGCTATAGGCTGTTAATGCCTGCTTGGCAGCTCTTCTCATAAGCTCCTGAGCTCAAGTAAATCATGGGGTTTTCAATTTGGTCTGGGAGGATGAGGGGGGGGGGGGGGGGGGGCTTATCATTCCATTTGAAATTATCAGAAAACAGAATTTTCGGGGTTCTGTTCGGGGGTTAGCAAGTCTTAGATCCGTCTTTGGAATCGTGACTTCTTCTTCCTTGAAAATATTGTGGCCTATGATAGTGCTAAGGGATGAGGTGGCTCCTTCGGGAATTATTGCCTGATTGGTCTCCCTCTCCCCCTTTGCGATGTGAGGACTGTTTCCATTTTCAAAGGACATGGGAGTCGCTTTTTTTTTTTTTTTTTCAAGATGGCCGCCCTCTTAGGCTGACGTGCTTTGTGTGGGCTCCCCTTTCTCTACTTGGTTTGCAGTGATTTATAAGTTTCTGTTACACACTTTTGCATGAAAAACGTGCAACTGGATCTGGTTTTCAATTTTCAATCATAGAAAATGACACTCCCTCCTCAGAAAGTAGCTCCTGGTTATGTGAATAATCGTCGTGGGACCTCGGCTAGGAACAAGGCTATGGCGCCTGTGGCTAAAACTTCAACTGGTTCCTCGACCGCTGCGGACCCTCCCAGTGCACCGGATATTCACATGATTGTTACTGCTGCTATGAAGAAATCTCTTTCTGCTGGTATTATGCTTACAGCTGAACTCTTAGACCAAGCTATAAATGAGGTGACTGAATCAGTTTATCTTGCTGTCGACAATATTGTCAGTAAAGTTATGTTGTCGACCAAATCTGAAATATCAGATATCTCGCTAGAACTAGACAATTTAGACCAGTCACAACGCAAAACCAACCTATTGGTTCACGGAGTTTTCGAGCGAGAGAACGAAAATACTGCCGAAAACACGCTGAATATTATTCAGAAACACCTCGGGTTGTCCCTTGATGCCCGTTGGTTGTTCATGCTAGGCGGGTTGGTTTGTTGCACCCACCTGGTGGTGAAGCTTCCTCACGACGATCTGTTGACTCCATGACCCCTCATCTGATGGTGTAGCTGATAACGATAAGGGCGATAGCAATTATTCGGCTATCAAACTAAGACCATAATATAAGGTAAGTCCGAGGTATTCTCGAATAAAAAAATGCTCCGTGGCACTAAACTGGTAATCACCGAGGATCTCTCACCTCCACGACGTGCCCTGTATAGTGCAGCCAAAACTTTGATGGGTATCAAGAACGTTTGGACCACCAACGGAACCATTAATGCCAAACTCGGAATCAGATCATCACTCTGAAGTCGCTTGAACACTTATGCAGTCCGATGCAGGCGAAAAACAAAATCAGGAGGGAAGTTTCCCTGTTGATGGCGACAACCTGATGCCGAAATGTACCAACATTCCACAAAATACTCGCGTCGAGGCACCCACATTGTATTCTCAATTAGAGAAAAATCAGCACATAATTAATAATAAATTACAATAAATTATATGAACAATAAATAAATATAACAAGAAAGGCAAATGCAAACAAAAGGTTGGCAACAATTTTAGGGGATTTTCGCGGCAGATCCAAGGCAATGTTGGCGGCAGTGACTGTGCAACAGGACATAGAACACTGATACTACAACAGGAATACTGAATAGAATACTGAATACTGCAACAGGAGGCCCGGCAAGTGGGGTGCTGTTTGTTTACGAAGTGTTGGTCGGGCAGGATCTTATTGGATTATGAGTAATTATCAGTAGATTCACAGATTATTTAATGGTTTAGTGGATGTGGTATGGTAAGGAATGGAACTATTGGAAACTAATGGTCAAAGATAAAGTGAAGTGCAATGTGAAAAGTTAAGTCTGATGAGGCGATTTCCCTGAGGCGAATTTATTTGAGTACATAAGTCCAAACAGTAGCTCATTAGAAATATGGTTAAATTGTATTACTTCAGATTTTTGTATTTGGGTGGGAGCTAATTTAGTTTGGTTGGGGGTTGATTTAGTTTGATTGGGGGTTGATTTAGTTTGGTTGATTTTAGCTTGGTTGGGGGTTGATTTAGTTTGATTGATTTTAGTTTGGTTGGGAGCGTTAATTATGTTTGGTTTTGGTTTTGATCGTGGCCGTTCTCTAAAAAAGAGCCATCATCTGGTTCAGATTCAATTTCGGGTTCTTGAACGTTCATTTCTCTAAATTGCTGGAGCATTTCGGCATCGTAATACACGGGTGCCTGGAGAATGGGGTCGTATACATAATAACCTGGGTAGCTGGGTGTATCAATGGGTTGATTTGGTTCGGTGTTCGAATCTTCTTCTTGCTGGTCGCACGCACTTAAGGTGAACGTGTTACCTGGGTTTTTGGGTTGGTTATAATATTGGTTGTTTCTAGAGGGACCCTGAAATGGTTTCCTTGGTGAGCTCTGCCCGTAGTTATTCGGTCTATAAGGGTTAGATCCAGGGGGTTTATGTGGTTGGAAGGGTGGTTTGGGATGATGGAAATTCGGTTTTGAATATTGGAGAGGTGGCCTAAATTGCTGGGCTTGAGGGAAAGATCGTAACGGTACGCTGCCAGATTGAAGGTTTTTGGGTGGTGGAATGGACTTTTGCTGTTTTCTGAATTGGAATTCGTTTGTTAGGATGCAAACGCACTCTGCGAGGGTAGCTGGACTCCTCGCTCGGATCAGTGATCCTACCGAGTCTTCCAGTCCTGTGATAAAGACACGTAAGGCCAACCCTTGCACGAAAGATATAAGTTCGTGCGAACTTTGTTCCTTCTGAAGCGCTGCTATAACATTATTCAAGACGGTTTCCAGCCGTGCGTGGAATTCAAAACAGGTTTCACCCTGTTTTTGGTTGAGGCGGGCAAGTTCCGTTGTTAGGGTAAACTTGTCTCGACGGTCACCGTATGATTCTAGCAGTACTTTTCGGAGTTCCACCCAATTTTGAGGATCTGCTGCGAAAACTCTTCTTGCAGCATCACCCTTAACTCTCGACAGTATCCCTTCGAACAAAAGGTCATTTTGGAAAGTATTCCGGCCCGTGTTGTCGAAAAAGTGATCAAACAGTTTGTCGCATACGGATATAAATCGGGTTAATACTAGGGGGTCTCGGGTGTTAGAATCTGGGAGGAGGGCAAAGTGAGACTCCTTTAATGGGGGGATTTCTGGGAATAGGGGCTTATTCATGGCGGAATTTTGGTCAGAAGTTCCGAAGGCAGAAGTATTTGGGGGGCCTTCCATATTATGAATTGTTGGTGTTCGTTCGGGCCCACGAAGAGTGTTTAACCAATCTATGTATGGGTCGGGCCTCAAACGGGGTAATTTAATGGATTTCGGAATTTTGGACAATCCTGCACAGTTTAAAATTTAAATTGGATTAAGTTAGATAATTAAATTTCTGAAATATAAAAGATGGTAAGTAAATAAAGTTCCTTAATACTAGCAAGGTTAACAGAATAATATGGCTTAAATTTAGGTGAAGACGAATGTCGAAGGTCGAGTTAAAAGGCTGGGAGTCAGCTGAAGAGTTGAAGATAAGATGAGAGACGGTTCGACGGAAGTGGACTGCGTCCTTATCTGAGGTTTTTTGTTTGTTTGTTTGTTAATATGAGCTTCGCTCGGGGTATGATGCTATCTTTCGCACGTTACTTGATTTGAGTTACTTTACGATTTCAAATTCAAAATTATTTTCTTTTTGAATTTATTTTGTTTACTTTTCTTTTGTTGCTTATTTCTACAAGCGGGGCGTGCTTGGCTTCAGTGGACAGGGCAGACGGAAATGAAGACTTTCTTATTTCTACAAGCGGGGCGTGCTTGGCTTCAATGGTCAGGGCAGACGGAAATGAAGACTTTGGGGACCGACCGGAGCGTGGTCGGGCTAGGAACCTATATAGGTCTAAGTGCCTACAGGTCAAGGTGACTAGAAGAGGAGGTGTGCTCACGCTCCCTGGTGGGGGAAGCGTGACGTCACGAGAGTCCTCACTGCCGCCCGCAGTCGCCGGTCTCGGGAACCTTGCCCGGGCGCTTGTTGTTTATACCCGTTTTTTTACGTACACGTTCCGGACTCCGAAATTTTGCCAGGCTGTTTTGTTCTGATTGTTTTGTTAACTCGTCGCCAGTTGCAGTTGAGAACGAATTACACTTCCCTCAACCCTGAAAATGATGAAAACTTCCTTTTAATATCGGTGTTCAAAACCGCGGAAATAGAGCCTTTAAAGGACACTTCTGATGTGTCAGGCCCTCGAAGCCAAGAGCAGCAAGCGATAGATATCGACAGTGATTCTACTGTGTCAATGCCATCTCCCGCTAAGAAGATAAAAACCGATTTAAAATCATCAACCGAACGCGATGGTTTATTTTATGTGGCTGGATACTTGGCCAAAAAGTTCAAACAAGAATATCCGGATCTTGGGGTCCATACCTACACAATGAGTGAATCTGATGTCCCAGAGTGGATTCAGCATTTATCTTTCGGAGGGCTGATAAATCCTTCACCTGAATGGGCCACGCAAGTCCAAAAAATGCATGGATATTTTTTAAAATATCAGGGGAGAGATAATTTCAAGGTGAAAATGCAAATTCTAGAGCGGACCTCCGAATATCTTGGTCACAAAATCCCCGAGATCCCCCGTCCTTTAATATTAGGATTTACGCGGCAAATGATTTTCATAAGAATCAAGTTTTTAATTAAACAGAAAAATGAAAAAAAAACGTAAATATCACTTCAACAACAAAAAAGATGAGCGAAAAATGAGCAGAATAGTTAATTAAAAGCCAACAGCTGAGCGTAGTTTAGTAAAAATTTTCTTCTTTAATATTAAGTACCTACCTATATTTTTTCTTCTAATTCTTTCATGTACCTATGTTCTGTAAGAGTAAAAATAAATAAATATGTTCTATAAATCTATACTGACAGATGTACATTATTATTCATCCAGTGAATGAACCATAATGCACTTAATACACACTAATGCTCCATAATAATGCACGTAATACATTACCTACCTACTAATGCACGTAAACACTTATGCTATTTTGTCTTATGCAGTTTAAATGAGCAGTTTTCCTTTCATTTGTCAATCATTCTACCCATCAATGTGTTAAAATATGTTCCGGTTTTTTATTGCTTGGGAACTTATAATTTTGATTTCCTGGAGGCCAGATGGAAATAATATTGCTACAAACTAATAACTCAAAAATCACTAAAACCACCGAGCAGTGATCATTGAAATGTTGATAAAATTGTTCGTAGATTTTTTTCCAAATTCCACCAGAACTCGCCTGATACAAAATTCTAGAGTGGATAAGCGATAAGGTCGAACGGATAAGGCAGCGGGGACTGGGTGATGGGCCGGTAGGACTCTCGTGACGTCACGCCCCTTCCCAGCCCACGGAGCGTGAGCACACCTCCTCTTCTAGTCACCTTGCCTACAGGTAACCTAGGAGTCTGGCTTACTACTGGTCGATAGTATACCTGGTGGTTCCAATTGTTGTTCCTGTGTTCGATGTTTGGTAGTCTGGTGTTCCTTCGTCCTCGGGGTCAGCGAAGTCGAGCGTGTTGATTTGCTGATCCCCACTGCACTCAATCCTTTTCGAAAGCACTCCGGACACTTGAAGGGTTCGACGATCAGCGCGGAAACACTACACGGATAATTTGCGAGCCGAAATTGGGTCTTCAAAATGTCCTCCAAGACTTGCGCCAGTTCGGGTAGGTTCTTTGGGACTTGGCTTTTTAAAAAAAGGGACGAAATGAATTTGAGACGAAGGAACTTTATTTATGATTTCGGACTTACACGGACTTTAACTAAAAGTTATTTACACACTTTGGAACTACTTAGGAAATTACGCGGAACACACACAGGGTCGGTCGATTACAGTGGCAAGCCGAGAACTGAAGGTTCGAGCTTGCTCGCAGGGGTTATATGGTCTATCATGACTGCGCCAGCAGTAAGTGTCGGTCGGGTGCTGTAACTTCCATGTACGCAATGAGGGAACAAAAGTCTCTATGTATATTGTTAGAAATAAATAATGATCCTGTCAAATTTCTTGATACCCATGGCATAAACAAGCTTTTTGGAGAACGTCTCAAATCATGGAAAAAGATATCTCAAAAGCTCATTTTAACGCCAATAAACCCTATTTTTACACCAATTTTTCACCCATAACACCCTGGCCAATGCTCAGCTGGCCAAAGTTTCGGGACACAACTAGGGCCTAAATGGAGCATGTGTGCGAAAGAACGAATTTTTTGGACCGAAAATGAAGTAGTTACGCATGATACGGCGGACGGACATTGCATTTTCTGAATCTACGCACCCTGAAACGTAAAAGAAAACATTTTGAGGGGGTTATAAAAATTTTTTGCTGAGCGAATACATAGGTGTATTATTCACAGAATAATAAACCAATTGATGTTGAAATTTGCATAAAGGCCATAGAGGTTGTAAAAAGTGGTAGAGTATGCAGGAGGCTACCAAACGTTTCAATACAGTTGTCACCACTGGTGATTTAAAAAACGCAAGGCGCATTTGGGTAGTGCTGGACGTCCGACAACAGAATAATATGAAATGTTGTTGGACCGAATTTGTTAATGTGCTGAATGCGGATACCCTGGATCCGCCACTGCATGAAAGTAGGTACGACGGTGAACTCATCCGAATCCATGAACTCGGCGCAGCTGGAACGAACTACAGATCTCGTCAAATTGGATCGAAATGTAGGTACCAATTTCCGGGCGATTCCAAAAGGTCTAAAACGCCGTTCACTTCAAATGATTCTGACAAATTCCATTATTCGGAGCTCAACAATATAGGCCAGATACAGGTACGATATTAAACTAATCTTAAATGCTGTTTTGGGAGGGATTTTCCTTGATAAGCTCAACGTTTTGGCGCGAATTCGGGTCAGAATACATCCAATTGCGTTTCAATTTGGGGAAAGCGCTGCTTTTCACAAGCTTCCCTTATAAAACTGTTAAATTTAATATTTTGAATAAAGATTTTTACTTCTTGATTCAGATTTAGCCCGCTGGCTTTTTTTTCTCTAAAACCCTAGTGACTCTTATAACGTGGGAAGCATTTACAAAGGGTTCTTCTGCTGAAAACCACGTGTGACCTTAATTACAAGACCCTGTAGATAATAAGGGTCAGTCGAACAAAAATAAAATCACACAAAACTGATATTTAAATGGTAGGCCACGTTATGCATTCTAGAGCCCAAGACTACATGGAAAAACCAGATTTCGATTAAAAAAAAATGTTTCATTGATCAAGTTGAAAACTGACCCTAATTGCATGGTTCCAGGGTACCTATATGTGGGTGCTACCTTGCGGTGACGTTACGCATTACCAGACTATTACGATTTGGAGAGAATGCGGCATCAGTGCCAGCCCGCAGGTGCCCGATTAAGTAAAGCTGGACTACATAAATGAAGTGATGAATCAGAGAGGAAGGAGCTGACTTGGCAGGTTTTATTCCACATAACCATGTGAAATTAGGTATTTGTAAGGAAGAACAACAAAGGAAAAATAATAAACAACGTATAATATAACAAATTTGTTGTATAAAATCTTAGAGGTTTAACCACTACACCCAGTAATGCTTACCTAATTAACAACTAATATCTTGAAACCCAACCCAGTTCTTCCAAAACCAGCAATAACGCATATTAATTAAAGAAAACAGATATTGGAATGAATCTACCAAAAATAATGCAAGTACAATTCACCACGATGTTTCATATAAATGGCCCCTTAAATAATAAAACAACAGAACAGTTCAAGTTAGGAATGAAAACCATCTTCTAGGTATGTGTTGGGCGTGCTTTCACGTGAACAATCACTGAAGTTTCAGCTCAAGTTCAGTTTCAAGAAGAAAAATCAGCTGAACAATGTTTTTGAGGAGAGAATTAGTGAATTTAGAAAGACATACCTCATAACCCAACAATTTGTTCTTACAGAATCTCTTGGGAGTATAATACCTATATTTAAAGCCAAAATAAGTTACAACTACCCGTAATGTAAAAATTGAAATGATAAAGTAGTAAGTAATGAGAAGCTCCAGTGGCATTGAAAGCAGCCAGTACAATTGACCGGACAAAACACGAGCAGTTCACTCATCATTTGCCAACTGGATCACTTCAAAATGTACATGCATTTTTATAGAATTGAATTGTTATTCAACATCATGCTTTGGATGCACTAGACACATCGAGTTCTGATTCCCACAGATTTCTATTTGGAAAGAAGGTTTTTCAGAATGAGCTTGACTTGATTGACGTGCCTTTACAATCATTTATAACGATAAAAACTGAAACAGGGCATTCCAGTAAGTCTGAAAATAAGATGTTGGTAGGCAGCCTTCATTTCAATGGAGTGAAAAGTAGGCTATGCTAAGTGAGTGAAAAGGTTATTATTTTGTATTGAAGGGGGAAAAAAAATTAAGGGGAAATATGTACATGGCACAGAGTTCACTGGAATGTGGACACTATAAGGCGATATTGTATTCGTACCTCAAACATTGCTACATCATCGAACTTCATTTCTATCTCTGCTCTGTTCACTTCGGCTTTCTTCTGGCTTCCGACTTTTATGCTGTGTTCTGTTCTGTTTCCTCCCAAGTATGGATACTACTGGTTTCATGTAACGTTCTAGTATCCATCTAGTCCTGTGGGCTAAGATCTAATAATTTATCCAACTCCCCACTAAATTTATGTTAGCAGTTCCTTAGCGAACACACCTTTTGTAGTACCTTTAACTCGCATGGTACTTCGAGGGGGAAAAATGACAGGAATACACTACGGAGAACAAACCAGTGTGACCTGATTATGCTTGATTAAAAAAAAAATTAATACAATAATTTCATAAAAGAAACAACCCCCCCCCCCCCCGCACTAAATTGCACAAATTGATTATATGTAACATAATAAAACACTGAAAAATGATGGATACAGTACAGCTTTTAATCATTTCAAATCAAATTCAACTAAACTCTTGATTTCAGAAATATATCGCAAAGCTCATTACAATTCATGGTGGCCTGTTGGACAAGCTATTACTAATAACCACCCAGAGTAAAAAAAATAAATCACAAATGACATAAACATGCTCTTTGAACTTTTGTGGCACGCTTATTGAAAAGAGAAAAGAAAACTCATGTTTGTATGCGAATGAAAACTTTTAGAGTTTTCTTTACAACTTTGCTCTCAGTACTTCTATTCTTTTATTGGCTTTCTTCTGAAGTGCTGTCAATTTCAGAGCAAGCCCCATGTTTCCTTGAATTTTGAGCTTCCCTTGGAAGAAGGCCTTTTGTGGGTTCAGTTTACCGGTCAGCAAGTCGCTGATGTCTTCATCGTTCACAGTGAAAGTTACGTCAGGCTTTTCTGTAAAGAAACATGACAATATTGATAACATGGGACATGTCTTGACTTTGCTAGGAGTCACAATGACTGCCATTAAAACAGAATGAAATACAACAGGCAATTTTGTCTCTTAACACGATCTAAGAGAACTTGATTTGGGAAAAACGAATTCGGCATTCCGGGGGCATGCCCAAAAAGAGAAAGAAGTTTGCATGGCTTTGAAAACTCAATCTAGGTACCTACTTCAAGAGCACCTCAAAACCCACTGAATGATAAAGCAATTTTCATTACGTTTGTAGACTAAAGCAACGACTGCACAAGCATGTAAATATATATCTTTGATTGAAGATTCCAATAATTTAGCCAGGGGCGTTGTGTCCATAATAAGGCCACTTGGGCCACTGCCCCGGCACCCAAAAACACTTGGGTAAAAAAAGTCCAACCACGTGTTCAGTGGGCATTTGAATTTCCCTCCGTACACTGTATCTAGCTTTTTTTCACAAAGTTTACCAGCGACCTGCTAAATTTCCCTGGCTATGGATATTCAATATTCTAGTACAGCATCCACGGCGGTTCCTTCATGTTCGCTCCCTCAGTAGACCAAGCATGTTATCAGAATAAAGCAACAGTAATTGATGTCCTGCAATCGAAACCTAGGCTCCTGAAACTGGCAGGTCCTGTGACCTAGTGTTCCCAAGGCAACTGAGAAAAGTGGTCCGTCCGTGAATGCTCAGTCGAGTACAAATGTTGTTCGCCACGCCCACTTTGTGCCTGTCCCCAGAATCTGATTTCAACCAGAAGATCGCTCATCACAATCGATTCGATCCCTTCGATTCAATTTGTCATCTCGATACAAGATGCTTACATCTTTCGATTTGTTTTTGTTGTCTCGTCTCTCCTGCACATTCGCTTTCTCTGTTGAGTCTGTTGTCAGTTTTAAATTTTTTGCATTTTGCATTCTGTCCGGTTCCGATGACAAACTTGTATTTGTGGTACCTACATACGTTTTGTCCTGTTTGTTGCTTGTGGATCGATCAGCGTCAAAACACACATAACTACCCAGCTTCTAGTCAATAGCTTCTCCATTCAAGTAGGTACTGGCCATTACTATATTTTTGTAACACACGAATTCGGTAGCTATCTGCAGTAGAAATTGTCGACGTTTTCATACGACGATAGAGTGTTGATTAAAAGAGATAAGCTTTACTGAATATCACTCAATCAGGAAATGAGGGAAGGATGTTGTTGCCTTGAGGTACTTTGAAGACAAATCTGTTGGCTTTCTGTTCTGGTTTGGTGCCCCACGGTTTTCAGAGCCCACATACTGCTACTGCTTGTGAATCACATTCCCTTTGTTGAGTCTGTTGTCAGTTTTCCATTTTTTTCATCATATTTTGTGAGTTTGTTTTCGGTTCCGTGCTGGTGACAGATTTGTATTTGTTGTACTTGCGTGCGTTTTGTCCTGTTTGCTGTTTGTGATGTGGATTGACCGGCTTCGTAACACAGGTAAGTACCTAGCTTCTAGTCAACAGCTTCTCCATTCAAGTAAGTACCGTCTGACAGGTCACCACAAAAGCAAAAACATATTACGTTGCATTTTATTTTACTAAATTTTTGTACCCAACACATGAACTCGGTGGCCAATTTACAGTCGAAATTCTCGATGTTTTCGTACAACGATAGAGTGTTGATTGAAAGTTTAGGAAGAGAAGCCTTTGCTGAATATCACTCAATCAGTAAATAAAGGGAAGGGTGTTGTTGCATTGAGGTATTTTTAGAAAAATCTGTTGGTTTTGTGTTCTGGATTGGTGCCCCACCGTTTTCAGAGCCCACGCACTGCTACTGGATGTAGCTAGTGTAAATAATTCCCTCACTGCACAACACAGTCCAATAAAAAGTACCCATGACTTCTGTTTATATACTTTCCCTTTTTTACCTGAAAGTAGGTCCAGTTCTAAGAATTTTCAGGCCAACCACACTCGCCTACGATGTACAGTTCTTTTTCCATGAGCTTTCAACGTTTTGGCAACAAGTGGCGTCCCAGTGTGACGCCACTTGTTGCTGAAAAATTTAAAGCTCATAGAAAAACAACTACTCATCGTAGGACAGTGCAGTTGGTTTCAAAACTTTCAGAACGGAACCTACTTTCATTTAAAAATATAAACAGAAGTTATGGGTACGCCTCATTGGTCAATGATTCATCAATTGCTTTTCTGATCATCCATTAATTTGAGACTCCAGACCCAGACTGCACAATCATTCATAATTACCAGGCAGGCTCTTGACAACAACGTTTGCGTCAAACCTCGCCCCAAACATTCTCTATCTGAATACTCACGTATTCAGTTTATAAAATATTTATTTTAATACAGTTTATAAAATACTTATGAAGAAGATATTGCTAACCTTTCCCGTTGTAGGTGATTGAGCCTTTTCCAGTCTTACAATTTATAATCCACATTCCTTCCTTGCCTTGGCTGTTTTTGACTTTGAAGCAAAACGTTCCTCGAACTGATTCAACTAAATTTTCAGTGTCTGCTTCCATTTCCTTCCGCAGTAGATCAAAGGCTTTGGATACTTTGAACACTGATGGGTCGTCAACAACATTACTAGTGAGCTGGATAGATAAATTAGAAGACCTGGAATCACAAGAATATTCAGTATGAAATTATCTTCAATGTGTTGAAGTCCATATCAACCCCCAACAATAGACAAACTAGTAGTAACGAGGTGGCACCTGTCACAGAATAAGGGTACAACTATGAAAAAGGCGATTTCTGAGTTATAACCATTGCTGCATTGTGGAAGTGATATATATTTTTTGTTCCTAGAAGGTTGGGTTGTGTTAGTGGCGAAGCGTGTTAGCACTCTGTTATTTGGTGGTATAGATTGGGAAGGAGCCTGCAGTCTAAATGCCCGTCGTCCTAACCCATAGAAAACATAGAAGCGGCAGGCGTGATGATGCGGGTGGCACCAGCCAACCCCATCAGCTCTCTTACCCTTACAGAGTACATATTCTGCTAATTTATCTTCTAGGATTTTTCCCTCAATCCCCTCGCAGTCAGACTGTCGCCATTCGTAGTTGGACAGTGTTATAGGACATTCTGTAGTAATTTAATATGATGCCGTGTGGTGTGGCATTTTGCTGCAGCACGAGATCCACAGTACTTCCGCCAATCACTTAACACGCGTTTAAATATCTTCGTAATACCTACTCAAAACAATATGATTTACATGTTGTGTTATTATAACTTATTATCATTACCTGCCTAGTAGATATTTTTGAACAGGATGTGAAAAAACGGTGGAAGGTTTTAGAAATTATGGGTTAGTTAAAAACGATGCGAAGTCCTTGTCACATGGGTTTATTATTCTACTGGACATACATACAGAAATGTTGGCTGTGGCTTTGTACAGTATTTCTATGTACCTGCACTGAACCACTATAGTGTTGTTCAATTTAAGCCTTAAATAATCCAACAAAAAGTTTAATGGGGTTCACAATTCAGTTTATTAAAATTTATATTTTTTGCTGAAATCGGGGAAGGTTGAATTTGAAACGAACTAAATCACTCACTTTCGTTGAATTTGGTTTGGAAAAGGTTGAATTTGGTTTGGAAAAGGTTGAATTTGGTTTGAAAAAGGTTGAATTTGTTTTGGAAAAGGTTGAATTTGACTTGGAATAGGTTGAATTTGGCTTGGAAATGCTATAAATACTGTAAGCAAAGGACTGCACATTAAGGCCTGGTTCAAAAAAAATCTGTAACCATGATAGTTACCTAACCTTGGGGCTACTTTCGATTTTTCGGTAACCGTGGGGTTCGCAGCAGGAGCGTTCAAAAAAGTTTTCTATGGTAAGGTTACCTTGATAGAATCGATTATTTGGGAACCCTGGTAACTTCAAATTTAGCCATGGATACTTCACGAGAAATCCACGTCAAACCGCTCATGGACGCTATAAATCCATGAAGTTTGATTCATGGATAATATAGTTCCATGGAATATCGGTGTATAAAGCAACTTTTAGGCAATACTGTTGCCCATTCTAACCTAGATCCCATGACTTCATCCTAGCATGATATTTAATAAATCCGTACTCTTCAAGTGCTGTAGTAATCGATCCTAGCAACAAATATTGCCTTTACTAAAAATACTTTCTATGTTTTTTAATTGAGTGATTTGTAGCAACTCCTAGGTGTACGTTTATTCGGCGTTGCACCTGTTTGATGGAAATTTAAACGGGGGTAAACAAGGGTAATGTGGGGTAAATCACACAGACGTGTTAGGAACAAGGATACCTATATTTCTATTCACTAAGTAATGGTTCAAAATATGCGATGAATCTTGAACGAAAGTCTTCACGCCCTTCAACCCTGCCATGTTCCCCAGGGTTATTAAACATAGTTTCATCCAAGAGATGCTGAGTACCGTCTTCAACATCAGGTAGTTATTCCTTTAACATGATTGCGATGTTGTGGAGAACTGCCTACGTTCTGCCGTAGATATTTGAGGGCGTATTTCTTTGAGAACAAACGCCTTCCTTCCTTCGACAACCTGAAGCGATCGAAAAATTCCTTCTCACTCCAGGCGTCGAAGGTGGGATGTCTCGCTCTGATCCGATATCTTCTCGGTTCTACGACTAGCCCTAGTTCGACGAAGACGTCATCATCCTCATCGCTCGCATAATAGTTATAACGGTTCATTATTACCACAATAATGCAAAATAGGAAGGGATCTGAATGGTGCAGCGCAAATAGGAAAACCATGGTAAACTTCTTGTAACCCCTGGTAGAGTAACCATGGTAAACTTCTTGTAACCCCTCGAATAGCTGGGGTTACGTACCCATGGTAAAGTTTTCGATTTATCGCACTAATGATCGATTACTGAATTTTTTTGAACGCCACTTTCGTTACCATGGTAGGGAAACCTTAAGGTAAACTCCAACCCCAGGGTTACACTCTTTTTTGAACCGGGCCTAAGAAAAATTTTTGTCACGGGATGTTTTTGCCAGTTTTTTAAGTACATGCATTTGAAATGTAGATTGATTTTAAACATCAAAATCAAAATCATTCATATTATGGCTAGGAGGGTTTACTCATGATTTATAATAGGAAGTTTTTGCTTTTTTTTTCAAGAATGAGACCAAATTAAAAAAATAAATAATAAGATACATACCTGTTGAGCCTTTCAGGAAAACCATGTCTGTACAGACCAAGGACAACGGCACCTCCTAGACCAATATTGTGCTGAAGAGCCAACCGGGCATTGGGTACTTGACGGCGCTCAGCAAGGCCTCTGAGTTGCCAGCATAGCTCAGCACATTGTGCAACTCCTAGAAATCAAAGTTAAAGCAAATAAATTTTCTACATTTACAATTTTTTCTTTTTACAAATTTGTCTATCAAAATACAACAGGAAAACTCCCGTTATTACGCCCTTGATGAGGGAGGGGTATAAACATCCGAGTATTGATATGAATTACGTTGAATGCAGGATACAGGTGTTTATAAACAGGATCCTGCATAGAAAAAAAAAATTATTCTGTTCTTCCAACATTTTACTACAGGACTCAAACATATAAGATAGCGCTACGATCTAATGATTCAGAATGCACTGAAACGACAAATTTTTCAAAAATTCATGCACAGATTTGGACCCTAAAGTGTGCTAAAAAAGGGGTTTCTTACACAAAGATCTTGAGTTAATGGATGTTTTGTGTGTATCACGCAAAAAGCCAGTGTGGCAAACGAATCACACAATTTTGTTTGCTGACTCAATAAGAAACGAGATTATTAAATAAATACTAAGCCCCAAAACAAGTTTTGAGCTGAAGTACTGAACAAAAAAAATCAAGTGGTAATTCTATTCTACCAATGTTGGTTTTGAAACAAATTGAGGATTTTCCTACCGTAATTGAATGTAAATGTTTGTTCAATTCAACTTAATGAAATATGATGAATCCACTGACCATTGAAATTCGTTGGAAATTGGTAAACACAATGTTGGAGTTTAGCACTGGTATCCATTTGTTTGTATAGGAAGCAGGTATTAACAAATACCTACAATTTACATATAACTTTCTATTAACAGCATAATTACCAAGCCTCAACCACAAGATTTTTGGCTCATAAATTTAGTCGTTTTGTAAAAGACAGAAAACTGGTGAGAGAATCGAGAGGATCGCACCTTTGCAATAAATGAATGAGCTGGGAGAGTGACCTCATCAGTGCACTAAATAGAAACAGAAATTGTAGAAATATTTCGATGCTATAACCCGAAAATAAATCATCAAAGGCCATATATATCACTGAGCAGTTTTTCTGCATTTTTGAACTCGAAACTAGCAACAGAAGAAGAATAAAAAACGTGAATGTTGAAGAGGAATAAGTGCTGTACATCTCAAAAACAATGCATTCTGGCAATGCAGTGTTATCAACACTGAACTTCACGTCACTGGTGGCAGGTTAGGGCTTGAAATATTGCAGCAATGTTAGCATGTAGCATTACACAGAAGGAATAGAATAATTAATCAGTCTCGGAGTATCACAGAATAACAGAAGGATATCTAGGATATCTATTAATTCTCAAAGCTGGAAAATGGAGGTTGACAGTTTTGGATTGTTACCTTCTCAAGGGTTACGTTTTAACATTTTTCTTGTACAAAATGGGTGTAAGGAAACAATTAAAACCTGTCCTAAATATCTCAGTGAGTGTGATATTGCTCCACCAGGATGCGCACCGTCCTACTGGGGGGGGGGTGTCACCTTGAGAAAATGCTGAAAAAGTGCAGTTCTTCCACTTCATGTTCGGGAATAAGAAAGTGTGGGGGAAAAAGTGTAAAAACTGCTAGTGTGAGAACCTTAGGAGAAGGGATGGACCATTAGCTGATGCCATACATACTGAGATACCATTGCATCTTACAACAACCCGGTTAGCACGTGTGTTTCCAGCAGTTTACGGAATGATATCTTTTAATTTTACATTTTCTTTCTTTTAAACCAAGTAATTACCTCTTTGCTCACTTGAACAACTTTTCACACCCCTGAACTGAAAACTGTTAACCAACATCTTATTTTCAGGTAAACTCAAACATCCCATTGCGAAGGTTGCCCAACTACTTTTAGACCACCCAGTACGTCATCTCCTTCAGTGCAAAACAGATGTATGACGAGGAATACCTGTAGCTCCCAAAGGATGGCCCTTGGAGATCAATCCACCACTAGGATTGACAACATGTCGCCCACCATAAGTGTTGTTCCCGGAATCAATGAAGTCAGCAGCTCTACCAGGTTCACAAAGCCCCAAAGCTTCGTACGTGATGAGTTCATTCGCAGAGAAACAATCATGCAGTTCCACTACATCAACATCCCGTACATTCAATCCTGTTTTAGCGAAAAGCCGCTCGGCTGCTGTTTTGGTCATATCGTATCCAACCTGAAAGAAAATATAACTGCAATTGTTATTCATGAATAATATTTCTACTACACATGTAGAAGAGCCTATCCAACTAGCCTCTACTGACAAACAGTCCTACACAGGTTGTTAAACAAATACAAACGAACGATTTTACAAGTTGAGAATAATCCAAATTTGGAATGCTATCAAAACATTAAGTTGCAGGTTCAATTTGTTGCACAACACAAGGTATTTCTATAGAACATGATTCAAGGACAAAATTCACACCAAAAGAACTTATACTTAAGTTAAATCATACAAGTTTTTCATGGTAGAGTACAGCTGGTAAAACTCTATAGAAAAACTTGTTGAGTGGAATGAAAGGAGACAAGATCAGTACCATTTAGGTCTCGCAAATGTGAAACATTAAACTGAAAGCTATTAATCACCTTTTTCCTAACCCAGTACTTACCTGACACCTGACCACAGGCATCATTTGGAGATGGCTACAATTTGACAAAAATCACTGGGAAGGGAAACAGCGACTGATTAATCAAAACAAGGAAAGATAATGTGCAGTTATCTGTGAACTATTTAGTTATGACATTTGAACAAATTCGGAATCAAGTCCTATCATTATAGAAAGGATTATTTTAAAAAAATATGCCAAATCGGGTGGGCAGTTTAGCTTCCTCACTTAATGTAACATCGACACATAGAACCAATGGGTAAAACTTGTGGTAAAACATAGTTTTTTAATTATCTCTATTGTAACCTATCCTTCGTCCAATGGCAATGAAATTCACTGGAGGCTGTTTAAGGGCTACACGCACAATCCCTGGAAATTTCAGACAATAGCCTATTAATTCTGGAGTTTTCCCTGTGACAACACAGCATCCAACACCCAACCACCACCTACCCTACAAGTCTCAGCACATTACGACAATTTCTAGGGTAGTTATGGGCTCTACTAGGATTTCACGTTTGCACATTGTGCAGACAAAAATTACTGTACATTACCAACGACCTTAATGTGGTAATATCTGTGGCCCAACCCCCAACTACCCTCCAAACCTCATTGCTTCACGACAATTTCTAGGTTAGTTGTGGGCTCTAGAATGATTTCACATTGGCACATGCGAAGACGAAATTTACAGTACTTTTTCAATGAATCTGATATGGGACCACACCTGTGCTCCAACCCACGCCTTCCAAATTTCTATGAATTGAATGAAATCGATTTGGAACCATCAGGGTACCATTCTGCACCTACCCTCCAACTTTCTGCTCTTTTCGACGATTTCTAGGGTAGTTATGAGCACACTGGGCAAGGGGGTCGCAATGGCATCACGTGCTGCCGAAACTTCGAAAGCTCATAGGAAAAAAACTATTAATCGTAGGAGAGTGCAGTTGGTCTCAAAATGCTTAGAATGGAACCTACTTTCATTTAAAAAAGGGAAAGTAATATAAACAGAAGTCGAGGGTACTCCTCATTGCAATACAAGTTTACAGATACTGCTTTTTAATAAGATTTGTCTTTTTTCAACAAAATTTATATTTTTTCCAACCAACTTTACACTTTTCTAAACAAAATTAATACTTGGCAGGAATGTGGACAGGTGCTGACATCTGTTAGACAAGCTAATGATGAGTGGAATGTCTGGGAGAGAAATGTTAATAGGAAAAAATAATAAGTAAATAAATAAAATCATTGCTAACCAATTTCATGGGACTCTGATCAGAGAACGTGGATGGTAAATCTGTGACCATTTCCATTCCAAGAATTTCAACAGCACACTCTTGCAGTCCATGAGCAATAACGAACTCTTCAGTAGCAAGAATAGCAGCAGCAGCACCATCTGAAATGAGAAACTAACATGTAATTTTCTTCTTCTTTTTTTACAGCAAATATTACTGATGAGGTAACAGTGATTCTGCGTTGTACCATGGCAGCTTATATTTCGGGCAAGATAAATCCTTTAAAAGTAAAGTACGTTGATGATCCCTCAGGCAACGAAGCTGTGACTGTAAAAGTCCCTGGCATGCATATGGCTCGGAATGCTGGACTGTCCTCAAGGTGCAGGAATCTGGCTCCTACGATTTGACTGGAAGGTTCTGCACCAATTCTTCAGGCTCATTGGCGAGACTGGAGTGTGGAAGAGGAGAAAAAATCGGAAGCTCATGAACCTGTTCAATGATAGCAAGGATGAGCTGTTTATCCGAGTGGATCTCCTTTGCCGGGCTGGGTACGTGGTGAGGATGGATGTCTCTGGAATCCCAAGCACGACCTTAATAAATGAGGAAATCCAATCCACAAGACGGGTAAGAATCCTGCGGTTTTACTGGCATCATGAGTTGGTGCGGGGTGCTCGGATCGTCCAAGGTATTCAAAAATGGAAAGTGGCTGCAAAACACAGGCATGACTGGCAGAGGAAATTCCAGGCCTTGATCCACCGTTGATCGTAGAGCCACAATAAGTAACTATAACTATTATAAATTATTAAGTCACTATAACATTGTTGTAGGCCTCATGCCTTGGCCTGAGAGAAGCACATAACGATGGTACATTACCTGAAGTAGGACAGCATTGCAGCTTGGTCAACGGTCCAAAAACTCTTGGAGAACTGATAATATCCTCAACGGAATACTCTTCTTGAAATTGGGAATATCTGAAAAGGAATGCTAATTATTCCCCAGGCGAAATCGTAACTTCCGGAAGATCTCATTATTTTTTACGATGATGATGCATGACACGGCCAATCAAATTGAAAACACTATCCAATGCCAATTCACAGGAAGGTAGAATAATTGTTTCCATGGCTATACAGTAGCCATCACTAGATCTATATAACTTATGGCAGCATTGATATGAGAGTTCATCAAAACCATTAGACCTAGGTAATGAATTCATTCTCAAAGTTAACTGAGGACTGAAGTTTATTTGCCTGAACATCACTCACAATCCTGGAAAACAACGTCGCGCACCCTTAAGAATGGTTATTATGATTAAACAAAGTGATGAAACTCTCAAATAAATTGAATATTACATCACAACTGATGCTCAAGAACCTATATGGACTCAATGAACTTATTTCGATATAATCTTCATTTTGGAAAACGTTAAGATTTATAAGCAGGTGGGTATTTATTTCCATTATGAACACTATTACTTCAAAATCGTTAGAGAAACTGATATGTGAGCTGGATTGGAAAATCTAGAAATTTATTGACCCAAAGGTAAAATTAGAAGTTTCGAGCCAGTTATGGTTTATTATTCTGTGAATAATACACTTATGTAATCGCTCAGCAAAGTTTTTCAAAATTTTTTCTTTTACATTTCAAGGTGCGCAGATTCCAAAAATGCAATGTCAGTCTGCTGTATCATCCACATCTAGTCTAATTTCGGTCTAAAAAATTCGTTCTTTCGCATACAGGCTCCATTTGGGCCCTAGTTGTGTCCCGAAACTTTGCAGCCCGATCGGAGTATACCCAAGGGTGTTATGGGTGAAAAATGGTGTAAAAATACCATGTATATTAGTAACATGAGCTTGTGAGATATAGTTTTTTACGGCGAGAAGACCGAATATGAAGTCAATTTTGACCAAAGAGTGGAAAATTGAGGTTCTACCAAATGTTCAGCTCCCAAAATTGATTTTTTTATAGTCAAAAACCTGGGAAACTGTCTGAAATCACCATAACTTGTATATTAACACCAGAAGT
Source organism: Leptopterna dolabrata (assembly GCA_954871275.1). Classification (NCBI taxonomy): domain Eukaryota; kingdom Metazoa; phylum Arthropoda; class Insecta; order Hemiptera; family Miridae; genus Leptopterna; species Leptopterna dolabrata. The sequence continues at coordinate 15,161,918 of OX940974.1, forward strand.
AGCATCAACAGGTGAATCGAATCAATTAAATGGCACTATCAATGATCAAAGATAATCTGTAAAATAGGAGCCTAATTCGTGTTTTTGGGTGTGAAAATTGGTGGAAACCATAAAAAAATAGCTATTTCAATTATTGCACATGAAAGAAACAATAAATGTATTTCCAGCATTTCTGTGGGTATGTCCAATAGAATAATAAACCCTTGTGACACGTTTTTTGGACTTTGCAGCGTTTTTTAAATTCAGGACTAAGAGAGGTCCACAGCATCCAATCCTCGAGGGTAAAATTACCGTAACTTCTACAAGTCGTCTCTAGCTAGTCGAGTACTGGAGACGAGCTGTAAGGACACCGATATCATTTAGAGTATCCGAGAGAGAGAGAGAGAGAGAGAGAGAGAGAGAGAGAGAGAGAGAGAGAGAGAGAGAGAGAGAGAGAGAGAGAGAGAGAGAGAGAGAGAGAGAGAGAGAGAGAGAGAGAGAGAGAGAGAGTACTCGACCAGCTATTGACACCGGATTCTAATACTAGCGGAAATAACCCTTTGGATTCATCCTCTGCGGATTTATTGAGATTGACCCAGGGTCATATTATGAACTTGATGAACCAACAGCCAGTGGTGCATTGCTGGCATGCTCTATAATACTGTGGAACACTACGATTGATAGTCCTGTAATAGAATATTTTTGTCATTGGGCCTCCAGGCAGATTCACTACTCACCATCCATTATCCACAATTACACGGTGTATACACTAGGAAAAGTAGTCGTAATCTGAGGGTATTTTCAAGTATTAGCTATAGAAGCTTGGGACAGGAATAAGTATTTCTGATCAAAAGACAGTTCCAGTTTCCATATCTGTACAGCACGAACATTTTGAGAAGAATGGAGAAATTCTCAAGTAACTCGATCATGCTTGAATGATGTGTTCACATTATCGACAACCATGTTTCCTACATCTTGGATCAACCAACCAATCAATAAAATGAAGGCCATTCTGTAAACGTACGGGTTGTTGGTTGAGTGCTTGTGATTTTTGTAAGCTATCTTGGCAAGATGCTCTTCCTTAGTACCATATTTATCCATGTGTTCTTTTCCAGCATTGCCAAACAACTGAGCAGTGAGAGGACTACCGTCAATCTCGACCATATCAGCAAGTGCTTCAATATGTTTATCCATAGGATTGGTACGGTCAAAAAACTAAAAAAGAAACAAGGAACACAATATTACGACATGAAGGCCAAGGAACTGAAATGTATATGTTAGGAGGGTGCCAATTTAGAGTGGTTCAAGTATGAAAGATTATTACAAGGGAGTAATAAAAAAAGAGGGAAAACCCTTGATTTATACTTTTTAAACGTGCTTAAGGCTAAAAACCAGTATAATAAAAAGAAGAATTCCACGTCCCTGAGATCTAATGAAAGAACCGCAAAAATCAGTTGATTTAATTGTTTTTACTGGAGCAGTTTGTAAGGGTTTGAATCTGGATGTTTTTACAGTCAGCTCTTCTTCCTCCAATCAAAAACAACAGGGCAGCTTCTGAAGGGCTAATAAAAAGTAAGGGCTGGCTTCACACATGTGGCTTGAAAATGATACATTTCCGTGATTTAACTCAAATTTTTGAGCCTACTGATCTTAAAAAATGTAGTTTCTACCCTCATGTAATCATATACAAAGTTATCTCAAGTAATAGTCACTGCATATTGTCTCAAGTTACGTACTTTAGATGTTAGTGAGCCTCTTTCCATTTTTTCAAAGCCAAGAGCCAAAACACAGTCGCCTTCTCCAGCCTCCAGAATTTGCTTAGCCAGCATTAGGGCAGTGGAACCAGTTGAGCAGTTGTTATTGACGTTGTAGATGGGGAATCCTCTCATTCCCATTTGGTACAAAGCTCGCTGACCGCATGTTGAGTCACCTGTAAATTGAATTATTAGGTTCCTATTAGGATATACCACTATACAAAGCTTACACAGGTAAGTAACCAAGTTCCAACCAGTAAGTCAGTATGACACAATAGATAAGCAGCATAGAGTGGAGTCAGATATAAGATAAAAACTTCAATAAAGTAGGCAATCAGATGCTGAGTGTCCTTTGGCATATTAAAAATGAATAGAAATTATTATAGTACCATAAACATAGCCAACACATGCACTCTTGATTGAGTCAATAGTAAGTCCGGAGTCTTGAAGAGCTTTTTCCACAGCTTCTTTTGCGAGGTCTGGATAGTCTCGGTCAGTTTTCCCAGGCCGGTAGAACTGTAAATAAAATGAAAATTAATGGAAAACCTCGAGTCCACAAACTATGCAATAGTTGTTTCGTAGAGAAGCAAGCTTTGTTACCTAAATGGATGGCAAGTTGGACAGGCAAACAGTAGGCGCTTGAAAAACTTAGCCCAATTTTCAGTGATTTAACCTTTTTACATAATATATTCATGTTTGCTGAAATGACTGTGTTTTTTAACACTTTGAGTGTGGATGAAGCAAAGTGTATATATATATATATATATATATATATATATATATATATATATATATATATATATATATACCACTGCTTCATCTAATCAGGCTGCAGCGGCACGTTATAAAAAGCAAGCCCCAACGAGACATGTTGATTGTAATGGGAGACCTAAATGCAAAGGTTGGATCGAACAATGAAGGTCTGGAACAAGTAATGGGCACCCATGGTCTTGGTGATATGAACGAGAACGGCGAGTTCTTCTCCACCTTCTGTGCAGAACATAATCTTGTAATCGGAGGCACAATCTTCCCTCACCACACCTGTCACCAAATCACATGGGCTTCGCCAGATGGCAGGACGCAAATCAAATAGACCACTTCGCCATTAGCCGCAGATTCAGGAGGTCTCTCCTGGACGTCAGAAGTAAACGTGGAGCTGATGTTGGCAGTGACCACCATTTGGTGCTGGCCACAGTAAAGTTAAAAATAGTGGCAATTGGTAAGAAACGAGAGCAACGAGGGAGGAAATATGATGTTGGTAAACTTCGTACAGAGAGGGGGCAAGAGAAATTCAGACTTGAGCTGCGTAACCGGTTCCAGGCATTGCAGGAAAGTAATCCAGTGGAAGATGTGCAGAGTGAATGGACCCAGGTTGCAGATGTATTCAAGGGAGCTTGTGAAGAAGTTCTCGGCTTTAAGAACCCATTAAAGAAAGACTGGTTGTCAGAAGCCACGTGGGCAGACATTGAAAGTCGGAAGGCAGCAAAGGAAGTGGTAAATTCTAGCAGGACGAGATCCCAAAAACTTAATGCGCAAAGGGAATACAATCGTTTGCATGGGAAAGTAAAGAAGGGAGCAAGACGTGACAGGAGGCGATGGGTTGAGGATCTGGCTGATAAGGCGGAGGAAGCAGCAGCTAGAGGAGATGCACAAACTTTATATCGCATTACCAAGAAGCTTTCCAAGCGAGGGTTCAAGAGAAGCCAGCCTGTTAAAAGCAGAGATGGGACTCTGCTGACCTCTACTGAGCAAGGTGGGAGGAGCACTTCATGCAAATGTTCAATCCTAATGACGGTGAAGATTACACCGAAGAGTTATTCCAGTGCACAACTCGACTTCTTCCTGACAGTGACTGCATAATCGATGATGCCCCACCTTCTGAGGCTGAAATAAGAAGAGCTGTTGGCGAGATAAAAAATGGTAAGGCTCCAGGGGTGGACAACATCCCACCTGAAGTTCTTAAGATAGATATGGAGACAACAGTTCACCTTTCGTGCCCTATATTGCAGAAAATATTGGTAGAAGAAGTCGTGCCAGAGGAGTGGAAAAGAGGCCTGATCGTAAAGTTGCCCAAGAAGGGGGACCTAACCAACTGCGAGGCATTTCTCTCCTTACTGTGGCAAGTAAAGTGATGACCAAAATAATTCTTGAAAGAATTAAGGAGCGTGTAGAGGGACTACTGAGGAAGCAACAGGCTGGCTTCAGGAGGCACAGAAGTTGTGTGGATTTGATAAACACACTTCGTATTAAAGCCCTCTGTACGCCCTTTTTGTGGACTTTCAAAAAGCCTTTGACTCAGTCAAAAGAGAAGTTATGTGGAAAACTCTGCAGCTTTACGGGGTTCCAGAAAAAATCCTGAGACTCATCCAGAAGCTTAAATGAGGGATACACGTGTCAAGTAATACATGAAGGAAACTTGTCGTCCTCATTCCCTATCCATTCAGGAGTTAGGCAGGGGTGTGTTTTATCACCGACCCTGTTCCTAGTGGTCCTCGATTTCCTGATGAGAAAGGTTCTGGGAGGCAGAAGGAAGGGCATCCAGTGGGGTCTCCGAGACCGTCTGGAAGATTTGGATTATGCCGATGATGTATGTTTGCTGTCTCAAAGGCGTTGTGACATGGATTACAAGCTGGAAAAGCTCAGCCATCTGTCCTCAATGGCTGGCCTCCGGATAAATGTTAGGAAGACGAAGGAGATACGAGTGAATGTCTCGACAACAGAGGAACATGAATGGGGAGCCAGTAGAAAGAGTGGAATGTTTTCAATACCTGGGTAGTAACGTCGATGCGACAGGGGGTACCGATGAAGACGTTAAAAGTAGAATTAGAAAGGCGAATAGTTCGTTTGGTCAGTTGTATTCTATTTGGCGGAACAAGAACCTTTCCCTTAATACCAAGTTACGCCTTTCCAACACGAATGTTAAATCGGTGCTTCTTTACGGCTATGAGACATGGTGTGTGACAAAAGCCCGGACCAGGAAAGTTCAGATCTTTGTTAACAGGTGTTTACGAAGAATCATAGGTGTGTGGTGGCCAGAAGTAATCTCGAATCAGACGCTGTGGCAATGAACAAACCAGAAACCTGTCTCGGTCGAGATACATAAAAGAAAATGGAAATGGATAGGTCACACACTGAGAAAAGATGAAGGATCAGTGGAACGTCAGGCTCTGGAGTGGAACCCACAAGGTGGCCGTCGACGAGGTCGCCCAAGAATTAGCTGGAGACGTTCTGTCGAAGAAGAGGTGAGTCGCGTGGAAAAAACATGGCAGCAAGCTAAGGCCCATGACACACGTGCAAGTTTTAGACGCTTGACGCCGCGATTGTTTCTCGCAGCGTCAAAGCGGTACTTACTTATTATAGGGTTGAAACACACGTGACGCGCGAAGTGAAAGTAGCAGTTTTACCCGCCGCGTCAACAAAAGGGGGGAGGGTATGACGCTTGGTACCTGCTACCCGCCGGGAGCTCGCGACGGGCAAAACACGCTTGGCGTTATAGCAGTACTCAACCGACCATTGATGGTAACACACTTCTCGCCAGCGGGGATTTTCTCGTGTGTAATATTATAATTTGATCTCGTCACTGATCTTGCCCAACAGTTCATCAAATGAAGAAGTACTCATTCGAAAATAGTTGAAGAACTTGGTTTCATCACTCCTCCAGTCCATCATCATTGAAGTGAAAGCACCTTTCAAAAGTCGTTCACAATTGAACGGATGCACCCAAAATTTCCTCTCTTTCTTATATTTAATAATTTTATACGCGAAATAAACTAAAACTTTATTTTTTTTAAATCTTTGCGCTTCTAGCACACTCTTACAGAAGCGAACCATCCTGTTCGATAGGCAGACAATGACTGACCGCCGGTGATAGGCGGGTACTTTGACGCTGTCGTGTGTCATGGAGAGGGAAACATGACGCCGCGAGATTTCTCAGAACCCTCGCGGCGTCAAGCGTCTAAAACTCGCACGTGTGTCATGGGCCTAAGGTCCTGGCCAGTGATAGAGATGGATGGCGCAATTTTATTGAGTCCCTATGCTCCTGACGGAGCCAAAGGAAATAAGTCAAGTCTTCATCTGCACTCGAAGTGCCTGTCCCAGAGGGCTGGGAGCACTGATAACACTTGGAACTGTTATCTTCACTATAGACGACAAATACTGGAAATACTCACTGGCTACCGGAACGAAAACTCGAGGGAATAAACTAGACTAGAACCTGGTAGAAAATGCCCCAAATGCTAATTACAATTCACTAAAACTAAGGAGATAGAGTATGACTACGGAGCTGACTCATCACAAATATGTTGGGTCAACCACACGAAATACTGGGTGTACAGACGTTAACGCCTCACTTTATTGGCTTAGGAAGAAATGGTGTCCGAAAATCGGATAATACAACAACAGGTTCCTAGAGTCACAAACGCGAAGATGATATTTTAGCGTTTTACGGAGTTTTCAGAATCAAAATTGATACTTCACCCGTCAAACTAGTAACCAGTTCACAATGTTACTATTTCGACGCTAAATCAGTTTGAATGTCAGATATGTGTTTGATGAGTGTTTGTGTTGGGATGTGTTTTTGTGTAGTGTGTGTTTGTGGTGTGTGTGTTTACGTGTTGTGTGTGTGTGTTTGTGTTGTATTGTGTGTGTGTGTGTGTGTGTGTGTGTGTGTGTTTGGGTGTGCGTTGAGTGTGTTTGTTTTGACCGATTTTATCAAGCTGTGCCTAGAAAAATGTGAGAAGTAACAACACTGTATCACTTGGAACGAGCAAAGAAGAAATAGCTAATAATAATACAACAAATAAAGGAAAGCTTATACACAATTAGGATACACAAGAGAGATTTTGAGGAAACAACTGGTGTTCCATGGAGTATTGTGCTGATTCTGAATACCACTGCGTTCCTATACCTATCTATAGGTAATAGCGTATTGCCTGCAATATTCTCAACAAGCAGCAAATGTATTGCAGCAAGTAAAGTAAAGTAAAGTAAATTAGTAAACAGCCATTCCAGGTGGGGCTTTTCGTCTGACTGCCCTGCCAGAGTCGTGGACTGGGTCAGCTGTCCTCCAAGAATTTGATCTCATCATTTTGCTCTTTACTTGGCTACTCATTGCCTCATCCCCTTGAGTGGAGAGGGGTTCGCCCAACAGCTACATGGGTCATTCTTGGACGTGTAACCACGTGTCACGGCCGTCACCCATCCAAGTACTAACCATGCTCGAGGTACCTTAACTTCGGTGATATCACAGGAACCCTTTTATTCCACTGGATAAGCAAGTTTAGTGCAGCAAGTTTATTGGTATCAACCTAACTGGTTTTTGTGGGTATAAAATATGAGCCGAAGAATCAAATTCTGCGCCGAATGATACCCACGCTAACTATCCAGCCATGATTTTTTTGCGATTTTTCAAAGTTTTTGGCTTGGTACCTACGGTACCCTTGAGAACATTTTGAAAAATTGACAAAACCCATAGGTACACCGGAGAGCTTGCTTCATTCATATGAAAACCAATTTGGTTGATATGAACAGGCAAAATTTTGAATTATCGAGTTGTGGCGGGGATTGCATTTGAAAAGCAAGGCAGTCATTTCAGGAATAGGGAGGAGTATAATTATATGGTGTGGAGCTTAGGTTTTCCCATATTGGCCCCACTGTGCAGAACCTCCTCTGTGCAAAAACTTCACACAGCAAGTTAGAGAAAATATTCCTAAATGTATCCAACTTTAAAATTTAGAGCGCTGAGTTCAATTATGAGGTGAAAATGCTGAACTCCGACTCCATACCCCTTTTTTAACAGTAAATATAAATAATAGCGTTCAGTGCGGAGAAGACATTATTTTGATTCAAACCCGACAAAATAATAATGTTCTTGCAATGAATTTGAACACAAAAGCGACCAACCCCTTCACATATAACTATAGGACATTATCAACCCTATTACTAAAAATACTATAGAACATAATAAAATAAAGAGTTGTGCTTTTTCAAATGTCGATGTTTTAATAAATTGTTAGTTGGTTGATGAAGACTTCCAGGATGTTGCTGAAGAATTGTAGGAACCTCTAACATGAAGTCGATTTTGGCCAATGTTTCAGTCTTATAATCATGTTTTGGTCTAAAATCGTCGATCTTTGGCACACATGCTCCAGCTGGTCCCTCGTTGGGTCCCCTACCTCGGGATCCCAGGGGTGTTATGGGTGAAACATGTGCAAAATTAGGTATCTGTGAAGAGTTCGGGAACTCCGGCTTGTGGTACTCTTTTCCTAGTTCTTAGGGCGAGAAGACCAAATATGATGTTGATTTTGACCGAAGAGTGGAAAACTGAGGTTCTAACGAAGTTTCAGCTCCAAAAATTCATTTTTATGAGTCAACAACCTGGGAAATTGTCTGAAATCGACATAACTTTGTATAATCACACTTGAAGTAGTATTAACAGGTGAATAAAGACAGTTGAATGACACTATCAATGATCAAAATAATTTGTTAAAAATAGGAGCCTAATTCGAGTTTTTGGGGGCCAAAATTGGTGGAAACCATAAAAAATGGCTATTTCTATTATTGCACATGAAAGAAACAACAAATGGACAGCCAACTTTTCTGTAGGTATGTCCAATAGAATAATAAACCCATGTGACAAGGACTTCGGAGCGTTTTTAAATGAAAGTAGGTTCCAGTCCAAGAATTTTGAGACCAACCGCACTCTCCTACGACGAATAGTTCTTTTCTATGAGCTTTCAAAGTTTCAGCAACAAGTGAGGTCACTGCACCTCTTCCACCTGGGCGGGACTCCGCTGCCCAGTGTGACGTCACTTGCTCCCCCCCCCCCCCCCCCAAGGAAAAATGAAAAAGACATTACGCTCCCGAAAAATATATTTCGTTTTTTTCACGTCATAAAAACATGAGGTCAGTATGTACTATGTAATTTCCGTATCATGTCAGTCTGTCTGTCGGTCCGTGAAATGTGGTCGTAATTTGTAGGACAAAACTTCTACAAGCGTGTACGGTGAAATGCCGTCCTCACTTTCTTCTTGGCGCCGAATCCATTTGTCCACCCATCGTTGCGCTTTCAGGATTTTTGGTCTTGGATGATGGTTCTCGTGCAGCGAGTGGAGTTTGGGGTAAATGTCTGCCTGCACTTGTTGGAGCCCATCAAAAAACAGGAAAATATCAGGAAGGGGACTGCTGAAATCTTTATTGAATGACAAATGAAACGATTTGCAGGCGTTCGTCGTTCGTGTGACTTCACTGGACTTGCACGCCCACAAAATTGGGGGGAAAATCGGCGTTATCGGCATCATCTCTGTTGGGAGCAAAAGGTAGAAATTCACAAGACGAAGCGCTACGAGAGGGGAGCAGGGCTACGAGAGGGGAGCGTACCAAGCAGGCCCGAGAAAACTTTCACTTCAAAACCGCTCATGGGGAGCGTAATGACGGACGCCCGTTCAAAAATTGTAATCATTTTGCATTAGGAGGATGGAAATACAAAACAGACAAATAGGAATCTGATAAACAAGGGATAACAGATAACTTCATAGGAAAGCTAACTAACGCATGGATGGTATAAAGTATCCATACTGATCCATTACTTCTCTGTGCCTGGGGCTCCTCCATTATCATCTCCATTCCGTTCATTTCTTATTCTTATTAGTATTATCACAATATCACTGGATTACGATGAAATGACGAAAGAAGAAATAACTCACAGGTATTAATAATCCAGATGATGTGAATTTCATCAGACGTAATGGCCAAAACTTGGCAGATAACAGAGATCTTACAAACCACTAACAGGCCCCGTAGGGGCGTAGGGTCCCCTCATGGATGCTATACAAGCGGTGGAGTGACGGGCCCCGCGGCCTGGACAAGGACAACAACAAACCTGCCAACCTCGGAGGGTCCCTCCAATGGGCTGACCCCTGCTTCTACAACCTCCACAACTCACAGTTCGTCGTCGATTTCGATCGATATTTTATATTGTTTTATTACAGTAATAAATTTACATGGGTGCTTTCCCGTCTAAAACCATAAGAATTGCTAAGGATATTTTATAAGATTCCCTAAATTTTCCGAGGGTGGTTTTAGAGAGTGACGGAGGCACTTCCTTGGAGCATAGCGAATGTGTGTGCAATATTTCAGCTCGATCCGTTATGTCTGTGAGGCTGTAGCCCCCAAAAAAATTCGCCCCCCTCCCCCACAAATAGGGATAAATTGCACAACAGGAGCATAACGACTGTTTATGCAAAATTTCAGCTCTTCAAATCCTCTCTAAACTACTCCTAAGAACACTCCTTGTAATTTGACCTTTGTAATTCGTGTGTGTTCAATGGGCCAATGGGCCTTTTCACAATAAATGGTTTGTATTATTATTATTATTATTATTATTAAAAACTGTAAATGGGGGAGAGGGGTGGGGGGGGGGGGGGGACGAATTGCACAAAAGGCACTTCCTTGGAGCATAACGAATGTTTGTGCAAAATTTCAGCCCTTAAATTAGGGGAGCCCCAGTTAACATTTTTATTACCAATTGCATAGCTTTCCTTTATGACTATGGCAACCCTAATGTGAATACATTGTGATGTAATAATATGGAATCGAACGAATTTTAATGAAATAATTTACTAGTATTACCTACGTGCTTTGTATATATATACTGAAGATATTGCAGTGCAATATCGTCAGTTGCAATCACACACAATTGCAATCACACACAATGTTGGAAGCGTATATGCTGAAAGGTTTCTCCCTAGAATCTTTTTTGGGGCATCCTGAGTCGAACCCTGAATTTCATAACTTTTTCATATATCTATTATTACGGTGTCATTCCAGACGATAATGAAGGATGATCTGTAAAATCATGTTATGGACGTTAGGGACGCATGAGCCTCACCCCTTGGCAAAATTTTCTTTGTTATACTTAACCTTTTGAGGACGAAAGCATCGTACCGATGCTAACTTCCCAACTCCCCATGGGACCTGTTTCCTCATTTTCCTGTTGTGGACGAAAGCATCGGTCTGATGCTGAATTCTAAAGTCTCCACTGGACGAGTAATAGTTTGGCGCCCAACCTTCTCTGAGACGAGGGAAAAATGGTGTTCCCAATTGATTCTGTTTCACCAGTACAAATAATCATTTTTTATTGAAAAAAATTGAAACAATTATTACTTTTTTTCCTAGCGTTCACTGATGAGCATACTTAATTCTATTTCGACGTATAAAATATTGATACTGAATTTGAAATATTACTATTCTTTGTATAAAAGTGACGTTGTTCAGAAGCAACATTTCACTATCTTCTTTTCTGCTAATAAGAATGATAGACTACGAATGATTTGATGATTGAACTATTTAAAATGATATAATGAAAGTTTAGGAACACGGCAAAACTTTTTTTTAAAATTCCATAAATCTTCTGGAGTAGGTAATACCTCTCAAAACAAGTCCTGGGTACGAACTAATTCACTCGCGGCGAAATCGTGGAAACCCATTTCAAAGAAAAACGGAGTTATTGAAAAAAATAGTCCATTTCCATTAATACACGAAAAAAACGCGAAAAACGCTGTTATACCGGTTTTGGTGATCAAACCATCGTCAGTAACAAACAATAACTGTAACTCCGTTTTTCTTTGAAGTCCTGGATGCAGAGCACGGGTTTCCTGGGCAGGTCTTGCAATAAAATCGTGTAGTTTTCCGCTGATTCGGCAAACTGCAGATCCTGCACGAAGAGCTGTAGTCCCGAATGTGTATTGCGTGGAACAACATAATTAGTAACGAATTTCATTTGTCAAAGGCTCGTTCATTGGTCGCTGTTTGATTCTTCAAATAAAAGCAGTAACAGCTTAACTTTGAACACCTGAAGCGGGAGTTATTGGCTCTATTGGAGTAAGAAAATTGTTCGACCGGATATCATTATCTGAAGGAAATTGTCGTGCATTCAAGGAGTCGAAAATAAATTAGAGTAAAATAAAAATGAGAAAAAATGAATCAGCATCACTACGATGCTTTCGTCCATTCGGGGGTTTTCTGTTCAGCATCGGTATGATTCTCTCGTCCCAGGGTTTTTTTCAAAACTCGAAAGGTTCATCCTGTAGGTTGTTTCACCTGAAGCATCGTACGGATGCTCTCGTCCTCCAACTGTTTTTCAGGCCCACATCTTTCGTCCTCAAAAGGTTAATGAAGCGTAGGCTTTTACAAACAGGAGTTCGTATTTCACCAAAAGCAACATAATGCCCCTCTATGGCCAAGTTTACCTCTTCCCACGATAAGAGGCATCCTCCATAATTTCCATTCTTGGCAGTGGAGCTCAATAAAATGAACGTCGGATGAAAGCTAAACAACGCGTTCCTACTATTTTAACGCGACTGTGAGCGTCAACGCTTCCCTTTGTTCGACACCCCCATCTGAGGGTTAGCATTTTCCTTTGTTCGCTCTAGCTCAACGTCACGGCTGCAAAACCTCTCTAATTATGTTTTTCGACTTTACTACCCCCGCGAACGACAAGGATATCAACATTCCCAAAATCTGTTGCCTAGAACCTGAACTTGGTAGATTGCAAAAATACCCAAAATAGAGACAAAAAACCAACATCTCATATCTGTCATAATAATACTGCAATAAATTACTCCTTTGAACCTGAATCAATGCCACCAGTGAACATCCGCATAACATTACGAGAGAAAAGCTCACCAATGCAGGAAATACCTAACGATTTCAGCGAGTCGAAGGTTAAATGAGCCCGCCTATAGGAGACTCGTTGAATCTCATCTAATGCCATCAATCAGTACTTACAACGGTTCTAGATTGTGGATACGCAGATCTCATAATTCAGAACATTTTAAATAAAGGCACATAAAACACCATATGAATTTTGAAGTTGCAAGACAATATTGATTCCCTTTCAAATTTTGAATAATGTACCTACATGTAAGCAGGCACAAAAAAACCCTATGTGACATTTTCAAGTTACCAAGGCACATTCAGAAGAAGATGAAAATTTTTCTTCTATAAAGATCGCAAATTATTATAATAAGACGATATTTTTAAGAAACTAGAAACATTCGCATACTTCTTAGCGCTTAGGACAGGCAGAAAAACTTACTCTGCACTTTCCATAAACAAGGCTCATTTTCATATATAGTGAGAAACTGTTCCAAATTCTCGCGATCCGACATAGTCGAAACAAGACAAACACGTGACCGACGCGCAAACACTTCAAAAACTCCAAGCAGACTGAAGGAAACGGCACACACGTGAGGGAGCGGGCCTGTACAGTCCCGGCCTCAGAGGCCATCGGAATGGTTTTTCGATTCCTCCGTTTTGGCCTGTACAGGCCGTTCGGTGGCCTCGAGGCCTCGACACTCACGTGAAGGAAATCCTCAAGGCCTGGACTGTACAGTCCAAACCTTGAGGAAATCCTGCACGTGTATGGGCACCTTTAGAAAATTCGGGTACTATGTTGATGTCAGACAAGATTACGCTCAGCGCTGCGAAGGAAAAAAAGCCTTGGTCCTATCTGCTCCAGCCTATTGACCGAATTCCATCTGACAAACCTCGCGACGTTTACGTCGCTTGCTTCAGATTGTTGACCCGTCATGATTATCTTCAATCCCACCTCCATCGAACTGGAATTGCGGAGGACCCCACACGCCCTCTCTGCACATTGGGCCAGGAAATGACCCCCATCCAGACTGAGACATGTCCTGCTTTCTAGGACACAAGACAATCGTTTACTGACGAAGAAGGCCGCTGGACAAGATCAGCGAGAAGACGTATTGGACTGCGAGGAACCTCTTGGCGGATTCACACAATCGCCAATGGCCATGGGGTAGTTAAAAAAAAGGTATTTTGGGACGATCCCCCACCCCACAACAAAATGCATTCCCAAACCTTTACCACCTTGGAGGGATCCATTTGATCGTATTCTACGAGATAAACCTTCTTTCTGGTCGACAACATAAAAGTAAGTGAAATATTATGCACATTAGCCTAAACAGCCGGCGAAAATCAGGGTGAAATACGGGGAGGGGAAGGGGGGATAATCTCAAAGTACCGAAATTCGTATATTATTTAGAAGTTGAAACAAGGTATGGTACACACAGAATATTAACTGTTATGCTGAGCTGGCAGCAGCAGCGGATTTACCACTGGGCCGAAAGCCTCAGGGGGCCACAAGGCTGAGGTTTTTTTGCTTTTTTAGATTAAGGATATAAATAAAAAATCTGGCTTACGAAACGCATACATATATACAACGGCTAGTACATGTTATTTTGACATATAGGGTTTTGAACAAAAGAAATATGGTCATATATGGACATCAAAGCATCTGGCGAAAGATCGTTCAGCATTTTTGTCAGGACAACGGCATCAACCAGATGTCCGTTGAACCTGCCATGGAATTTGAACAGTACACCTGTGGGAAAATGAACAATCGGACGTTTCCACAGGTGTACTGTTCAAATTCCATGGCAGGTTCAACGGACATTTGGTTGATGCCGTTGACCTGACAATCTGTGGAAACGTCCGATTGTTCATTTTCCCACAGGTTCAACAGGCAGGTTCAACGGACATTTGGTTGATGCCGTTGACATGACAATTTTGAAAAGAATTCTCAATTACTTGGGAAATACTTGCTCAGATTCAAGACTATCCAGCTTAGCTAGTTTTGTAGCCAACGCGGATCTTTTTAAATCGTTAGATTTTGATGAATCAATTGTAGAATTTTTGTCTCAGAAAGCAAGAAAAGTTCATTTGTAAAATTCAAGAATATTAATGATTATGTATTATAAAATAAACATTTATAATAAGAATATAAAATAACTGAATTTATTATACCCAGGGGGCCGCTTACAGATATAGGCCCAGGGCTGGCTGGCAGTACCAAACAGGGTGGCTCATTTGCTAGTGGAATGGACGTCCATGAATACAGTTACCAAAGTAGTCAGGTGCCTTCCAGCAGAATGCACGTTCAGTTGTTCACTGATAAAATATGCAAAAGTAAGTGAATTCAACGGCACTGTCAGGTACTGATCCGAAGCAATTTACTCGGTGTGAGGAGCAAAATAATGGCGAATAATCATCAGATGAAGTAGTTCATTCTTTCTTCCTCGGGGGTTATGGGCCATGCCAGGCGATGAGTGGCTTATTTGGGGGTTTACTGGACTTGTCGATCTTTACAGGTATAGTTTCATTCATGTATTTATTTATAATCGTTAATATTTTTGTATATTCTGCAAAAGCGACGAAAGAAGAACGAAACAACGGAATATGTCTCATTCGAATGGGAAAAGGTCCAATTAGTTTGTGCGTTGTGCGCTGAGGTTTCATCGAGGGGAAACCTCAGCGCTCCTCATTTCCATACACAACATTGAATGAAAGAAGGTTCACACGATTTCAACCAACATTCAGCTATGGGAAATCAACTAATAGCTATGAATAATGAATTGCCAATGTAGGAATTCAAATATTACTCGCGTGTGCCTAACCTTGGACAGGTAAAGGACCTATGGTTAAAATCTCAAATAGAAAGAGATAACGAGGACTAAAGTAGTAACAGACTATTGATTCTAGAAGGTGGAAAACGAACGCATGATGTACAGGGTGTCCCACTTTCGAAACCACTAAACTTCACGAACCAATTCTACAACACCAATTTCCAATAAAAAGCTCCTCTTTGCAATTTTTGTTTTATCCCCTTGTTATTGTGAGTTTTTTTCAGTTTAAAGATTTTTTCGTTTCCGACCGTATACCACTAAAATGAGCATCACCCCCTTAAATTACCTTGTAAAATTGAAAACAAGAAAACCGTTGGAAAAAACGTTAAATTTCCTATCAAAATATGGCCCTAAAACAAATGTTAGAGTACATTCAACGGGCAAAAAATTGGGCTGAAAAGAAAATTTTCTCAAATTTTCAAAAATCACAATTTTCTCCAATGGGTTCTACTTATCAGAAATAATGGGTGATTATCGTACGAGACAAGTACAGAAATAGTACGTGACGGGAAAAACTTCCTCAGCACCTCAGCTTTCCAGCGGTGTGGTTATTTTTCATTTTACTGCACTAATTAGGGGAGAAAATCACGTTATTAGGGGGAGGGGGGGGGGGCTTTTTGAGGAAAACTAGTGGGGGGGGGGGGATTTATGACGACATGACAATGACTTGAGGAGTTGGGTGTCGTTTTCCACGTAATTTTGGTTTATTATTGTGTGAATAATACACCTATGTAATCGCTCAGCAAAAAATTTTTATAACACCCCCTCAAAATACTTTCTTTTCCGTTTCAAGGTGCGTAGATTTCAAAAACGCTGCAAAGTCCTTGTCATAAGGGTTTATTATTCTATTGGACATACCTACAGAAATGTTGGCTGTTCATTTATTGTTTCTTTCACGTGAAATAATTCGAATAGCAAGGTATTTCTGATGGTTTCCACCAATTTTGGCCCCCAAAACACGAATTAGGTACGATTTTTTTTTTCAAATTATCTTTGATCATTGGTAGTGCCATTTAATCGTCTTGATCCACGTGTTGACACTTCATCAAGTGTTATTATACAAATTGATGGTGATTTCAGACGATTTCCCAGGTTTTTGACTCATAAAAAATCAATTTTGGGAGCTGAACATTTGGTAGAACCTCGATTTTCCACTCTTTGGTCAAAATCGACTTCATATTCGGTCATATCGTCAGCAAAAACATGGAAAACGATACCTCAAAAGCTCATGTTACCAATATGTTACTAAAACACAAAAAGTACCTATTTTTGTGCAAATTTTCACTCATAACACCCCTGGGTATATTCCGATCGGACTGAAAAGTTTCAGGACACAACTAGGGCCCAAATGGAGCATTTGTGCGAAAGAACGACTTTTTTAGACCAAAAATGAAGCCGGTATGCCTGATACGGCGGACGGCCGGCGTACGGTGTACGGCGTACGGACATTGCATTTTTGGAATCTACGCACCTTGAAACGGGAAAGAAAAAATTTTGAGGGGGTGTTATAAAATTTTTTTGCTGAGCGAATACATAGGTGTATTATTCACAGAATAATAAACCAAAATGCAATGTCCCTCCGCCGTCCGCCGTATCACGTGTACAGTCTTCATTTTTAGGTCTAAAAAGTCGATCTTTCGCACACAGGCTCCATTTGGGTCCTAGTTGTGTCCCGAAACTTTGCAGCCCGATCGGAATCTACCCAGGGGTGTTATGAGTGAAAATGTGTATAAAAATAGGTACATACTTTTTGTGTTTTAGCAACATGTTGGTAACATGAGCTTTTGAGATATCGTTTTCCATGTTTTTGGGGACGAGAAGGCCGAATATGAAGTCTATTTTGACCAAAGAGTGGAAAATTGAGGTTCTACCAAATGTTCAGCTCCCAAAATTGATTTTTTTATGAGTCAGAAACCTGGAAAATCGACTCGATTTATATAATTACACTAGGAAAAGTGTCAACATGTGGATCAAGACGATTAAATGGCACTACCAATAATCAAACATAATATAAAAAAAACCACAGTCATGCAGCATGGCTATAAGAGCGAATTTTCGAAGAAATAACCACGTTCCTTAATCTTCAAAGTGCTCCAGTTTGAGAACGGAATGAGATATCGCAATTCTGATTTCACCATCGTGTTCAGCGTACAAAAACCTTTAAAATGAGGGGTCACTTGTTAGAAAATAACATTTTGGGGATTTTTGGGTAATTTTTGCGCACTTTAAATGCGCCAAAACCCTCCTTAGAGTAGGCCAATTTCGCCCATCTTCGAACTTAGCCTTTCGATTGCCAAGATAGATTTTTTGTGCAAATTTGAGCTGTTTATCTCAATTCTATCGAGAGTTATCGTCTGGAGTGACACATATATATATATATACATATAAAAAAGTGTTAAATTTCAGGAATCGTTTTAGAATGGTCTGAAACGGATTTCTATGAAGAAAATTTCCAAAAATTTATATTATTTAAATTTCGAAGCCATTGCAATAGCTTCATTTTCTTTGAAAATTCGCTAAAAGAAGAAAAAAGAAAAAGAAAAAAAAAAAGCGTACCTACCTAGGTCAACTTTCAATCTTAAATTTAAAAGAGGTGCCTCCTACAACCTCCTATTTTTTGATAAATACCAAACTATGTTTTTCTTTAAAGTTTATCTAGTGTTTATTTCTTGTTTATCTAGTTTGATGCTCTTATTTTTAATAAATAACTTTTTTTATGGGCGTTATTATTCAAGTGTATGACACTGGTTCCCAAGAGTGTATGACACTGGTGACACCCTATTTTCGCCTTGTATGAAACTGGTGCAAAAACTCTGTTTTGAAAAAGATTATCTATAATTAGAGGAAACATAATTTTGTCTCGTTCTTGGTTTCCCTACGTTCACAGAAACCTGGCATATAAGCTACTAACCCTCAGAACGCTTCTGGATAAAAATTTACTGTGAAATTAACCAAAAACTGGGAAATCTCCACAACTGTGTACGATACTGGTGCACCTACCCTAACTAATTCGTGTTTTGGGGGGCCAAAATAGTGGATCAGAAATAGCTATTTCAATTATTTCACATGAAAGAAACAGAAATGAACAGCCAACATTTCCGTCGGTATGTCCAATAGAATAATAAAACCATGTGACAAGGACTTTGCAGCGTTTTCAAGTTGAATCGAAGTGACACTCCCGAACCTCCCCGACCGTCAAAAACTGGAGTTTCTAACTATGTATTGGTAAGAAAACAGCCTCTCTCCGAGATCGTCTTTCCCTCACCTGTTAACAAAACTTATGATCATTTGACGGGGTCATTAATGTATAGTTTTTTAACGGTCCGCCGACCGTTCCCGAAATTCCCCAGGTTCCGGAGTATTCGATTCAGCACGAAAAATTACATAGAAAACGAGACCTACTCCTCTAGTCATGGTCATGTCAAGTCACAAATACCCTGAACCACTCGATTTCCTCAAAAACATACTTTTTTTTTGCATTCAAACGAGATTTTTCCAATTACCACACCGTTGAAAAATGGAGATTCTGAGGAAGTTTTCCCCGTCACGTGCACGTTCAAATCATCATCTTTGAGACATAGAGACATTTTAGTGATTTTGAAAATCTGATACAATTTTCAGTCCAATTTTTCACCCGCCCACCTTCTGATAGGAAAAGTTCTTTCTCAAGGTTTCTTTATTTTTAATTTTACAGTACAATAAGGGAATTGTGTCCATTTTAGTGGTATAAGGACGAAAACACGAAAAATTTTTAGAAGTTAAAAAACGAAAACAAGGGGTTAACAAAAAATTGCAAAGAACTTTTTGTTGGAAATTAGTTGCAGAATCGATTCCTAAAGTTTCGTGGTTACGAGACACCCTGTAGGTATATCGCATTGGTGAATTCCTGAAAAGTTCACGAGTTCGGAACGCACGGGTCACGTATTGATAATATTTAGTATAATTATTATGGTGAGAGCCGGCGTAACAGGTAAACTTGCATGTAAAGAATAAGATTCTGATCATGATATTCATTGATTTGGGACAGCTGATTTTTGTTTTGTCTATTCGCGGTAAAAATAATAACATTGAAACATTAAAACAAAGAGTACCTACGAGAGTAAACGTATTTTTTACCAGTAATTTTGCATATCAACGAAACAGCGGGTTTTCGTCATTCAACCACCGCGACCACCGATCTGGTTCTTGGTCTTAAGGTTCCCACACACCGGGCAATAACATTGTTGAAAACATTGTTATTAACATTTTTCAGTGTGGTTTCGTTCACACCGAACGCAACATTGTTGGTAACAATGTTATCAACATCGGGCGAAGGAATTGTTATTAACATTGTTACGGCACACGAAAAATGCTGACAACAATTCTTCCCCCAAAATGTTACTAGAAACATTGTTGGCAACATTTTCAATAACAAAGTTATTTTTTCCGTCAACATTGTTAGTAACATTGTTGTCAACACTGATTTTTGTTATTGATCCAGGAGCGATAACAAACTGGGGTTTCTGAGCAACATTTTTTTTGAAAAACAGTTTTTCGAGAACTAAGAGGACCAGGGACATCGTTTTGGTCTCGTTTTGTTGAAAATTTACTCATCTTCATAAACTTATGGAGTAGCTATCCTCATAAAATGGTTTCTTCATGGCAAAAAATTGCAAAAACTGGAAAAAGTCCGAAAATTTCCTTGTTCTTTCAGTATTCAAATATTTTCCCAAGGTTTCCCGAGGTAAAAAACTTGGATTACTTATTACTAACCAATAGGAAAGACAAATCGAACCACCAAAAACGATTTTGGAATCTGTTTCACAATCGGTGGTCTGAAATCGATTGCACCGATAATGTTTCCGATTTTATTCGATTTTTTCAGCCGTCAGTAAAATGTTAACAAATTTTTATAAATTTGTTAAAGTATATATCTTGGTAGGTACCTACATCGAATCAATGAGAACTTCTCTGTTTTCTCTCTTCGCCAAGTATGGCCGTGCCCACACTCTCTTTTGTCGTCTTGTTGCCGAGCACAAAACAACAACGCACGCGGCAGCAGTTGCTAATTCAGCCATGGTCAATTATTATTGAGAACTGGAATACTTGTGAAAACCTAAATGTTATTGCTTTGAATGTTACCAACATTGTTGATAACATTGTTAGAAAACTAGACCCAAGAAAAACAGATGGAAGAATTGTTGGCAACAAAAAAGTTGACAACATTGTTGCCAACAATGTTGGTAACAAATTTTCTAGATCATCTCTTTTTGTTACTAACATTTTTGTTAGTAACAATGTTATGTTAGTAACATTTGGTGTGTATGGGCCTTTACACTCTCAAGTCACCTTCTATGAATAATCAAGAGAAGACCAAAATTGTCGCTAGGTAGGTACTTGGACGTTTGAAAAGTAGCTTAAGTTCCTAACGCATGTATAACGGGTTAATCGACGTAGAAAAGCAGTTTCTGACCTCAGATTACATCAGTAAGTTGTCTTCCTGTCATTGCTTTACAACTTCTATTGAAGCGGAGAATGTGTTCTCCACGAAGCGCTTGCTACCACTGTTGAGAACGTGTAGCTTGCAAAAAGGAATTTATATCGAATAGGAAATCAGACTCACTTTTGTCATGCCCACTCCGACGACATAAACTTTAGGTTTCTGGTTGACCATAGTGGAAAGTTGAGAACGAAGCGCACCGTCGTTGAACTCGGACCGCACAGTACGAGGAACGCAGCGGAAGAGACAGGAAAAATCACTGTGGATGACAATACAAAATATAACTGAGTTGAGTAGTGGTAAGATAACTGAGGGACTGCGATTACGTTGATGGATGTGAATGATAAAACGGTGATTAGAATTCATACGTGAAGGGAATGGAGAGGGCATTCCCGGGTGGGAGATTGCGCTGTCTTCTAGCGACCCTAGCGGTGAATAACAAAACCAACTAAAGGTCGGAGTTTTGGTTTAGGGGTTTCACACGATTTTTTCTGCTTTCCATTTAAAGCAGACAAAACAATACAGAGCAAAGTTCCATGTTCTTCATAATAGTATGGATATAAGTAATGAAAACATGGCCACGGTTACGATTTGCGAATTCCCCCCAGTCAAATTCTTTATTACCTACCTACTGGCCCTACCAAACCCTCCTTCTCCATCAACACTTGGGAAATAGTATAAACGGTAATCCATGCCACCTGTACCTGTTTTGGTTTACTATTCTGTGAATAATACACCTTCTATTCGCTGAGCAAACATTTGATCTTTCACGTTTCAAGGAGCGTAGATTCCAAAAAAGCAATGTCAGTCTGCCGCCCGTCCTATCTTCCATACAGCTACTTCATTTTCGGTCTAAAAAATTCGTTCTTTCGCGCACAAGCTCCATTTGGGCCCTAGTTATGTCCCGAAACTACAGCCCGATCAGAATATACCCAACGGTGTTATGGGTGTAAAAATGGGGTTTCTTGGAGTATTAGTGACATGAGGTTGTGAGGAATCATTTCCCATGTTTTTTAGGAGGAGACCGGTTTATGAAGTCGATTTTGACCAAAGAGTGGAAAATTGAGGTTCTAACGTTTCAGCCTTAAATTTAGGTTAAATTTTCGTCTAAAATCGTGGTTCATCCGCACACAGTTGGGTCCTAGTTGTACTCCAAAGCTCGGCAGCCCGATCGGAATACACCCAGGGGTTTAATAGGGGCCAGGGGGGGGGGGGGGGGATGGGTGTGAAAATAGGGTTTTTCGAGGTTTTTTGAGGTTTTAGTGAACATGAGCTTGTGAGGGATCGTTTTCCATGTTTTTTAGGGTGAGAAGACCGAATACGAAGTTGATTTTGACCAAAGAGTGAAGAATTGAGGATATAACGAAGGCTCAGCTCCCAAAATTAACCTGGGATATTGTCTGAAATCACCATTTTGTAATAACACTAGAAGTAGTACCAACAGGTGAATCAAGGCAATTAAATGGCACTATCAGTGACCAAAGATAATTTGTAAAAAAAAAAAAAAAGGAGCCTAATTTGTGTTTTTCAGAAGCAATAAATGAATAGCCAACATTTCTGTAGGTAAGTCCAACAGACTAACCCATGTGGCAAGGACTTCGCAGCGTTTAATATTCGAAAATACCTAGGTATTTATGGTACGTATGGTTTTGTGTAATTAATTGTATTTTTCTTGATACTGTAGTCAAATTGCCACTTTTGAAAGCGGAGTTTTCCCGCAATTTGACTCGGGCGGTTTTCTTCCCTCCGATTCGGGCGGTCCCTTCCGCCGCTTCAGCGTTGGACCATGAGGAACCGGATCCTTCTGCGCCTCCCATACGCGCAAGGGAGGGGAAGGGTATAAATACCCCCGCTCACCACACCTCGACACAGTTCACCGAGATCTACCTGAGAACAGACCTGCGATCCTCCCCTTTAGTTGAATATTGAGTTGAGTTAGATTGAGACAGTGGTGTAGAGAAGTTGTGTTGGTTCAGAGAAAGAGAGTAGTAGCTAGTTTTTCCCATCCCCACGATTGACCCCTGTGACGAAGACGAGAGGACTAGGCAACGGAAACGGCTTTCAATTTCGGACATTCTTAATAATAGTCGAGCAAGAGAGGAGGGGAGAAGACCCCACCTGAAGGCACGTCTGAACCCAGACGTAAACTCAGTACTGCCGTGGAAAGTCTGTTGTTGCAGGAACACCATCATCTCGCACAGCAACCCCGGAGCCCCAGGAAACCATCCCCTGGACCAGAAGCCCGGAAGGACCATCCCTGGACTACTTGGACCACCGTTCCAGCGGAGGTAGGAATCATTACCTTTCTTACTTGTCCTTATCTAAGCGATATCCTTCGCGTTTTAGCGCCCCTCAGGCTTTGTGCATCACACTTCCTATACGAGAGTCACAAAAGGGGTTATACCCGTTTGTTCCAGAACTCTCCACATCTTTGACCCCAAGAATCGTCCCATGTCCCTCGTATCAACGAACGTCTGAACCCAGCCTGAACCCTCGACTCTGGTGCCACATTCTCTACAATTTTGCATTACAAATTATCTGACACTTACCTTAGTAGCTTCCCCCCCGTTCATGTAAACTCCGTAATTCGCGTCAGTCATTTCATCATATTTTACTTGTATACTTGATTTTGCGCCTTCGCGACCCCATCGTCTGTTATTGATTCGTATAATAAATTCAGTCACCCCCCTACACGTATTGCGATCATTTCACATCCTTTGAGAACATTCGAGTCACCTTTCGAACCGCCACAAGGCTTCCAAATTATTAGTTTTCTATTAGGGATTTACAGCCGTACTTTAACCTGTACCCGAAGTCAGAACCTGTGCAACGCTGACTACGGGGCCGCTGCCAACCTACGAACTCCAGGTAATTTACTTGTAGACTTTTCACTGCCAAATTTCAGCCTTAGCTCGCCATCCATTCCTGACATAGTCATATTCAGTAGGTTTACAGGCAGGATAGTCACACAAGTAACGATTACAAATTTGGTGTCAGAAGTGGGGATTTCATGCACTCTTAGAAATCCGAACCCAGTAGGTAGGCACACGGCTAGGTTACACACGGCATCCAGAGTCTCGCGAAATTCCCCCAAATTCCCCGATCCCCCAAAAATATCACCTACTAGGTCCTGAAAAAGTAGAGTGATCCTTGTATATATTGTGTTGTAAATATTATTACATTTATTGCTATTTTCTCATTTCTTTTATATATGTTTATGTGTTGAAATATTCCTTGTATATTGGTCACAATTTATCATTTTTGTTGTACTTAAATTCACGTTTTTTCAAGTAAGAATATTGTGGAAGGGATTTTCCGGGGAAATTAGGAAATTTGCGGAAATCAGTGGGAAGTTTATACTGTATGACCCCATTGACCCCATTGCGGCAGAAAAACTCGTGTAAAAATCCGTACGAATACGCCGCCTGGGTGGAATCTCCCGCAAAAAGCAATATTTTGTAAGAAACTCCCCGAGAATTGAACCCAGCGTGTTCAACCAACTTCACTTTCGAACCCACAATACTGCGCAATAGGTGAAAACCTGTTGCATTTGCCAGTTGAGACAGGCCGTTGTTAGTGCCTCGTAAAAGTCAAGCGTTCAATAGGACTTTCCCCTGAAGGTTGAACGGTTTCTTTCAGCCCGAATTCATAACAACTTTCAGCTGACTCCATCTCAGTGGATAATACCCCTCAGGTAGACCCCACTGAACCAACCATTGGACCCATCTCACGCGGTAACAACCGCAAAACTTGACCACTAGAATCGACTGCCTTGCCTCATTTTTGGGTTCGACATCTGTTTCCCTCCACAATTGTGACCCCATCGTGTTATTACTGTCTGCCCGTTACTCCGTTTACGTTCCCTTGTAGTCGACATTGACCCTAAACCTTTCGTTTTTGTGTGGACTTTCGCTGTATTTCATCGTGTTTACTTCCCCTTTCCCTCATACGCAGTTGTATCACGTCTCAAAACCTTGAGAGGCGCCATCTTGTCCCCTTGTTGTTGCTCCTCCGACTTCACCGAAAGTTGACCCTTATCCTTTTATCGTGTTATTCTTTCGTATCAACACCTGCCTTTCGTCTTTTTACTGCGTAGAAACCTCCACTCCGTCTCAAAAACCCTGTGGATCGCCATTTTTGACACAACTTTCGCAGCCTTCCTTCACTCCTCGAATATTATTTTACCGGCGCTCTCGCCGATGTTGTCCTTTCCCTTTTTCTTACATTAGCATTTCATTCGTGTAGAGTATTTCATCTATTATTCTTGTTCTGTCTATTTTAAAATAATTTTGTATATTCTCGTTTAATAATTATTTTCGATTCTTCATATTTGTTACCTTTGAAAATAATTCCGCGATTTTTGGATAATTTCCATACATCCTTAATTTAAATTCGTGTTTGTCTAGTTGGTCTTCTAATTCAATTATTATTCTCGTTACCGTTTCTTTTGCTTTTACAATAATTTCGTCTGTATTGTTTTATTCGGTACCTACTTGGGATTTCTCATTCGACTTAGGTATTTTTTTCGATTTCGTGTCTTTTCGCAATTAGTTCGCGTACTCTTTTGTCAGTTTCAATTTCATTTGTATTAAATATTGTCGTTTTATTGTATTTCATCATTCCGTGTCTGTTCCGCAATCTATTCCGCGTATTTTCTTTGTCTTGTAGTATTTTGAATTTTTCTAGTTATTATCGTTCTTTCATTTTCTCTGTAACATTGTTCGCTCGCATCCACTCTCGCTTAGTTGATCACTACCCCGTTAGCTATGGCTACTTCTAATTTATTAGACAGCGAAGTAAGGAGCGACGACCCGGATTTGACACCGATGGAAAGGTCTATATTGGCTTTAGGCCGGATCATGCTGGACTCACATCGCGAAGTTTTGGGCGAGATAAAGGCCCAGGAGCGCCAACCTCCGAAGTTTACTCGCACCATGATAGACTCCCTCTCCACCTGGGACCCATCGGACCCAGAAGCCCTACCTCTTTCCGATTATTTCGAGTTAATAGAGGATGCCACACCGGACATGACAGAAACCGAGAGGGCGGGACTCCTGCGAATCAAACTCAAAGGGGTCGCATTCAACTGTCTGGTCAGCCACCCAGAATGGCGTCAGGCTGCTGCCCCATATCGTCTAGCCAAAGTTGGCTTGTTGAGATGGTTCGGAAGAGAAAGCACAGAGGCACATTCGGGAAACTCAACCTATTCCAGCACCCACGCACCCCTACGCACCAGGATGGAGGAAGACGAACCCAAACCCAAATCCACCGATCAAACCGAACGCGAACCCAACCGAATCCCCTCGGGTCCAGAGTGTCGCGGAACCCAATGACGCCATGACCCCAGGATGGCACCCCACGACGGAACTGAACCCAGACAGAGCAGTCCCCGAAGAGGGACCTCACGGAGCCTGCCAATCCGCAACCGGAAATCCACCCACCGCAACGGCCGGAACAGATGACCCGCCGCAGTGGATGGTCCAGAACCCGTGGATAACCCCCGTCACTGTGGAACACCCCGGACCCGCCATCACAGTTCCAGTCCTACTAAACGAGACGCCGATGACCATGGTAGTTGACACCGGTGCCCAGGTGTCGCTACTGAACCACACCATACCCGGAAGCGTGATGAAACCTGCCGAACGAGAAGCCCGAGACGCCGGGGGAAAACCTATTCAGTTCAGAGGAACGCAGACCCTCAGGGTTCGAGTGGGCCCACACGACTTCCCCCACGACTTCCACATTCTGCCCGCCTCTAGTCAGGGACTAAACCTAATGGGGTTGGATTTATTGATGCGAGTACCCATGAATATCCGAACCCCGGATTTGAACACCCTCAGGCCGCTCCAAATCCCCAATACCAGCAAGGAAAGGAGAAATCTACAGGCGGTTAGATGGACCCCGGACATCTTGAGACGAACGATTCGGATAACATGCGCGGATCTCAGTCGTGAAGGGCGCGACCCCTATACCCTGGCAGGGAAGCGAGCAATGTGCCTAGGCCCAGTGGAGCCAACTCCAAACATCGTGCGGAGGCGCTGGCGCCCCTGGATTGGGCCCCTTCGTGTCATTCGAACCTCGACCGAGGCGATCTGTGCCCTATCTGACCCTCATGACAGACCGTCCGGAGCACGTCCCGGCCGCTTAAAGGTGACCCACCTGCTTGACGCCGCCCCACGAGCCCGCAGTTTGCCACAGGAAACTCCTGCACGCGCTGCAGCCAACCCCGGACCTGATGAACCCCGCCGTGACGACAAACTATCAGCACCCACGGAACGGGAAGAACCCAAGGCGGAAACTAAGCCTAGCCAGACGCCCCTTATCGGATGGGGACCCGAGACTCTACAGGAGAAGGGTTCTTCCAAATTAGAGATCGCCGTCCCTTTTGACGAGACCATAGGTGTAGGGACCGGTAGGGCGGTCGATTCCCCAAAAATACCCTACCCCCTTAGAATTTGCACCCTTAGGAACCTCCCACTAGGACTCAGGGGGAAAAACCATCCCCAACCCCAGTTAGGACAATCCACTAGCCAGATAGTGTTAGGAATTCCTGGGCGGATCCCCGCTCATCTTTTTGACCCCGTGACCAATATCAGGAAGGTTAGGATAAGATGTGTCATTTTGGAACAACAATTCCCTGATGTGCTTTCCGGTGGATGTGATATGTACCGAGAGCTGAGGGAATGGTATTGTTTGGGTAATGAGCGTGAGCAAGGGAAAATTGAAGTCCGTTTCTCTTTTGCCAGCCAGACAATTGGAACTAGGATGGACTCCCAAGCTCCCACAGGTAGCACACAGGAGCCCCATTTCTTGATTATGCCGAACCCTAGACGCCTGGACCTAACCACATTGACTTTCGGCTTTTGTTCAGATTTCCCCACTGCCTCGACTATTGGTCGCCAAGAAAGAGGTGCCCCCACCCCAAGGGAACCCAGGGTGTCAACCGTGACAATCGACCCCACCGAATTCCCGGGTCGCCGCGTGGAAATTCCCCAAACCCCCACGACGGCAAAGGGTTCCCCGACCCCCAGAGATGCGTCGTTCCGTGTCCCCACGCCGACGTATTCACCCCTGACGCCCCGAGTCGAATGTGAGCCGACCCGGCTCCAGACAGCTGACCCACAACCCATGATACCACTGACCCAATACAATGAACTGCGACAACGGATCGCCGCCCTCGAGGAAACTGTAGCCAGTTTGACCCAGGAGGTCGCCACCTGTCGCGCAGACCATGGGATTTATGCGTGGGCCGACGCAGTGGTCAGAGGAACCGGAGACGACCCCCACATTGACTCTTCAGACCCGGAGATGCCACCGCCGGAGCGAAGCGTGACGCCCCTCGTTATTCCCCGATCCCGCATAAGGACGAACCCCGCTGTGAAACCCCGTGTCAGTCACCGCCGAAACACAACCCCGGGAGCCTCCCCGTGCCGCCCGTCAAAGGTCACGTCACAACTGGTACCGCCTGAGAATTACCGCCGCTTGGACGAGAATGAGCAAGCTCTCCCTACCCCCAATAAAGGCGTTTGTGCGTCTTGCTATAGGACGCAAATGAAACTTCACGGAAACTTTTGTGAGTTTTGTCGAACCACCCTCCGGCGATGGACCACCAGATGGCTGAATGGAGAGGATACCGCCGCCCTGCCCCGATGTGACCACCCGCTGGGTCGTCCCCGCCTGCTGTGTCACGGATGTGTCATACAGACCTACGTGACGAGGTACAATCACCGACACCCGACAGAACCCCACCCGATTCCACTTCCCGGAGTGTCACGACCGCCGCCGCCCGCTGTACCCCAGCAGACACCGGCGACCTCAACCCCATGAGACGCAGGCCCCTGGATTCCTCGTTACCTGGCGACGTTTGTTGTGTTGGTAACCGTTGACCCCAACTATAGTTAAGTAAAGTAAGTTAGTTAAGTCATTTTTTTTCATGCAAGTTTCCTTTCCTTTATCTTGTCGGTTAATAAGTATATTGTTGTTCCTAGCCCCTTTAGTTGTAAACTGTCCGACATGTCAGTCCGGTTACTCGTACTATGTAGATAAGTCCCTACTCCGTCTGTCAGTAGACAACATGTATGTGCCAGTTAGTTAGTCTTGATTCACTCTATTGAGTACATGCCCGTTGTGTTAACTGGTGTGGTAAAATTGATTGGTCAATGCGAATATGTTAATTGTGTAAATAGGGCAATTACCCCACTCTGTTCTGTTCATGTAAATTCGTCAGTTATTTTCTTTTGATGTGTGTTGTTTAATTGAAAAAAAAAGAGAGAGAGAGAGTGTGCCTCGTTAGTAGTTCAGTCAATAGAACTAGTGTAGTCCTCATTTTGCGTCGATATATTTTACTGTTGGGGTTATACCTCCGTACCCAAATTTCTTGTGTTATTATTACGATCTAAGTTTCCTTGTATTGTCTATTGATAGCCCCATGTTATACCAGTCAGTCATTGCATTAGTTTCAGTCTATTTTTGGGTAGGTGTAGGTCAAATGTACTGTAACCCAGCCCAATGTCATATTTGAAGTGCCAACCTTTCCACGCTTCCGTTGACTCGCTATTCTCTGACTGCCTTTGAGGATGTTTCAATTTTTACTTTCGTACTAATTCATATATGTGTGTCCCTTTTAATTATGCCAGTCGGACCAATGGTAGCGTTCTTTATTAGGTAAATTAAGTCAGTTACTTCAGTCTGTTTCAATGTTTCAATAAGTCCTTGATTTATTTCGGTGGTCTAAGTCTAATGTCCCCTTTGACAATAAATGAACGTGTCAGTTGCAATGTAAGTTCAGTTGAGTTGTCACTTGTCCAGTAATCCAGTCAGTCTCGCCCCCTTTTCACTTTTGTCAAGTAATATTAGTTCGTTACATAAGTCCTACCTATGTCAACGCAGTCCCAAATTTCTTGCTCAGTCGATCGATAAACATCTAGTCTCATAAAGTCAGTATCCTTAAGCGATAAAGTATTTAGAGTAAAAGTAAAGTAACTGTAACGTCTAGTCGCCTCATGCAGCAGTCGCATCATCCCCTCAGGAACCCCGGACGAAGAAAATGGTGTCAAGCCGTCGAGGACAACGGCTTCTTTTAAGGGGAAGGTGATGTAGTCAAATTGCCACTTTTGAAAGCGGAGTTTTCCCGCAATTTGACTCGGGCGGTTTTCTTCCCTCCGATTCGGGCGGTCCCTTCCGCCGCTTCAGCGTTGGACCATGAGGAACCGGATCCTTCTGCGCCTCCCCTACGCGCAAGGGAGGGGAAGGGTATAAATACCCCCGCTCACCACACCTCGACACAGTTCACCGAGATCTACCTGAGAACAGACCTGCGATCCTCCCCTTTAGTTGAATATTGAGTTGAGTTAGATTGAGACAGTGGTGTAGAGAAGTTGTGTTGGTTCAGAGAAAGAGAGTAGTAGCTAGTTTTTCCCATCCCCACGATTGACCCCTGTGACGAAGACGAGAGGACTAGGCAACGGAAACGGCTTTCAATTTCGGACATTCTTAATAATAGTCGAGCAAGAGAGGAGGAGAGAAGACCCCACCTGAAGGCACGTCTGAACCCAGACGTAAACTCAGTACTGCCGTGGAAAGTCTGTTGTTGCAGGAACACCATCATCTCGCACAGCAACCCCGGAGCCCCAGGAAACCATCCCCTGGACCAGAAGCCCGGAAGGACCATCCCTGGACTACTTGGACCACCGTTCCAGCGGAGGTAGGAATCATTACCTTTCTTACTTGTCCTTATCTAAGCGATATCCTTCGCGTAATAGCGCCCCTCAGGCTTTGTGCATCACACTTCCTATACGAGAGTCACAAAAGGGGTTATACCCGTTTGTTCCAGAACTCTCCACATCTTTGACCCCAAGAATCGTCCCATGTCCCTCGTATCAACGAACGTCTGAACCCAGCCTGAACCCTCGACTCTGGTGCCACATTCTCTACAATTTTGCATTACAAATTATCTGACACTTACCTTAGTAGCTTCCCCCCCGTTCATGTAAACTCCGTAATTCGCGTCAGTCATTTCATCATATTTTACTTGTATACTTGATTTTGCGCCTTCGCGACCCCATCGTCTGTTATTGATTCGTATAATAAATTCAGTCACCCCCCTACACGTATTGCGATCATTTCACATCCTTTGAGAACATTCGAGTCACCTTTCGAACCGCCACAAGGCTTCCAAATTATTAGTTTTCTATTAGGGATTTACAGCCATACTTTAACCTGTACCCGAAGTCAGAACCTGTGCAACGCTGACTACGGGGCCGCTGCCAACCTATGAACTCCAGGTAATTTACTTGTAGACTTTTCACTGCCAAATTTCAGCCTTAGCTCGCCATCCATTCCTGACATAGTCATATTCAGTAGGTTTACAGGCAGGATAGTCACACAAGTAACGATTACAATACCTTACATCCAATGTCTATGTCGTGGTACCTCTTATGATGTACCACTCAAAGTTGTACATTTATGATTGTTTCCAATAAAGCCAAGAAGAAGGCGAGCTACGTGACATGAGGGACGCAACCAGGCAGCCTCCCTCCATCGATCCTCCAACCGCTTTCAATGGCTGTCAGAGGACCGGGGTAGGGTAGAGGTGCCTTTACAAGGCGCCCTCCTGGCTCAGCTTGTCATTCTACCGATCTCACTCGAACTCAACGCCTTCTCACTCACTCTCTCTCTCTCACCTTACCCTTGTCCACGACCTCTCTCTCATAAAAATCCCAACGTGGTGGTAAACCTTTCTGGTGCAAACCAATGTGGTGATAACCTTTCTGGGCATATCCTCTAGTATCCAAAGTGGTGGTAACGTTTGTGGATACTAGCTACCTCATACCCGACATCTCCTTCTCAAACTCACCTTCCCAAACCTCACCCACCTCAATCTTGCCATCATCACAGTGGTGACCCCGATGTTCCAGCCGAAAATACAACAGGAACCACAACCCCCACCGTCGACATCATGGCCACCTCCACTGCCATTCCCCCACTCTCTGGTTCTTCCAGCTCGACGCTGCGTTCTCCCCCGCCATCCTCCGAGCTCAGAAGACCCGCTACTCAAAGACGATCGTGCTACCCCCCTACCACATCCTCCTCCAGACAGTGGACACCTCGCCCGACACCACCACTGCCTACAACGACCTCCGTACCCGCCTCATCACCCTGTATCAACCATCAAAGATAGCTAGGATCACCACCCTCTCCCATCCTCAATAGCTGGGGGACCCCAAAACCTCCCATCTCTTCCGCCGGCAACGACACCAGCTGCAAGACGTCCGGACATCACCTGGACCTTCTGGTTGCGTGCGCTGCCACCCCAAATCCAGCAGTCCCCCGCCACCCACCTGGAGGCGGATGACGAAGTCCTCCTCCGTTTCGCTGATACCATTCACAATATCAGCACTTCAGCTCCTGTCCACGAGGTCAGGCTTTCGTCAAGCTGCCCGCCTCGCTCCCACTCTGTATCTTCCAACTGGCTTCGCAGTCCCTCCTTCGAGCGCAGAAGCCGGCCGCCCGAACGACCAAAAACGCCTCCCCGCCACCACTCCAATAGACTCCCACCAAAAACCCAGCAGACGGATGGCCACCCCTCCCGCTGCTGGTACCACGTCACCTTTGGGACACGTGCCCGCAAATGCCGGTCCCCTTGTGACTTCCCCTCCCCCACCCAGGGAAATGAAGATGCCCGTCGGTGAATGGGCCTCCTCTCCCTGCTCCGCCAGTGGAACGGCCCCCTTACACTCCGACGTCTTCCCCTGTCACCACCATCGCATCGACAGGGGTTAACAGAGAACCATTTTCACCCCCTGCACTCTCAACCGACCTCCTCCCTCCGCCTGCCGCCAATCCACCCAAGACCTATGCAGCCGCCCTAAAAAACCCTGCCTCTCGCCAAGCATCCCTCTCCGACACCCCTGCCCGCAGCAGCCGTCGCACCCCACGCATACAGGCATCCATCTCCCTGACATACCAAAAACTGCAATTATAACCCCCTTTGGTATATTCCAATACCTCAAGATGGGCTTCAGACTCCAAAACGCAGCACAAACATAGCAGAGATACACGGGCCAGATCCTCCGCCATCTACCATTTGTCTTCTGAATTCTCGACGATGTTCTAGTTACATCAACCACGCCCGACCAACATTGCGACCATCTCTGCCAAGTTCTCGACATCTTCCACAGTGAGGGGCTCACTATCAATAAAGCCAAATGCGTGATTGCCCAACCCTGGGTTAAATGCCCTAGGGCACCTCGTCACATCGGCCAGCATCCCTCCCCCCCCCCCCTCATTGACAAAGTCAACTCCCTCCGCCAGTTTCCACGCCCTCAAACCGTCACAGATCTCCAGTGGGTTTTGGGCATGTTGAACTTTTACTGTCGCCATATCCGCCACACAGCCCAACATCAACAACCTCTGATAGACTCCATTCCCCAGCCTGCTAAGAAAAACGACGCCAGGAAGATAGAATAGTCACCAGCTCTTGACGCCGCCTTCGAGACCTGCAAAACCGACCTCCCCAATGCCGCTCTCCTTGCCCACCCCGCTCCAAACGCGGCCCTCTCCATCACGACTGACACCTCTGATTGGGCTACTCGCGCAGTTCTCCAACAGCACTTCGGCAACAGCACCCACCCTCTCGGATTCTTCTCCAAGATCCTTTCAGAGACAAGTACTCAACGTTCGACAGGGCGCTCCTAGCCATCTACAAATCCATCAAACACTTCCAAGACTTCGTAGAGGGCCGGCAGTTCTCTGTCATAACGGATCACAAGCCGCTCACACTGCCCTTCTCCAAACTCGCAAGTCAGTGTCCCCTCACCGCTATTCTTCAAACTCTCAAGTCAGTGTCCCCTCACCGCCGCTGGCAGTTGGAAATCATCACACAGATTACCACCGATATCCAATACACGCCGGGGGCGGACAACTGTGTCACGGACACACTCTCCTGCCCAACCCCCACGTTTCCCTCACCCCAGTGCATTGGAGCGCTTCAGCTTCACGACTCCAACCCCACCCTCGCCAACCTCATCAACGCCAACAAGCTCCAACAACTGCAGCCACACAGTCTAAGGTGTAGCGTCAGCACCTACACACCTCACCCTCACGTCCCGCCCGACCTGGGCCGGCAGTTTTTTGAGCTTTACCGCGCCCTCCACCACCCCGGAATCCGAGCTAGCCGAGACATTATCGAGACGCGGTATTCTGGCCCCATATGAACACCGACATCCACAACTGGGTTCTTGGGTACCAGAAGTGCTAACTTTTCAAGGTCTCGGCCCATCCCCACGTCCTACTGCAACAATTCGACGACGCGCTTTCCTTCCAGCACCTACACCTCAACATTGTCGGCCTGCTTCCCCCCTCTGAAGGAAGCCCTACTGCCTGAACATGATCGACCATGCCACAAACTGGGTTGAGTGTATATCACTCACCCACATCACCACGGACACCGTTACCACAGTCTTCCTTCACAACTGGGTGGCTCGTTACAGTTGCCCGCGGATCGTCACGGTGGACCAGGGCAGGCAGTTCGAAGCAGCCCACTTTACCGATTTACATCGCTCCCTCGGCATCTCCAAACAGCGAACGACAGCGAACCATCCCCAATCTAATGATAAGGTAGAGTGGTGGCATTTTGTACTTGCAGGTCCATTCAACTTCCACCAACATGGCCTCATAGACAAAAGCCCTACCGTACATATTATTGAGTCTCTGAATGGCTGCTGACCTCAAACGACAACGACGACTCCCGAGCTTCACATTCTCTCCCTTGCTCCCAGCAGTGATGGACCTCTCTCAGCCCCGTCTGCCATCTCCCGACCCCGACGTCGTCACCGTCATGTGCGATGTCTGGGTCCTGTCGCCACTCCGTCACTCCTTCCTGGCAGACCCAGTTTATCGCCCGCTCCGATCCATCATAGCGGGGTCTCAGGTGCATTCCTTCCCGTGTACTTTCGAACAGTACTCGGTAAGAAATGTCCGGATGCCCCACTGTAACGTTCATCGCCGAACTTCCACCGACTTCGCCTCGCTCCACCGACTTCAACAATCATCCACCTTTGTGTACATGCCCATTACTGAAAATACGTCTCGCCTAGCTCATCCTTTGTAAATAATTTCATTATTATCCATACGTCACCGACGTAGTGACCCTTCACGGTCACATGTTTTTTTCACTATTGTACATACCTTTTGCCCAGCTTTTAGTTTACCGCCTTCAGCAACAAATGTCTTTCCTCGCCTTCAGCACTCTCTGCCTCCTATTTAACTTATACTTTTAGCTTTATTGGTCCAATCTGGGGGGGACCTATGTCGTGGTACTCCTTATAATGTACCACTCAAAATTGCACATTTAAGATGGTTTCCAGTAAAGCCAAGGAGAAGGCGAGCTACGTGACATGAGGGGCGCCTCCATCGATCCTCCAACCGCTTTCAATGGCTGTCAGAGGACCGGGGTAGGGTAGAGGTGCCTTTACAAGGCGCCCTCCTGGCTCAGCTTGTCATTCTACCGATCTCACTCGAACTCAACGCCTTCTCACTCGCTCTCTCTCTCTCACCTTACCCTTGTCCACGACCTCTCTCTCATAAAAATCCCAACGTGGTGGTAAACCTTTCTGGTGCAAACCAATGTGGTGATAACCTTTCTGGGCATATCCTCTAGTATCCAAAGTGGTGGTAACCTTTCTGGCCTAGCCAATGTGCTGGTAACCTTTTTGGATACTAGCCACCTCATACCCGACATCTCTTTCTCAAACTCACCTTCCCAAACCTCACCCACCTCAATCTCGCCATCACCACAGTCTACAAAAAATCATCAGCTTAAACCGACATGTAGAGTAAGAAACACCTTGAGTGGTTTAATTACTATGGAATGGTTTAATGGTTAATTTCTCTTAGGTACCTATAGCAATTGTTTATAACAGGGTGGTTTTGGGGGATGGGTATCTTAGGTAACTGTAATTTATTTGAATGATTGTGATTATGTTATTATGTCTGATTGTGTGGTATAATTAGTACGGTGACCATATTTTCGGACATGAAAATAAGGACCCCTATTGATATCCATTTTTGCCACAAAAGTAGCATGCTTGGCGGGAAGCTTCGTTAGTAAAATCTCTAAAGCCCTCGGTTTTTCCTAAACCGGGTTTTTCCTCTGAAGCCCTTACAAAAATTAGCTCTTAAAACCCTCTCTAACCTACACCTAAAAGCTTCCGCCACCCGAAAAGGGGGAATGAGAACAAGTAGATAAACTTGAAAAATAGCGATTTTCAAACTTCCGTGTCCGGCTCCTAATGGACCCGAGGGTTGAAATTTGGTACTCAGGGGCCCCTGGAAAATGGGTGTAGGGCAAGGTCTCCTACCTTGAGCCACTTTTCAGATTTTCATTATTTGTGAAGGCTCCCAGGGCTCTGTTCGAATCGATTTTTTTTTTACAGATCACTCGGGAAATGAGTTGTCTACATGGTCCAAGTGTTAAAATCGCTTGATTCACGTTTCTACATTTACAAGAGCTAAATTTTTGAACTCCTCCAATGTGGCTCCAAGGTAGGAAAATTGCACCTACCTTGAGCCACCATCCTTATTCCCACCACTTCAAGCAATTGTTCGAAATTAGAGGAACAGCAGTATTGGAAAATGAATCAAATGCATTTTTTATTGCATATAAAATTTTAATGAACTCAACTAAGTAAAATGAAACAGTTTGAACGTTAGAAAATCAAAATCACCTAGTATGTAAGTCTTACAAGTTTGATTTTTGTTCTTCTATATTATATCAATATCATAATCAAAACAGTCTGAATTATTGCTAACTAATATCACAAACGCTTGAGAAAAAAAAACGCTGCAAATCCCTGCACAACGGTTTATTATTTTGTATAGAATACCCTTCTGTTACAGATCACAGCTCTATGTATAGATAACCCGTCTATATAATATGATATGTACTATTCTATTATATGCATATTACGTAGATCGCAGACACTCCGTAGGTTAGTACCTAACCCCGTACTCGTTACTAGGTACCTACCTAAATCACGAGTTAAATGTTGCTAAAATAATTCTGCCGATGACAAACAGTACCTAACAAAAGAAACACACATAATGAAGTTCTGAAAAGAAATTGTTGATGAGGAGTGAAAAAAGTTGCAAAAGTACCTACCAACAAACTCCAGCCCCCCTTCTACGTAGATGCGTATAATTTACCGTTGAGTAATGATTTACCGTAGTAATAATGTACCCATCAATAATACTTCAACGTTTGTTCAAGTTTCACTACCTACCAACAAACTCCAAAAGAGCCATCATTTTTCAAATTAAATAATATCACAGAACAACCAACTCGACTTCATACTCCGCCAATATAATCAGGTGATCCCTACCAATGATTGGCCGTATTCACAAATTCCTATTGTGGGCGCGTCTCTGGTTACGAGATTTGGTTTGAATTGTATACAATTTCATTGACACTGGAGTCGAAATGCTGTCGGTGCAAACTTCGGGCCTTACTGTGAACGAACGGCTGGACGTACGATGCTCCGGATGGTCTTAAAAAACTCGCAAGTTCAAGAACTATTTAAAACCGTAAAAATATTTACGT